>JAHHFK020005640.1:0-212500 GCA_024533555.2 Aedes koreicus | reverse complement strand
ATGACTTGAAATGTTCGTCCAGGGCAAGAGTAAAGCGCCACCTTGTAACGGACCGAATCAAACAATTACGGCTGGAGCGCTCAAAACGTTTGGTGTCAGCATTAAAAAAAAATATACCATCATCGTATTCTCCGATGAGAAAATGTTCACCATCGATCCCTTATCTAACACTCGTACAGACAGGTTTATTTCGCCGAAGAAGATTGAGGATGTTCCAGAGAAAGTGAAATTCAAGTTTACAACTAAACATCCGGCCGGAGTCATGGTTTTCGGGACAGTGGCGTCCAGTGGCCGAAGATTTTATACCTTTTTATCATATTGTATATTTTCTATTCTCATTTTATTAATAATTTCAGCACGCTTTGGAATCATCTTTGCATTCCAAAACTTTGCCTGGAGCAACATGCCAGGCATCAAAGGCGGAATTTGTATCTCATCATATCAGCATACCATTTTATTTAAAATTGCACTTCTGAACTTCAACTATTATATTCATAAAAGACTGGCATGTGCTTATACGTAATGTAGGATTATATTTTAATGTTGTGTTTGTGGTATTATGGTAAGATAAGCCATTTCTTTAAGAATTTATCCCACCGGACTCTTCGTTCACTCTATCTTTGAAATTATGCTAGAACAGTATAAAGAAAAATATTACAAATATTACAATGTTTTATAAAATAATATCTTTTATTGAAATTTTATCTTTTATATTTCGAATGATCTATTCTGTTTTCAGCTTTCCCAGGACTAGTAGGATATTGATACATATCTAACTTTTATTTATTTTTCAGTAACAATCCATTCAAATTTGAATAAATTAGCAGTTTTGTCTATAATGGTATCTTAATTTGTTGTGTACAAAATATATTATATATTAAATAACATATAACGGGGAAAGGGAGGGACCATCAGGGCACCCAAGTAAAACGATTTGGATAGGGAGCATGGGACTGCCTCCTCCCTATTGTTAACATTTCGTGGAACGAGGGCGGGCTCTTCGACCCCATCTATTGGGTTTATTCTGTCAATCGAGGGCTCGATTCTAGTGCTGTGAGTGTGAACTTGCTTTTGGAAGGAGATTCTCTTCCCTATATTCGCGGGTTTCGCGTAAGTGTCTCTGCTTACGGGCCCGCCCAAACGTTTTTGGCCCTTCATACAGGAGCTTGATGATCACAAACAATAATAGAATCCTGATCAAATCGTTTTTCAGATTATTCCACTGCTATGGAAAGTTTCCTTGCTGCAATAGATGGTAGTATTACATCATCATCATCATCAGTGGCGTCCAGTGGCTTGAAAATGCCTCCAGTATTTACCAAAGCTGGATTAAAAGTTAATACCGAGGTTTACATGATCATTTTTAAGGACCTCGTTCTGTCATGGATGAAAGCCAACTTTGGAGCACACGAACTCTTCATTTTCCAACAGGACGGAGCACCGTGTCATACCTCAAAAAGGACTCAAGCGTGGCTGAAGGAAAACATGGAATTTTGGCCAAAGGACATATGGCCTCCTAGCAGCCCGGACTTGAATCCTTTGGATTACTCAATATGAGCATATGTTCAGCCTAAGGCCTGTGAACGTTCTGACTCCAGTGTTGGCGCCCTGAAAGCCCTCATTACCAAGGCATGGAAATGTGTTGCATGTGTTGACTTTTTGTAGATTGTTTTTCCTGCTCCTTCCGAAAACTTTCAAGTAATTCATGATAAGGGCCTATAAACCGATGGTAAACAATGTGATCGCGCACGGGCGGGGATCCTACGTTGTGTATGGGTTATGTGTATAATTGATTGAATTGAAATAAAGAGCACCGATCGTTCGGCCGTCCTGCCATGGCGGAGGCATATGAGAAACTGTTTTATTTATCTCTTATTGTCTAGTTGAAGCAGTACAGTGGTAAGGGTAAGGGAACATATCATCGACGTTGTCCGAACACAATGACTTTAATTGTCGATTTCTTTCGAAACTCAAAACACTCTCCTGAATTTAAAGTTACCAATGTTATGGTCGTTCTCACCACAAAAACGATTAATAAGTCCCTAGGTTGTGTATTATTTTGTAGTTCAATTTAACTTCCACCTACAGAAACACAGCAGAGGGGCGATCGATTCACAAGGTAGGGCACTTTCTTAAAAGGATATCTTTAGTACCGACAGTAACGGATGGTAAGTATTTCTTTTCTTTTTTTCAGGACACTTATGATGATCACGCGGCATAGGTTTATTTTCAGAATATGGCAAGTATAATTCATTTAATTTATTAAACACCAAACAAACTATACAGACTATCACTACACAACTGAGAAAATAATTTGTACAGAAACTAAATTTACTGTATTGCCTCTTCGTTGTACTACTGTCCTTCATGCGGATCGAAACAGAACTGACCAAGGCAATAACTTTTTCTTTCTATAAAAACAACTGACCAACTCCTAGAGGTCAGCTAGTGGGAAATAATATATACATGGAGCATAGCCGAACAGTAGATCGGGTGCCAAGATGCCAGAATATTTAAAAGTTTCGATTAAAGTAGCGCATTTCGAATCGGTTATTCCCAGAGCTGCGGTCAAATTGTGGCAATACATACGTAACGACGCTATGATTGATCATGCCCGCCGCTTTGAATTACATTCAAATATAAACAAAACGAAATTTAACAGGACAAGAATAACGAGCAGGAATAACCACACTTCATAAAATTAACTAACTTTTACAAACTATTTTAGGTTTTCTAATCTTTATAATGGAGTTGGGTTCAGCTACGCCTCCTCCCAATGGTCCACGGATGACGGATGGTTTTCTAAGGTGCCTCGATGAGCTCACGGATAAAAAATCGTTCCGGAATACGTCAACCTCGAGTCACGTATTTCAGAACAAGTCAAAATTTCATTTACGAAAATACACCATGAACAAAAGTCATGAATACGTGAACTTTGTTCCGCAAAATTAATATAAAGCTAGAGTAACGTAGTTGCATGCAACGTGTGTCATGAAAACGTGAAAACTTTTCTTGGTAATCATGATTTAGTTCACGTATTCATGATTAATGTTTCCCAAATCGGATTTATATCGTGATACAGTTCACAAAAGCAGCCACGTAGTTCACGGACTGTATTTGGAATGACATTATTGTTCATGAATATAAGAACAAAATTCACGAATTAATAAAATAAAATGAGAATAAACTTTCGTATGAAGAGTAGAAAAAATGCTAAGGGTATTCGATTATATGCATGCATGCGTATTGCATTTTATTGTAAGTATGAATTAAAAACATATGAAAAGGAATAATCATTGGATAAAATTATCGTTAAACAAGAAAAGTTAAATTTTGGATTCTTATTCTTATTCTTATTCGGTTAGATTAGCTCGTTTAGTTAAGAAATGCTTGTATCCCGAATAAATATGATTGTATGAACATCCAGACTGTTTTACAATCCGGTGCATACTTAAGGCTTAATACGAACGATACTTGTAGGCATAAACATATAGCATGAAGAATATTATCGGCTTTGTATTCTGCGCCACCAAAGACAATAAAAAATCCAGCTGCTTTATTCGGCGTTCCAACCATCACCACCTGCCGTTGTAAAGAAACACTTTCGAAATGTTTCTCTAGGTACTCAATTCAACATAATTTTAAAACTTTGACTTTCGTTTACACCTCACAACAATGACTGACTAGAGTTTTTACAAGCGTTACAATAAAATGACAGTTCATGAACAACGTTCACGAAAAGAGGAACAAAATCAGGCAAATGGATTTAGGAGTTCACGTTATTATGATCGAGGATCATGATTCCCAATCATTTTTATTGTGTTACGAAATGCCAAACAGACTTGAATTGAGTTCACGACATCGTGATTCTTTTCATGGAAATAGGATTTAAGGAATCACGTTTATGAGTAAAAAGTCACATATTTGGAATTGATGTTTGTTCACGATGTCGTGATTTTTTGTTCTGGAATATGAGAACGGATTTTTTTCCGTGCTGGTATGATCTGGTAAAGGAATGTTTGCTCTATCATGTGATGTGGTTGAATATCGCAGGAATCTTGTGTTTTGTGGGTGATTCAACGTTTAAAAGTAATTGTTTACAATTGGCTTTTAGCCTTTAATCACGAATTACTCAAAAACTGTCTTTATTTTTAATGCTGACGTTATCATGAACAAGAAATGTTTTACACAGCCTATAGTGGAAACAATTGGAGAAAAACTATAAATGTCTGAAAACCAACAACTTACGATAGAACGCGTTGAGAGTTTCAATTTGGTTGAGAAGAAAAATTAAGTTAATGAATTGCATGATTAACTTAATTATTTTTGCAAGCATGAGGTAAAGCTAGGTAAACTGCAAGGGCTTGCCTGCACACTACCAAAATAACATGTAAAATTTCTGTCCCCAGACACCGACACATGCAAGCGTCCTTTAGCATATGGGAATGAGTTGAAAGATATGAGAAAATAAATTCAATCAAACACATCTTGTGTCGAAATGCGTATGTGTTAGTTTCATGCGACACAATTTTACACGAATCTTTCTTTACGTTCCCCGACTTTTTACAAACATGGATTACGTCTCGTGTAAAAATCCTAATTTCTAAGTGTGTGTGTATCAATATAACTGGGGCAATGCAAAGTACACCATCTGTTGCTTTGGATGCTTTTTTTTAACATGTTACCGTTTCAACAATTTGTAAAGCAGCAGACAGCGAACAGTGCCCTGCAATTCAAACTTTACAACAAGATTTTAGATACTGATCTGGTAGGACATTGAAAGATCCTCAAGAATTTCATGCTAAACTCAGATGTTAAAACAATATTACTATTCAAAACAATTTTTAGTAGGGATGGAAAATCTAAAAACAGACTCCTGATGAACTCAGGGTGTGGGGATGAGGATGCCAACTCCTCGACCCACTAAAAATGAACCCTTGCCATGAGCTCCGGCTCTCCCCGGAACCACCTCACGGTATTTCTTCTGGGAGGGGACACTATGTCCAACTACATAGATCTTTAATAGTTAGCTTCGCCGACCTGACGCTGATTGAATCGAAATGATCCGGGATCTAGGCCGGGTTCGGGACGTTTGTCGGAGACCAGATTGTCCACGATCTCCCTGCCCGACCGCTTACGGTAGCTGCCGATTCCGTGATTCGTTTAGCCGTTAAGGGGAGTTAAACGTTTCCAGGGTGCACCGCGGGGAGGCGAACTACTTTCAAATCCCATGTATGGGAGTCTGGTGGGCCTAGTTTGCGGCCTAGTTTGGGAGAAAATACTGGAGCCGGGGTTTACAGCCCAGGAAACAAAAACGCTATACCAATGGGACATCGTCCAACGGTATTTCAAGCAGAAAGTCATGCCATTATTGAATGTGTGAATGTTTAACTAACGAGAATGTACAGATTTGCAAAGATCTGCATTTTTTTTTTCAGATAGTCAAGCAGGTTCCAATGCGCTTAAAGCTTTTACATGTAAATCGAAGCTAGTGTGGGAATGCATTTTTTCTTTAAGACAATTGGCCAGTAGGAACGAAGTACTGGGTGACCGGTTATTGCGGTATTGAAGGAAATGAAAAGGCCGACCGCCTAAAAAGAGAAGGTTCGGCATCACATTTTATTGGTCCGGAACCATTTTGTGGAGTCCCAGAGTGCGCTGATATGAGAACTAAAATAAAAATTTAGGAAATGTCCATGGTATCATCAAACAGGAACGCTACGGATACATGCAGACAAGCTTAGAGGTTTAGAAGACCAAGTGCAGTTAAAGCCCGGATCTTACTAAATTTTAGTAAAAAAAGATATTCGAGTAATTACTGGTCTGTTGACTGGTCACTGCCCGAGTAGGTCCCAACAAACATCGGTGTTGAATTAGAGCTAGTTCAAACAAATTTGGAGAAGCTATTCAGCTATTCTAGAAGAAACAGCTGAATAGCTTCTCCAAATTTGCTTGAACAAGCTCTAATTCAACACCGATGTTTGTTGGGGTATCACCTAAATAAAATTGGAAGAGTTCATTCTACAGAATGTCGTTTTGGCCAATTTGAAACTGAAACGGCAGAACATATACTCTGCAGCCGTGGAGCATTATTCAACCAAAGGATGCCAATATTTGGAAAAGGGTTACTAGAGCCGCTTGAAATTTGGAAATGTGATCCTCGTAGGGTATTAGACTTGTCACAATATGTCACAATAGATCTAAAAATTGGTCGCAGTGATGAAGATACCCGACATGAACTAATTAAAAAGGGTATTAGACTTTATAAAACGAGTCGAGTGTAACTGGGATCAGGGGCCATGTCAACTGATGTCCATCACATCTTAAATGTGACAGGATATTTGACTTGTATCAAATAAAATGTGGGTTGCAACAAAAATAATCCTTATCAATGGATTCAGTTGTGTTTTGGCTCTACAGAAGGAAAAATAATGCATTTCTTGAAAAGAATCAACATTAACTTTGAACTTTTAAAACATTTTGGAATTCTTTTGACAGAACAATTTTAAGAACGTTTATTACCCAAGAAATTTCATTAGATTTTGAATAAAAATACATATTTACACTTTGTAGCATACGATTGGAATGCGTGTTGGGTTTTATGATTGCTTCCCCATTAGTTTAAAACTTTTGGAATCTTATGGAGGTGACTTTAATTTTCATACTGAATACTTTTGCAGGAGAACATTTCCCATATGATGATCAGAGTGCGTGTACCACCGTAAAATTAACTTCATCATAGTTAGATTCTTCAGCTCATAAAATCTACATTATGGTTTTCATTAAGCACAGCTGATCATGACTAAAGCATTTCAGCGTCGAATTGTCTTTTATACCCTGGGAACTCCTGGAAATCCAGTATAATTACATGCTCACGAAAAAACAATGCAACAGATGCTCACTTCAAGTCCGAGACAGTCAGACTCGCATCAGATAACGCCTGCTCACTCCACACTTAACGAGGGCTTGTAGGTATAATATTCCTCATGAAAACTTTCATGATCAGCCATCTTATTTGCTACTTAGAAACTCGGCGCTCTACAAGAAGTCTAGTAAATCTTTCCTGAAGGACCAAGATTCCGTGATAATAACACAGCAAATCTCTCGAAATATCAATAGTTTTCAAAGGTTTTCTTTTAGACGTAAAAAAAACCACCCATGGTTCTTTCAAGAACAGATGGCAGTGCAAAAAAAAACCACGCATGGTTCTTTCAAGAAAATTGGAATAAAGACTTAGATATGTTTCTTTTACAACCAAACATTCAGTTGCCCAAGCTTGAACATGCTATGATTAGGATTCGGTAAAAAATCTTATGAATACTGTTAACTTCATGGAGTCCTTCGTGTCATGTCACGCCTCATGTCCAATCATTATTCTTTGAACGCTCATTTACACCGTGTTGGGCTGAGCGACAGCAATCTCTGTGAATGTGGAAAAGGTTACCAGGACGCAGATCACATTATTTGGTCATGTGCCGAGCATCGTGGAGTCAGATCTGAGCTTTATGATTCCCTTCGGGCTCGAGGTAGACAACCCAATGTACCGGTTCGAGATATCTTGGCTGTAAAGGGCGATACGGTCAAAATTTGGTCAATATCAACTTGACGTATTTCTTTCAATTTTGCATTTAAAAAACCTGAACACCCCTCATTTTGAAGGTGTGTGTGTGTAGAATGTTGCTCCTATTTTGATTTTGGAATTCACTCTTCAGTTGTCAAAATGCCGTCCAAGCAAGAAGAGCAGCGTATCAAAATTTTGCTCGCGCATCGCGAAAATCCGAGCTACTCGCACGCAAAGTTGGCAAAATCGCTAAAAGTTGCCAAATCAACCGTTACAAATGTAATTAAAGTGTTTGGGGAACGTTTGTCGACAGCCAGGAAGTCTGGATCGGGGGGAAATCGAAAACCGGAAGCCGCTGAGACGACAAAGAGAGTTGCCGGTAGTTTCAAGCGAAACCCTAACCTATCTCTCCGAGATGCCGCAAATAAGCTGGGTGTATCGTCTACAACCGTGCATCGAGCCAATAAAACGAGCCGGACTATCGACTTACAAGAAGGTAGTGACTCCAAATCGCGATGATAAACAAAATACGACGGCCAAAGCGCGATCCCGGAGGCTGTACACGACGATGCTGACGAAGTTTGACTGCGTGGTAATGGACGACGAAACCTACGTCAAAGCCGACTACAAGCAGCTTCCGGGACAGGAGTTTTATACGGCAAAAGGAAGGGGAAAGGTAGCAGATATTTTCAAGCACACGAAACTGTCAAAGTTCGCAAAGAAATATCTGGTTTGGCAAGCCATCTGTACCTGTGGCTTGAAAAGCAGCATTTTCATAGCTTTCGGGACTGTCAACCAAGAAATTTACGTGAAAGAGTGTTTGAATAAACGTCTGCTGCCTTTCCTGAAGAAACACGGTTGTTCCGTACTGTTTTGGCCGGATTTGGCATCTTGCCATTACGGTAAAAAGGCCATGGAGTGGTACGCCGCCAACAACGTGCAGGTGGTTCCCAAGGACAAGAACCCTCCCAACACGCCAGAGCTCCGCCCAATTGAGAAATACTGGGCTATTGTCAAGCGGAACCTAAACAAGACCAAAAAAACTGCTAAGGACGAGCAGCAGTTCAAGGCAAACTGGCTTTCTGCGGCGAAGAAGGTGGACAAGGTGGCTGTACAAAATCTGATGGCAGGGGTCAAGCGTAAGGCCCGGCAATTCGGATTTGGAAAAGCGGAAGCCTAACTGAATATTTTTCCTGAATTTTATACTAATTGAACTTGAAAAAGAAATTTAATTTGATTTTTTAAATAAACGATTTCACCGATTTACACGCGTTTTCCCTTGACCAAATTTTGACCGTATCGACCTTTACGTGATCTGGAGTTTATGAAACTAATTTATGCGTTTTTGACTAACATTAGCCTTAGACTGTAGTTAATTTAACATGTATGTATACTTTTAGTTTTTTTTTTTTTATCTGTGTTTGTGAGTTTTTCTTTCTTTCTCAGATATGTTCAAGTCAAAAGAAAACCAAAAGATGTACAGTTATAAGTTTTTTGACAATTCAGAATTTAAAATAAATGTGTTATGTAAACCATACTTAAAATTCCCGCCCATCTTCCTATCCTTAAAATTGCTATTCCTATTAACCTCAAGACGGCCGCAAGTAATCGGTTCTAACCTCCTAACTTTAGTTTTAAGATAACTGATGTATATAAATAGAAAACTTGGCTCGGTAAAGTTAATTCGATTGAGCCTGTACAAATAAATGATTTAATAAAAAAAAAACTTCATGGAGTAGTTTTCCAAATAATTCAAGAAGAATACATGACTCAAGGCGATCACAAATTTATCATTGTCATATCGATCTCCTATTTATCATAAGCTCCCCCATAATTCGTTCCAATATAAGAACCAATAAACAGCCAATGAAGAGATTCTCCCAAACAATCATCTGCTTTGTACTCCACAGCCCCAAACATAAAAACCGATGATCATTTATCAACTCACCATAATGCTATCCAAAGCCCCCCACAAACAACGTCATCATCGTCATAATCGCACACTGATTCCAACAACGAGCTTTGTTAGGAAAGACCGCGTGCAGCTTCAATAGCCACGCAGACATCTGTTCCTATTAATTCAATTTGTTAAATAAATTTATTTTGATTGGAACACTTCGCCGAGATCACACATCATGTCATCCCACAGATACTGATCGTGAAGACGGCAAGTGGGGAAATAGAGAAGGGTTGGGATCTATTAGGTTTCTTCCCGAAAAAAAAGTATGACGTGACCGAAAATCATCTCCAAACATCTTCCCCTCGTCATAAGTCACCGCCGTCACCGTAGTGAACCCTCTTTGGCTGACCGACCGATCAACCAACGCACAACTTAACTCATGGGAAAAAACTGGATCCAATCTATCTGCGCTTAGATAGACGGTGTTCGAATAAAAGTTTTTCTGTAAATCTTACCCAATTCCAGGGATCTCATAGTAAAATCAAGTGATTTTCTACTAAGGGATATTTTGGGTAAAAGTAACGCGCCGATGATGTGGAACAAGTGGTTGACCACATAAATAACCACTGAAGAATAAAAAAATAGTTGTTGACTCATCAGCTCAAGTCGTCGTGAGTGAGGTCTAGAGTTACCAGCAAATATTTCATTGATATTCCTAGCAAGAATTTCTATGACATTTCAATGGTCACCCGGCCGGATCGGAAAATCATGTCTACGAAAGGGGAACGAATTCGTTGGCAGTTATTGGCCTGACCGGTCGATGTCCATTCAGACCCCGAATCAAAAGGAGACCCGCAGCAACTCACGGCTAGAACGTCTGAGATGGCGGAGACCACAGCGGCGGTGAATGGTAAATGGCAAGTCAAAAGATGATGATGGAATTTGCCTTTGTTGTGATAAAAGGCATCAAAATCAAATCAACGCGCGAGGCGAGTGCACATTTTGTAACGCAAACAATATCTCTTCCTCCGCCGCTGCTTTCTAGCAATGGATGGGATCCTGACGAACGGACGGGGAAGGCAGAGGGAATTTAGTTTCGTGCGGAATTCCTCGCAGGCTATTTGATTTTTTTTTTTCGGTGAGAAGCGTGTCCGAAATCTTTCTCCGCGCTATTCTTCGACCATTTGGTTGGGTCTTTGTTCGCGACTCATCGTTGTTTGATTGATTGTGGAATTTGTTTTTCATCGTCCCCTTCAAAGCGGATCGATCATCGGGTGAGATATTGGTGAACAGTTGAGAGATTTGAATCCCGTGCGACTCTTTCGTTGGACGCGGTGTTTTGGGAACTTGTTGAGTTTGTTAGCTGTGAATACTAAGGCTGGGTTGTTCAGCACCATTGAAGTGTGGCAAATTGGTTATTTTTGTTTACTTGGTCATGATTATCCATTCGATTGGTTAGGCGTGGGATTATCGGTGGATGATGATGTTGAATGTGGTATCGAAGGGTCAAACGATGGATCTAACTTGGATCGCTGTTGATGTACATATGGCATTCTGCGTCTATGACGTAACATTTGATTTGTTCAATCCTTTTCGATCAAGTTGTTGATGGAATATGTTCAAGAGAGGAAAAAAAGTGATGTGATAAAATAACTTAGTTATGACCGTTTAGGTTGCTATTGTCGTTAAACAAGGATCGGAAACAAAGGTACCTTGTGAAATTGGATCTTTAGAGATCAAAACACATGCAACTCGATCAAAAGTGATTCATATGGGGCTATTCATAAACCACGTAGAATTTTATGGGGGAGGGAGCGTTGACCAAAGTCTACGCTCCATATAAAATTTAAAAAAAAAATTATGTCTTCGAGGGTGGAGGGGGTTCTGAGATTTTCAATAATGAGTCTACGTGGTTTATGAACAGGCCCTATGTTTTGGGGTATTCAAAAATCATGGGGTAAGCTTTTAGTAAATTTTCAACAACTCCATCCACTCATGACTCATCGTGGCGTTTAGATACCCACACCTTTTCGTTTTAACGGACTAGAAAGAAGTATGGGTAGCGAAACGCCATGATGAGTCATGAAGGGATGGGGTTGTTGAAAAAAAGGCGACCTGCGGACCCTCCTCGCCGGGCTGGCGAGGTAGAGCTATGGGCCGCATACAATGGAGACAACTTCTCTGTACATACAGCAGAGGCCGCACCGGCCTTGGTCTGATAGGTAAGAAGGTAACCTCTTTCTAGTCTCCATCATATAATCACATGGGTTTGTTTAGTCTTAAAAATGATTATATCTCTAAGTAGAAACAATAAATACCTCATAAAAAATACTCATGATATGAGACTATTATTGTTTTCCTAAATTTTCAAGTAATCGGTCATTCCAGCATTTTAAATTTATCAATAACGTTTGCATTAAAAAAATGGACTTTTTTCGGATGGTGATAAAAAAAAGATAAGACAGATAATTGCTTTTGATAAATTTCCCAAGGAAGGTAATTATTAAAGCTTACTTGCAAAAAAAATCTACGCCCTTGTGAGCGGCCTCCGGCAAGTAACCGGAACATTAGCTATGGCGGACGAAAACATGCGTGTAGGCATGTTTTTGAGTTCTTTCTTCGTTTTATTTATCAATTCATACCCAGTTGGGGGACGTTGGGCGGGTTCGCCGACTTGGGTACCACATCGATAGTCAGCCGCTCCATCTCCTCCAACGATCGCTTCGAGTAGTGGGCCGACGCCAGATCCGGCCAGAACACCGCTTTTTCGCCCTTATGGTATTTCTTGATGAACGACGCAACTTCCGGCAGGCATTTCATACTGTAAATTTCCCCGTTCACGGCCAGCCCGGAGCGACTTTTACATCCCTTTCTCGCTGATTGTCAGCCACAGCAGCACCTTCTTGGGGAACTTGGTGTATGAAATGAACTTCACCTCGGAGCTCACTTCCTTCGTGGGGGAAGTAAAATACGAAGTGCCCTGCCAGTTGTCGCCATCCAGGGTGAGATAGATCTCGTCGTCCATCACCACCGCCACGTCGCGATTCGCCCGGAAAATGGAGTTGACCATCTTATTCAGCCGCTGCCGCTGCGTCCGAAACCAGTGGACGCGACTTCCGCTTCCTGACATCTATGTTCATGTTTGCCAGGTACTGTTTCACTGTTTGGCCGGTTGAACCGACCTTCCGGCCAAGCGCACGCAGCGATGTAGCCACCTTTCCCTCGGTCTTCCTCTTCAGCATCCTTTGGAGCTTCTTGTCACTCAGGGTCGTCGGGCCTCTGGAACCGGGCTTTCTTTCGATGCTCTGATTGTTGTCTAATAGTGCCAAGATGTTTTAGATGCCGGAACGGGCGTATCCGGCGTCCACAAAGTGCCGCACGATGTCCGTTTTTTACGCGGCGGGGTGCCGTTCTTTAAACGCGCACACTTCTGAACGGAATTGCTTCACTGTTTTTGCCATCACGGTTAGAGTTCGACTGATAGAGCGGTCCATTTTTGTCTGCTGACTCATAGTTACTATGATTGATGCTGCATGGATAGTTTCGTCAGTGCGGGTGAAGGTAAACCCATAAAAATCAGCAATTTTTGTCCATTTTTTTAAATGCAAATGTTAATCATGTGAAAACTTCTCAAAAAGAAGCATACATTATAGGAATTTTTACTTGACCATCCTCTTGAAATATCTTTTAATTGACGAGACATTCTTGATGATAAAGATGGACTGTTTGATTCCATTAGCATAGTTGATCAATCTGAACTGGTTTCCACACCAAATTTTAACAGGGTTATCGAAATTGCTCTTAATGCTTACTTAGTGTCAACTTCAAATAAACTTTATTACCGATTTTCTAATCAAGATGAAGATTTCATACTTTCAAACTATCTAGGTGGTTTGAACTATGGTTCTTATTCTTGGATAAATATACGTCAAGGTGTTAGTGTTAATTTTCAAATTCAAACATGCAATTTATAGATAGCAATCGAAAAAAATGCAACAATTTCTTTTATGTACACACGGTTGTTTATGGAACACTTTTTCCTTTTAAAAAAATCGACTTCGGCGAAACACCCACCTTTTGGAAGTATTTTCCTTTCACTAGAATAAATACTTCATCGGGAGGTCTAGAACATTGCTTTTAAAAGATTTGTGATAATTCATTTTTATTCATTTTTATAATTCATTTCTTATTCAAGATTTTTATTAAATATGATCAACACTTGCAAATTTACAATTATGATTTTCATTTATTAAATTCACAAAAGAAATTTTATTCAAATACAAGCAATAGAACCAATTCAAAACAACTTAATAACGAAGAAAATAATAAACATAATTTACACCAATAGCCATAAACGATTAAACGAAAATTACAAGCCAAAATCTTTAAATGAGAAAATCATCCCTGTTGCATAGTTACAAATGAGAACTATTATACAAAACTATCCCAGTAATAATTTTAATTTGTAAAAGTATCGCTTCAAATTCACTGTTGAGCTTAATGCTTATCAACCGTCTTTTTATTTCGAACCAAAACTGCTTTTCAACCATTGTTTATTTAAAATTGGAGAACCTGTGCAACATCCGCTGCTTAACATCTTTTGAATAAAAATGTTTATTCACAAATTCTCATTTGTATTTATTACACATCAACATTATTTAACAGTTGGTCAAACCATTGTAAAGCATCAACTCAACTCTTGGTGCACTTAACTAATGAAACAGTTGTACAAATTATGCATCATCGATTGCACTATGGTACGAATGGACAAATTTCACGAATCGATAACTCAAAAACCATTTACTTTAGACACATGATGTCTTGAAAAATTTCATTTAAACAATGAGATCTATCTTTTGGTTTGGGTGGTGGCTAGGGTGGTCCTCTTATGTTCATAATAATTTTTTTAACTTTTTATTCTTATGGTTTAGAGGATTTTTTTGCTTTTACAGAATTGTAGATATTTTAATTTATTGAAACTTTGCTGAAAAAAATTGACCTCTATCTTATCAACGTATCGATTTATATCTGTTTTTCCTTAGAGTGGGACTTGAAAAAAATTGTTTGCTGTATTTTTTTTATTTAAATTTGAATATGAAAACTTTGCAGCGATGACTTTTAGGGCATAACATGACGCAAATTTTGAAGGTACAATATATTTGCTAGTTTATGTATAAAAAAAGTTGTAGAGGTTGAAGTGTAAAAAAACTGGTTTTCAAGATATCTTACTCTCTTATTTGCAAATATTTGCAACCACGGAAAACGTGAACTAAAAGGACAAACTTTCATCTACAATCTCTATGTAAAATCTTTTGTCCCATTTTGTCCACTTCAGGAGAAAATTTCATTTTAAAATTGTTAGTTTTGTATATTTTTGCATAATTTTCGATCAGCAGCATCAACAATGATCATCAAAGAGCAAAGCAACGTGAGTGAAAATGATTATATTTTTATATGAACCCATCGCCATTTATTTATAAGCATTTATATCTCAGACAAACAGAAATAGCATTTTGCAACATTTTGCACTACAAATAATCGTCACTAACACACCTGCGCCATCTGTTGAGCACACTGTAATGGGTAAAATTTTGTATAATGAACATAAGAGGACCACACTAGCTACCACCCCAACCAAAAGATAGATCATATATTTTAAATTAAATCTTCTGAAGACATCATGTGTCTAATGTTAATGGTTTTCGAGTTATCGATTTTTGTCGCGAAATTTGTCCATTCGTACCATCGTGCACTGTAGAGCTTTAATTTATCTCTTAAACAAAAACAATCCTTAGTTATAATGAAATGACCCAATAAACAATTCAAAGGATTAATAAACTTCCATGTTGATTTAATGTGTAAATATAGCTTCCCGAGCTGAATAAAACGGTATTAGTTTTGTTTTTAATGAATAAAAGTTTTTGAAACAGAACAAAACGCGATTAAATGATTGCATTTACATTATACTCTACTATTCAATCATCAGGGAAAGCTAAGAAAACATGGAATAAAAACATGTTACTAGAAAATCGTTATATTATATTAATCTAGATATAATTATTGAAAAACGTTTAAACAATCATCAATAGGCGTATTGTTCAGCTAAGGCTTGTTCGCGACAAAATCTGTACGTACCTAAATACGTAAATCTCTAGAAATACTTCATCAACGCGTATGTCTGATCATTGCGTAAAATCAATTTTTGGTGATACTACAAGCTTTTAGATCGAAGATGGCGTCGAAAGAAGAGCAAGTGCGAAAAGCAATTGTGTGCGTCTCAATGAAAATCAGGATCTGTCAGTAAGAAACTTGCAAAAAAGCTTGGTTTTCCTGCAAGCACTGTCCATAACGTTCTTAAGTCTTTCGATACACGTTTGACAACAGCCAGGAAGGCTGGGAGAGGAACAAACACGGATCTCAGGAACCACTAGAAGGACGCGAAGGTGAAGCAAATATTGCAGAAGAGACCAGATCTTTCGGTACGTACTGTGGCTAGAGAAATAAAAATGTCCCCAACTATCGTGCATATTTCCTAGCATCGGCAAGATATGAAGTCATTCAAGGTGAAAACTGTACCGAACCGTACTGATAAACAGAATGTGACGGCTAAAACCCGGGCTCGCAAGTTGTATCGCGAATATTTGAAGAAGTTTTCCTGCGTGATAATGGACGATGAAACTTATGTGCTGGAAGACTTCAAGCAGCCTCCCGGAATGTCTTATTATACTGCCATGCAACGGAACGGCGTAGACGAGCATTTCAGGACGAAGAAAAAGGCCATGTTTCCCATAAAATATTTGGTTTGGCAGGCAATAAACAGCTGTGGTCGAGCAAGCCAAAGCTTCATCATTACCGGAACGGTAAACAAGGAAATATACCGTGAAGAATGCCTAAAGAAGCGATTGTTACCAGTCCTACGCAGCCATGACGCGCCCTCGCTATTCTGGCCTGATTGGGCATCTTGTCACTACGCCAAAGATGTTTTGGAATGGTATAAAGCAAATGGAGTCCATGTTGTACCAAAAGAGGCGAATCCACCTAACTGCCCCGAGTTGCGACCTATCGAGCGATATTGGGCTCTCGTGAAGAGAGAACTCTCTCAATATAAACAATCAGCTATAACTATAGCAAAATCGATTGCAGAAAAGTCTATACAGACCCTAATGGCTGGAGTAAACTCAAATATTCGTAGTCTCTTCATCCAGCCTAATTAAGTAACTGTAATTAGTTTTAAGATGACTGATAATGCACAGTTAAATTAATAAAACATGCATCTTGGATTGAACTAACATTTTAAAATTTAAACTGTCCAGATTTTTTCGCGAACGATATCCGGGATGTTTCTTGTACTCCCAAAGCAGTCCAACTAGAACCTAAAAATGGATTTAATCAAAATCAAATGGATGATTTGTAAAAAACAGTACTCGACGCTCATGCACCGTGGTATAAGCTTCTGTCACACGTTTTAAATAATGCGATATTTGCACCCTTGTTCATCTTAAGTACAATCTCAATTCGTTAAAACGATGACCCAACAACAAATGTGTTGGTATAAGATAGTGCTACAAGATATGAATTAAGACATTTATTCGGAAATTAAGCAACGCTTAATCAATCATGTAAAGCTATCGTTTTTTAATATGTTATGGAACGTTTATAGAGCAGTTATAAAACTCTATTAACGCATACTGTTAAGTAATGATTGTTAAACTATGTCATTACAGACTGAAGATTTAAATATTGCTTTTGATTGTGTCAAATGCATAACCAAGGATGGAAAATTTTGAGAATAAGGCAGCCTTCAATTCAAGGATCACATTTTCATGTCTGGGATCGAGCAAAGTCAAATTTGTGTACTGTATTTTAAAAAGTTCTTTCAAACATAAATACCACAAGCAATAAATCAAGTATACTAACGACTGCTAAGAATAAATAATAAAAGCAAAAACCCAACATAATTTGGTGTCATTAATAGCGTTAGATTAAGTTCTTGAATAAACTTTTTCGTAAACTATTGTTAAACAATTGTTAAGCAAAACAAAAAATAGGACACGTGGACAACAATGGCTATAGCAGCGGCTGGATAGTCATGAGGAAAATGAATATATTTTTTGGCTCAGGAAGTACTAGCACACCGGTCCCAAGCTTAATGATTTGCCCCTAATAACGTAACTCGCACCAACACATCCTCAAATATTCTGTCAAAATAACATAGCGAATCAAAACAAAGCCTATAATACTAGTACCGAAGGTAATGAAAAGCGCAAGAGTGTATAGCAAGGTTCAGACTGCAAGGTGAATTTAGAACCTAGGGGTTCTACAACAGTGAACCAATTTCAAATCGCTAGTTTCATATTGATTGTTGGCTATACTACATTTTTTCGTAAAATAATAATGCTCTCTTAAAATAACCCAAGTAACAATTTTAATTTGTAAAAGTGGTCTACCTTAAGAGCCGTATAACAAAGGTTTATTCACGCAGTTGTAGAACCATTTTGCTCATCTGCACCTTCTTCCTTCTTAAACATTTCTTAAACGAATCCTTCAATGACTCCAATGTACGAGCTTCACAAGCCTCCATTTTGAAGACTAGATTTTGGCAAAAACACTAATACTTAAGAAGTGCTCCGCAAAAAAAAATATGGTCATGGTCGTGAAAAATTCAGGCCAGTCCCACAGGTGGATCGCGAAACAGTTAGAAATCGACAATTCAACCTAGTTTCGTGTGGTGAAATTTTTCAAGGAGACCCAGAAAACTCAGCGGTGGGCTGGCATCGGAAGAAAAACGAAGACGACTGACCCCGTGAATACAAGGAAGGTGAGGGATTACTTCAAGCGCAGTCCGAATCATTCGATTCAGGACGTGGTCAAGAAGGTCTTGGCGGGGTAGGTCAAGGCACGGCCGAATCCGCCACCTCAACAGTAACGTGATGGATAGCGCTCATGCACCACTGATAGCTTGTGATAGTTTCTAGCGGTAGTTTGTACACACTCCGTTTTGTTACATACATGGGAAAGGAACTCTCTCTCTTTTTATTTGCCGTCTCGAATGAACTAAAACGTCTACAGCAGACGTACAGTTTAAAGAGACGTTAATAAAATGAATCAATGAATCTCTCCTTTTGGTTTTAGTTTTGTACACAACTTCTGATATTTACTCAATTTTTCTTTCTCTCATCATCTCTGACTTAGCGACATCTGAGAGAAAGACCGTAAAGTGTTGTGATACTGGCCCCACCAGTATGGGTTAATGGGCTCCCCCATTATGGGATTTACATACATTAATTGTTATACCTGTATTCTCCGTACGTAGAGTAACGATTGTGATATAGAAGGAGAGGTCCGCTCATCACCATGAGCCACCAAGAGTGGACAGTAATGTTTGCTAGAATGAAAGATATGAAGAGAAAGTGTTGAAAGTTCCGTCAGTGTACGGTAGGTTGAAAATTGAATAGAAGTATTGAAAATTGAGCGACAGGGCATTGGTAAAGTACTACTCGAACCAAGAACGTAACCATAGCCTAACATCCCACTGCGGGGTAGGTCAAGGCACGGACGAATGCGCCACCTCAATATATAGCTTATATATATTTATTTATTCCCTGAGATTTTAAAAATGTCAAAAATGACGAATTTCACGCCAACTCGTCTTTGTGATTAGCAGCACCCTCTCAGAATCCAACGAAACTTTGTGGGTGTGTAGACTATGTCTTTTCAAGCAACTTTGCATACTTTGTTTTTCAAAAATTTATCTAGACTGCCACTTGAAAAGAGCTAAAGTTTTTTGATCGATTTTTTAAATCAACATAACTCAAAAAGAACAAGACTTACAAAAAAGTGAAGTGTGAGTGACTTCTAAAAAATTGTTTTAACTTTCATGAACACAAATGTAAAATTTTTTAAATTGATTCTTACACGCTAAAAAATATATATTAAAATTTAAAGTCAATTTGCAAAAAATAACTATCTTAGACTTGGACAACAATTATTTTTTTTAAATGCAATATAATTGTCTAAAAGTTCGCCATACATTGCGAGATTGGCACTTTTATGGAAAAAAAGTTTTTCAAACAACCAATTTTTCATGTCCTATTTTTACCGTGTATCGCGCCAACTCGCCTTATAATTTGGTCCTAAAACTTCACAGAAGCCTATCAAATTTAATTATTATGACAATTTGGATTTTTTAAGGGTCTTTGAATGTTTAAAAATCAAGGCTACCATTAGGAAAGGGCTCATTTATAAATAATTATTCTTTTTAAACTTAAGTGATAATACATTTAAATCAGGTGGTTGATCCTGTTTATTACCAAAACTTTAAAGTATATTACAAGAAGGATGACAAATTGGAAAATAAAAGCTTTACCATAATATCTGAAGTATTGACCCATGACTCAATAGCAGTTCAGTTATTTATATCAAAATTGCTAGATTTCATTGAACAAAATTCAACATATTGCTCAAAAATTATTTTCATGTCAGAGGGAGCAGCGGCCCATTACAAGAACAAAAAGAACTTTGCTAGCTTATGCAATTTCAAGGCTTGGAAGCAGAATCGCACTTCTTTGCAAGGTTTCATGTGAAAGTTCCATGTGATGCTATTGTTGGTACTCTCAAGCGAATGGCAAAGATTATGGAAACACAATCAAATCTCCTCGAGAACTATATGACTGGGCAGTTGAACAGACAAATAAAAGTATTACAAAACTCAACTTCTGCTTCATATCAGCTGAACAGCAGTCACAGTAACAGATTTTTTTCGAACGCAAAATCTTATGCAACATAAACATTGTTCTTGATAACATTAAGATAACATTTGCATTAAGAAAATGGACTTTTTTCGGATGGTGATAAAAAAAAGCTAAGACAGATTATTGCTTTGGATAAATTTCCCATAGAAGGTAATTATTTAAGCTTACTTGGAAAAAAATAATACGCCCTTGCGAGCGTCCTTCCGGCAGTTAACCAGAACATTCGCCATGGCGGACGAAAACATGCGTGTAGGCATGTTTTTAAGTTCTTTTTTCGTTTAATTTATCAACTCCTTCTCAGTTTTCGCGACAAAAATTGTTGGAGTAGATCTTACGCTTCAGGTTGACCCACAAATTCTCGATGGGACGCAGCTAGGGAACGTTGGGCGGTTTCGCCGACTTGGGTACCACATCGATATTCAGCCGCTCCATCTTCTCCAACGATCGCTTCGAGTAGTGGGCCGACGCCAGATCCGGCTAGAACACCGTGTCTTCGCCCTTATGGTATTTCTTGATGAACGACGCAACTTGCGGCAGGCATTTTGTACTATAAATTTCCCCATTCACCGCCAGTCCGGAGCGAAAGAAGTGCGGCTTTGACATCCCCTTCTCGCTAATTGTCAACCACAGCAGCACTTTCTTGGGGAACTTGGTGTGTGAAATGAACTTCACCTCGGAGCTCACTTCCTTCGTGGGGGAAGTAAAATACGAAGTGTCCTGCCAGTCGTTGCCATCCAGGGTGAGATAGATCTAGTCGTCCATCACCACCGCCACGTCGCGATTGGCCGGGAAAATGGAGTTGACCATCTTATTCAGCCGCTGCCGCTACGTCATTGCCTGCAGCTCCGAAACCAGTGGACGTAACTTCCGCTTCCTGACATGTATGTTCATGTTTGCCAGATACTTTTTCACTGTTTGGCCGGTTGAACCGACCTCCCGGCCAAGCGCACGCAGCGATGTAGCCACCTTTCCCTCGGTCTTCCTCTTCAGCATCATTTGGAGCTTCTTGTCGCTTAGGTTCTTCGGCCACCTGGAACCGGGTTTTCTTTCGATGCTCTGATTATTGTCTAATAGTGCCAAGATGATGTACATGCTGGAACGGGCGTATCCGGCGTCCACAGAGTGCCGCACGATGTCCATTTTAGACGCGGCGGGGTGCCGTTCTTTGAACGCGTACACTTCTGAACGGAGTTGCTTCACTGTTTTTGCCATCACGGTTAGAGTTCGACTGAAAGAGCTATCAAATTTTATCTGCTGACTCATGGGTTACTATGATTGATGCTGCATGGATAGTTTCGTCAGTGCGAGTGAAGGTAAACCCATAAAAATCAGCAATTTTAGTTCATTTTTTAAAATGCAAACATCAGTAACCTATGTAAAAGAACACAAATAAGATGCCATGTCTTAAAATTACGTTTCTCATACTAAGTTCATATCTCCCCATCTCAAATCACAAATTCGAGCAACCGAGGTCTCATATGCAGCAGCGAACGACATATAAAGGGGTGTACCTTTGCCACGTGCTTCATTCGCTCGGCTGTCATCGAACTGACAGGAGCGATGAGGAGCCAGCGTTCGACTGGCACCTGGTGAGCAGCCTATGGCCTAACAGTCGATGGCCAGACAGCGGATGGCAAGGCAGCCGGTTGCGCAGCCAGTGGACTGAAAGAATCTGCTTCCAAAAGGTTCGAGAAGGCTTAAATTCGGCCCGGACATTGTAAACCCGTCCTTTTCAGGACCAACTTATGCTATATTCCTTGATTAAATAGAAGTTTGTTTGATTTATCCTATTTATCGCACATATTCCCGGCAATTGGCAGCCATCTGTGAGGAAAGTTCAACGATAAGGCATTGCATAAATTGATGTCACCAAATGTATGTATGTATGTATGTATGGTAGCCACCATCCCTTCAGGCCCTTGGCTTGGATGCAGCTCCACTTAATAGCAAGATCAAATTGAGCCACCAATCTGAATTCACAATATCGCTGTATGAAGGGCCAAAAACGGAGGGGTGGACCCGTAAGCAGAGACACTCACGCGAAATCCACGGGAAATTAAGGATCTCCTTCCAACGATATCATCCAACAAATCGAACAACCCAAATAGCAATACTTATTAAGCTTTCTACAGGATGGCTTGTTAAGAAGGGCGCGTCACTCTCACTGAAACTGTTGGAGTAGAATTCGCAACATCACAATCGAATCGGTAGGATAAAGAAAATGATAATGCTCGTTCCCTCCTAGACTCAGGCAGTCAATCAAACCATCGTCCAGTTTCAGCTTGAATGATACCCTGATGCTTCCTCCCAACCCAGTATTTATTATATATAATGTACATAATATGTCATAATATGCAATATATGCAGTACGTAATAGAGCAATGAAATATACTATAATATTTAATTAAAATATGCCATGGTTGGAATTCATCATCCTGTAATTTATATATGGTTATAAATAAAATAATATGATGAAATAGTTAAAATTGTAGTAATAGGCATATGATAATCACATGCAGCTTGGTGCATCTTTACAGCTCAATCAGTGGCAGATGAATATAAATCTGGAATGTGAAGGTCTTATTGCAATTAAATAAAACATAAACCATTTAATTATACATAAATCAAAAAAAATGTATGTATTCATGATATATAGATATACATAATCAGCAGAATTAAAGAACATTTATTAATTTTAATAATATTCAATGATTTAAATTCGTAGAAAAACACCTTTAGATACAATGAAATAAAATATCTGTACTATCTGGAATCTATTTC
Organism: Aedes koreicus; assembly: GCA_024533555.2. NCBI lineage: Eukaryota > Metazoa > Arthropoda > Insecta > Diptera > Culicidae > Aedes > Aedes koreicus. Next base: position 189,507 of record JAHHFK020005640.1, on the reverse strand, counting down.
CTTGTTACCTTGAAGCAAATGAAATTTAATTATTATTATTATTAATCTTTTAGTAAATATTTTTAATATGATTATATAATATATATAATGATTATATGATGAAAATAATACGATGTTGTAATAATATACACATAATAATTAAATGTAACTATTTGTCTCTTCTGCTGTGATATTAGATGGTTGAAACTCTGAAATGACGAGAATTTCCAAAGTGATATAATGAAAGAAAGTTGATCAAAGGACAGCTAAGCAGAATAGCAAAGAAAATTCAAGCAAACAATTAGCCGAAATAAATTTCATATGATTATGATTACTGCCCAAAAACGGAAGCTTAATAAATCCACAAAAAGAAATAAAAAACAGAGAGAGAAAAAGAAAAATGAAATTTGAATTCTCCGATAACTCTTGCTTTCTACAGGGCCCATAAATAATTCTTTATATCTGTGCAATAGAAAATGAGAGATCATAAAAAAAAAAAAATTTTGAATTATTAAACTTTTTTGAAAATTTTATTTAGTAGAATTTGTCGAATGATCCTTACTAAAAAAAAACGTTAAAAACCATCCTATCTTTTTAAATACATATCGTGGGTCAGGTGGGCTAAAACTTACGACGATGCATAAATGCGAACCTGAAAATAGCTTTAAAAATATTGTGAAGGGATGTTATAATATAAAATGATAGTAACAATTATATTTGTACTGTCTGCATGTCTGTAGACTGATGTCCAGCTGCAATTGTAGAAGCACTTGCATTATCATTGCCACGAAGGAAACAAAAAATTTAAAATTATTAAACAACGCTTGGGAATTATATAGATGATCTGAAATTATACACCGTATAAAGAATACTTCCATTTTTTATGGTAGGGTAAGATTTCAGCATGCTACCTTCCTACATCACGTTGGTGGGCCTGCTTCCTAAGGTATAGCTGACGCGATACAGCGTTTCTTACTCAGCCGCTGGATGCCAGGACAGACGCTGTTTGAGCTACACCTCCTTGGTGGACAGACGCTCGGAACGCACCTCCTCAATCTAGCTGAAGTCAGAAGGACAACAGTGCCCAGGCTGCACTACCAGCTAAGTACGCAACCCTTAGCTGGCGGTCTTTGTCATCTCTTGACCCGTGGAAGCATGAGGTAGGAACTTGTGAGGACCATAGCTATTTTGCGGGGTCGCACGCTCCATCCCAGTTGTCTACTCACCATTTTGCAGCCCTTGAATAAATTGCTGTCACCAAATGACTACAAAATAATACTATTTACATTTGAATAGTAAAACAACTAAACACGTCATGTCATCCAACGTCAATCATGCCTTGTGCACAACCCCTCTAATTTTTAAAAATAAAAAAAAATAAAAATAAATTAATTTGAAATAAAAACAACTTTTCTACTGTATGCTACTCTAACCGGTAATTATAAGGTTCTTCATATTTCACATGACGAGTTTAACGATTACTAATGCCGAATACTTGTGCGTATGTTAAACGTCTGTAAATGCCAAATTTATTTGTTAAAAACAATTTAAAAAGATGTGGTATTTTTAGGCCATTTTAGGTTGTCATGTTTTTATTCCGAATTTAACAAGTCAAATGAACAAACCATACATAAATTAAAGTTAATTCTGATTCTATCGTCAATACATAAACAAAACAACCATCATAAACTTCTTTCGAAAATAATTCTTAGACAATTATGAATCTTCAGACTAGTAATATACCAAAAGTTGTATCAACTGTCCACCTTGGCTTCTCGCTGATCCCATGATTAATTGCACATTTCAATACGCAGAACGTTTATTATGATTGATTTCAATGTTTATTAAATCCCTACAGTTAATGCTCCTCAAAGATGCCATCCCACCGTTTCTCCGGGATCACTAAAGAAGAGCCGTTCGGATGGGTAGGTGCCTACATTTAACAAAATTCATGAAGACGAATGAATGTTTTGATCCGAGCCTGGTGAGGATTCTTCCTTCTCCCCAATAATGACGGGGGATGATGTCTCACAATAATCATTTGCAACGCCTCAGCAGGGGGTGATCGGTTGCGCTTTACTTATTTTTACCCACCCGCAAGCTGCATGCGCTGCACCCTATGCGTGATCCGGCGAGGTCGATTCTCTCCTCGGTCGATAGAAAGAGACAATAGCTTGCTTGATGATGACCCTGGCTCATTCGCGCTCGGTCAATGATGTTGTTTGATTTACTGATCGATTTGGTCGCGTCAGTCCCCGCAGCACATTGAATCGCGAGGAAACGTCGCATCGTCGCCCATATGTATAGCTGCTGCTGCTGCCTACCCGTGGTGGAATCTCCATGGGGGAGACGAAACCGAACAAAGGCCTCTTAGGATACACCCCATTGATTGATGATGTACGATAACAAGCCCATATTGGATTGTGGTAGTTGATGGTAGATTCCTGTATGGTTCTCGATGGAGGCGTGTAATAGAAAAAAAAAGAGTTAATTTCTAACGTGTTTCGACTCCCTCACCGCCGTTGACTGACAATTCGATGAAAAACGCGCTTCCATCACTTTGTTTTGGTGCTGGCTGCCAGGAATTTAACACTGCGCTACATGGCTGCAGCAGCAAAAATCTTGTGGAATTGTTAAAAGGTCAAAGCAACACCTCGAGCAGTGAAACTTCTGTTTGAATGATTGATAAACGCAATCACGCTGGGAGTGTGGAACGCGTAGCGCAATGGGGGGGGCTGCGCGGAGGGTTCGACGTACAATGGCTGCTTATGAACAAGGTGCGAAGGTGCTATTCTATCGAGAAGGACTCTAGGCTGTATGGCTGTATGTGCAGCGGCTGGTGATTCATTAATTATGCTTCAAATACTATGGAGCAGTAAATAGAGCTGTGGTTCAGGTGGTTGTAAATTAAGCTCGAATATTTCACGGATTTCACTACTTTCTGATAGGGTACATGTCCCTTGACTCAGCCTAATATGCAGCGTTCGATTACAATTTTAATTATAACTCATAAAGTTATTTAGTTGGAGACGATACCCGAGCAAAGGCTTATAACAAAGTGATACCAACTTCTAATATCTGATTATCACTGTTTGATCACTAAATATGTTATCATTCAGGCTGAATAAACAGCCAAGATAACAAAAGAGATGACAAATTAATATTTGTTGGATATCACAACATTAACTCGTTTTTTTTTCGTAATTTAGTGATTTGAAAAAATTTCTTGAGATAATTTCAAATTATGTTATCAACATGATATCAAATTCACCCACCTATTACTGAAGTAGGGCTTTTGGTGAAAAGCTCAATTTCATATCCATGACATGCTGGTAATATTCAGCATTTGTCAGCATTCTGGTAGTATTCAGTAACGTTCGTCATAAATCATCTTTAAAAATTGATAACAGATGATAATAAAATTAGTCAATGTTTATAACTAAATTTGTTATGCGATAACAGGTGAGTTCAAAATGATATCTGAGGTAACAAAACTTGTTACTTATTTATTATCAGTTTGTTATTTTACTTTGCTAGGGTATTCAACTAGTTATGCATTTGCTTAAACATGCTTTATAGGACTGCTGTTTTGAACCATGTCAATTTAACCAATTAACTCTGGTTAGGGGAATCAGGTTTGCGGGTTGAGCAATAAGCTACAACTGCCTTCCAGTACCAGAATATTCCAGTTTCCTTTAACCTTCACGTTCTTTAAATCCTACGTTGTTTGTGCGTCCAAATTATCGTTTCTTTTCGTTTCAAGTTTCAATCCTTTCCGAATATCCTTGAGATCCTTTTGCTCCTCGTTTATCCTTTCCTTCCTCAAACTAAAACACACTGGCACTTCAATTAAAAGCAGGTACTTTATTGAGGAAATTGCACTATATTTCTCGGTCTCAAGAACGCGCGCGGGCTCTGAACTTTATTTGTTCGCTATCAGTTAACAGTTAACAGTTAATATATACGCATGACTTTTTTCTGTATATCTAGGAAGAATTCCTAGGTATATCGATTCAATTAAGCCAAATTTAGATCATCGTGGAGTTAATCTGCAAGCTTCACTAGTGAAATCATGATAGCTAAAAAAAAGTGGGAAAACGAAAATCTTACCTATGTATATAACCATACATTGATAAATATAGTCTTAACTGCTTCAAAATCAATCGATCATCATGATGCCAACATGAATTTGCCGATTATCACTGGATTAATGAGATATTTCGGATTATGGCCTTCGGTACATCTGGATAAGTTTCTCGTATGCGCAGATAGCAAATATTTCCATATGCTATTGACCCAAAGAGCAAGGAAGACGATCAAAATGCAGCATAGTTTTCCCACAGTAATTTCCATAGAAATTTCAATGGGTAAGAACAGTTCGAGTTCGCAACCAATTGTGTTTAATTTTTGGGAGAAGGGTCCGGACCTGATTAAGAATTGATTGAGCGGAGAGGATCTGAATTGATACTTTGATTCATCTGAACAGATATTGTACTTACCTTACCAAACAGACTAAGGCCGGGGTGCCCCTGTACACTGAAGTTGTTTCCATTGTATTCGATCCATCCCTACACTTCGCCAGCCTCGCAACTTCTTGTGCCCCTTGGTTCGTTATCGAGAGTCATTTTAACCAGCCAACCGCTGTCGACCTCTTTAAACAGGGTGAACGATAGCAGGTTCTTCCAGCAACTGATGCAATTTGTGGTTCATTTGTATTCTCCATGTTCCATCGTTCCATCTTTCCTTTGCACTCCAACGTAAATCGTCCGCATTTGCTTCTGTTCAAAAACATAAAAAGCGCGTTGGAAGACGAGCATTGTTCATATTTTTTGACGTAGAACTACGTTTGTGTTTTCAATACTGGGATGCACGTTCGAATTGCGAAAATTTGGAGCGTCACGAAAAATATATAGGTTTTGAACGTTAATAACTAAGTCATTCCACGATTGATTTCCAAAATGTTTGCACCAATCGATTGAGACATTTTCTACGCTTCGATTCCAATATTTAAATCTATTGCTTTTTAACATTCTACTATTGAAATTTACGCAAATATATGTTGATGTTTTACAATGCCAACTTTTCAGAGTAAATTTACCAAATACACAGTACTTTCTTAGCACAGACTTCATATTAAAATAAGGAACGTCTCCTATGCATCAGGGGATGCATATATGATATTTAAAGGGGACACGTTGGAATATTTCTTCAGTCTTTCAGCGATCTCGAAGATGTTGAGTCAGCGCTCGGCTACGCACCGTCAAATCGACCATCGACCGACTCTATTGCCAAGTAACATGTCTGGCCGCGACAAATTTGCAGTCGGATTGCAGCTCCCACTCGGTCGCATTCACCTTCTGTTCTGGAAGGGCACTACACCGAGTGCGTTTGTGCCGCCGTCTACTTCGCTGCGGTGATGGAATACCTGGCCGATGAAGTGCTCGAGATGGCAGGAAACCCGCGACAACATGTAGACTAAAATCATTCCACGTCACATGTAGCTGGCCATCCGCAACGACGCACCGTTTTGGGGTGCTCTGTTGCACAAGAAGACAGAGTGAAAAGCCTTAGTTTAATCGCTAACCATGTCCCCCCCGTCAAAAACTAAAATCCGTCCTTTTCAGGACGAACAAATTAATTTGCCTATCTAAAGAGTTTGTTGGTTTGAAGTATCTCTTGCGTTCATCAAAATTTACATTTCCACGCGCCGGCTCAACATGACATAGCTTTAAAGGTCGCGTCTCGGAGTAAATGGCCAAGCACGTTCGATAACCAACAAACGAAATATATGTCCATACCTCGAGTCTCTTTAGATAAGGTTTTGTACCTGAAAAGGGCATTTTTCTTATGCATAAGGTGATGTGAATTTAACCTCCGAAACCATACAGCGTGATGATTTCATTTCCTCGCTGGTGTCTGGCGCAACTAGTGAGACCCGTCCGCTTTTGTAAAAGTTGTTTCGCATTGCCTTTGTGTTACCGTATTCCTTTCATGCAATGGTACCCGATGCCATTATATAAAAAGGCCTTTGCATGGCTAACAGTCATTTGTGATACGTAGCAGCTAGAGGAAACATGAAGAGCAAGTTAAAGTCCCACTCGAATCGCTCCGGTTTGCAGTTACCACTCGGTCGCATTTACTGTCTGCTCGAGAACAGTATCTACGCCACGCCGAGCACGTTGGTGCCGAAGCCCCCGTCTACTTCGCTGCGGTGATGGAATACCTGGCCGCTGAAGTGCTCGAGTTGGCATGAAACGCCACCCGTGACAAGTAGACCAGAATTATCCCACGCCACATGCAGCTGGCCATGTGTTGTACTTTTCAGGCTGTCCTGCTGACTGAGTGAAAAGCCTAAGTTCAAATGGAACCATGTTCTCCCAGTCAACTAAAATCCGTCCTTTTCAGGACGACCAAATCAGTTTGCCAATTAAAGAGTTTGTTTGGTTGAATTTTTCTCTTGTGCTGTTTGAAATTTCAATTAGCGCGCCCCGGCTGAACATAGCATTGCTTAAAATGCCGCGTACCGGAGTAAATGACAAAGTGCGTTGAACAACCAACGAACGAAACTCAAGAACGGATAATTCGAGCCGAACTGCAAATTAAGGTTGTACTACGAACGTTTAGTGTATGGGAATTGGATGGAAATTAGAACAATCAAGCGATCTAGATTGCACATTTCTGCCTAGTCCTACGTCACTTTTGGGCACAACCCCATTGCGCTGTACCTTATAGTTTTAATTGACACTTACAACGTCTTCAACTCGAGATTCTACAGACTGAAAATTGAACATAGAGTGGATAACAATGGACAACTTTACACCCTGTGAACCAGTAAGAACATTTTCGTTTTACGAAAAGCTCCACAGGTTGGAGCAAGAATCAAACCCTCACTTCATGGTAGTCGCCCGAACGACGGTGAAGCCGCTAACCGCTTGACCACGAAGCCTACAACAACCACCTCCATTTTGTGGCCGTAGAGGACTGCCGGTCTCATTTATGTCAGCTTTGTAGTTTGTCGAACTTTGTTCGATCTAAGCGTCCTTCGGAGTCCAAAGTAGGCCCAATTGCCACGTAGTTGGCGGTACAGTTTTTGGACGAACTCCACCGTTTGCTCTGAGTCAGAAAGCCATCTGTCTGACGGCGGTTACGTGAAGGTACTGCAACCCGGATTGTACCATCATGGAGGGGTATCGGCTGAACGGAGGCTGACGGGCGGTATGTCTAGAGGAGGTTTGATTGGAATGGCGGCAGGTTTGGCACTAATACTGTATCGTAGGCCGGGACTTGGCAAACATCTGCTTGTGGATCGCCAAAAACTCCACACGTTTGGGACATGCTCGATTACTGCCCTCGTGATTAGCGCCACAGTTGGAGCACTTCGGTGGGGCACCTTTGTCCATCAAAGCACAATCCTTGGTGGCATGCGCTTTGGCACACTTGCCACATCACGGTTTCAGGTGCTAGTTTCGAGTTCCGTGACCGAACGCATGGAAGTTGCCACACTGCGTCACGTCATGCTGCTTCTAGCGATATTGGTCTCACTCGACGATAATCATGAAGAGGTCAACCACTGATTGTCCTCATCATGCCATTGTTCTAGGGGCCATAAACGAGTTGGGTGGATCGAAAAGTAACATCAGTCTAAGTCTCCACGGGGATATAAAGAAGCATCTTCCAACAAAATTGAACAATTGGTCCAAACATGTGAGCTAACTAACATAAGGATACTCCAATGGGTGGAACTCGTTTTTTTTTTCATGAACTGTTAGCAATGGGGAATTGGTTATCCCACTCTTCCAATCCAGTATGAATCAATCGGGTGCATTCATCAGAATGAGCATGAAATATTCATTATGTATATAGTTACATTAGGAAAAAATACCACCAGCATACGTATCTACTAGGAGAAAGTGCTCTAAAGCGGGTCTGTGGATCTAGGATTCAGCCTATACTTGAAATTCGAAGTAAATATTAATTCACCCTGAAAATCAAAAACATAAAGTAGTATTGTCTCACTGAAATATCAATGTGAAGAAAAATCAAAGACAGGCAATTTTTAACGATAGGCCGAATTCTTTCCACTATATACGATATTCATCTGGTTGATACTGAATTAAAACAAATATTGTATACCACTTTCTGAATAGTCTTGGTATAGCCTGAAAATTCAACAAATATTGTATACCACTTCCTGAACAGTCCTGGTATAGCCTGAAAATTTTAGAAATTTATTTCTAAATTCTTGGAACAATTTTAATTATACTGAATTATTATTTAGAATAAGCGATCGACAATTAATTCTGTTAGATATTTAGGTTTGCAATATTATTTGTATATTTTTGTTTTTGAGTATTTTTATACCCAAGTAACACCACTTGTCATATTAATGTTAATAAAACTCCTTTTAGATCAAGCTCATGTTTTTTTTCTAACGTCAATAGCTCAATTTCATACACGCATATAACCGAAAAAACGCAATAAATGTGGCGTTTTGGAACATCTTTTACGTCATACCAGATGTTTTGATCCATTACACAAATATTATGTTCTATGGATGCTTCCAACAGCATGCTTATAACATAATGATATGTTTTGTCAAAGCAAGCACGATATGAACGAAGTAAAAATATATATAAACAAGATTTTTCAATGGCGAAACGATATCGTAGCTAATGGTATTTTACGCGTTAAAGATGATTGTTTATAATATTTTCAAATAATAAATTAAAAGTGCTTTAAGCATGGAAGTTGTATTAAAATTGTATATGAGGCTCAAGGTTGGCAGTGCAACTTTCCGTTTTACCTTCCCTTTTTAATGCGCCATTGATTGGATTAAAAAACGTAGAAGGTTCCCCGAATAAATTATTGAATTTTAGTGAGATTTTTTTATGGAATCCACAAAAATCAACATGGCGATTTTCCAAGTCTACAGTCCTACAGTACAAGTCTACAGTACGGGTTAAAACATTAGTAACATATTTGATTTTCAAATGTTCGTTTTTTTTCCGCTTTAATAATTGATGCAAGACCTAATTAATTTAGGCACTCTGTACGCATTATTCCGAAGTGCGCAGACGTTTACCGTGGGTGCCTTGAGATTTTTCCCCCCATTTTTCTCCACTCATTGTGACCACTGCAGAGTTCATCGAACCTTTTGGAAGCTTGACCTCCCATTCAGCTACCACCGCTATTGTGAGAGTGGTTACGTCATTACCATCCGTCTACCGATAATTCATCTGCGGCCTACCTTGCCGGATTCGCAAGCAGGTTCCAGTTTTTAAATAAAATACAAGGCTTAAACCTAGCTTTGAGAAGGTTATTACCACTCCCATTCAGTGCAACCAACGACATCCCGATACCGCAATGGCGGACGAACGATCGAGACAGCAGCTCATCAACCGGCGTACAACTCTTATCGCTGCGCTAGGACGAGCCGAGAAATTCGTCGAGAAATACGTGGCGGAACGGGACCGAGGCAAGGTGCAACTACGTCTCGATAACCTCGATACCGTGTGGATGGGACTGGAGGATGTGCAGACCCAGCTGGAAGACATGGAACTATCCAATCAAGGTATGGCACAGAATCTAGCATTCCGTTCCCACAATGAAACCCGATACTTTCAAATCAAGGCTGCTCTCCAATCTTTCCTCCCCAATGTACTTACTACGACAAACCCAATCCCTCAAACATCTCCTCCCGTGCTGTCTGGTATCAAATTGCCAACTATCTTTTTACCGGAATTCGATGGAGACTATACCACTGGTTAGCTTTCCACGACACGTTCGTCGCCCTAATCCATTCCACCCTCGAAGTTCACGACATCAAAAAATTCCACTTTCTCCGGGCTGCTCTGAAAGGAGAAGCAGCTTAACTCATTGAGTCGATCGGTATCAGCTCCACGAATTACGCCATTGCTTGGCAAAAACTCGTGTCTCGCTACGTTAACGACTACCTTCTTAAGAAACGCCACCTACAAGCCCTCCTCAATTGCCCCCGAATGAAGAAAGAATCCGCCGCTGCATTGCATTCAATCGTCGACGAGTATGAACGCCACTCAAAAACCCTTCGCCAACTTGGTGAACCCATCGACTCATGGCGCACTTTGTTGGAGCATCTTCTATGCCTCCGACTCGACGATGCTACAGAGAAAGCATGGAAAGATTTCGCTACCACCACTGACGAACCCGACTACGCTTGTCTCATTGAGTTACTGCATCCGTGTACTGGAATCCATGTCCGTAAATCACCAAGCGCAGCCACCATCCATTCAGCAAGCATCTTTGTTTCGCCGCCCACCTTTCCAAAAAACCGTTTCCCATGCCATTACCGAAGCTACTACCCAAAAATGCCACTCTTGCGATCAATATCATCCACTTTTTCAATGTCCGAGATTCGAGTAAATGTCTATTCCCGAAAGACTGGAAGTTGTCAATGATCATCACCTCTGCCATAATTGCTTTCGCCAAGACCACCTCGCGCGCAATTGTCAATCGAAATTCTCGAACCAGCGCCTTTTGAGCCCTTTTGTCGACCCGGATAGAATCCTTAGAGTAGGAGGGAGTTTGCGCCTTTCTGAGCAGCCTCATTTGACCAAACATCCCATCCTCCTTCCCAGTTCCCATCCACTTACACGATTAGTTGCCAAACATTACCACCGAAGACTATTCCACAGTGGCGGCCGTGTGACACTAGCAGCCATGCGCCAAGAATATTGGCCTATACAGGGCCGCCGAGTAGTAAACAGCATCATGAAAAACTGCTTCCGATGCGCTCGTGTCTCACCCGTTCGCACCAAGCAGCAGACTGGCCAGCTTCCTGCGGAGAGAATTACTCCGAGCCGTCCGTTTTCCGTCACCGGTGTCGACTACGCGGGACCAGTCTACATCAAAGCTATTCACAAAGCATCACCCACCAAGGCGTACATCAGCGTGTTCGTCTACTTCGTCACAAAAGCGGTACACCTGGAGCTTGTGAGCGATTTGTCAACACCAGCATTCATCTCAGCACTCCGGAGATTTATCGCTCGCCGAGGTTATCCCGCACACATCCATTCCGACAACGGAAAAAACTTTGTAGGTGCTCGCAATGAACTTCGCGAACTGTACCAGCTGCTGCAACAGGAGACATCGTCCAGAGAACTGTCCACCTACTGTGCAAATTAAGGCATCCAATGGCACATGATTACACTCAAAGCCCCAAACTTCGGTGGATTGTGGGAGGCGGCAGTGAAGGTCGCAAAGAAACACTTGCGTTTGGTGACTCGAAGCTCTCCTTTGAGGAAATGTTGACGGCGTTAGCAGAGATCGAATCATCAATGAACTCCCGCCCATTGACTCCGTTCACTGAGGATCCAAACGATTTGGCCGTCCTTACGCCGGCACACTTCCTCATCGGGACAATGCCGGCCGGTCTTCCAGAATACGACTATAACCAGACTTCCATCAACCAGTTGGACCATTACCAAAGACTGCGGCATCGAGTACAACAATTCCGCGGCAAGTGGAATACCTTAAAGAGCTGCAAAAGGAGAACAAACGCATCATCCCGAATACAGAAATACAACCTGGTAGAATGGTCGTTGTGATAGATGAGTTCCTTGCTCCTGTAACATGGCCCTTAGCGAGGATCGTCAATGTCATCCCTGGACCCGATGAACTCATCCGAGTCGTGGATCTGCGCACCAGTAGAGGGATTATCCGCTGTCCGATAGCAAAAATTTGTATGCTACCCTTTGTTGAAGAATCCTGAATATTTGCTTATTGTAATCGATGAATTGTTGTGATAGTAGTAGTAGTGTGTGTGTGTGTGTGTGTGTGTGTGTGTGTGTGTGTGTGTGTGTGTGTTTACAATCTAATTCCCACTGTCTGGCAGCGGTATTATGGATAGAATCTTCCTGCAACTGTTTCATATTTGCTGTTTACAGTTGCAAAAAGCTTAGATCCGGGGATTAGAAGGTGACAGCCCTACCGCGACTCCAATAGCCCATTTCAAGAACGCAAGCATTCCGAAGCTATCTTCGTACACAATAAGCCCCGCTCCAGTAGTGACATACTGAAACTTTCAATCAAGCGTATGTGCAATGCTTGATTGACACGTATTTAGTGATTCACAATATCATAGATGTTTAAAAGCGGAACGTACCCGAAAAACAGCTTCAGTGATCAGCTCGATGACAATATCATCATTCTATTGAACCTCCTCAGGTGGAATTCCGTCGTCGCAGTTAGTTTGGCTTCAATTGCGCTCCTAATTGCATCACTACACCAAAACATGGCTCTACAGGGGACGCCAGATCCAGTATAAATGGCAGCGAAGAAGTTGATCATTTCGAGCCGAATGTATAGCGCATCAGGAAACACAAAAAGTGTAATGTCACGATGCTCGCTCGCAGATTCGGTCCTTTTAAAAATCCTAGTTAAAAAACTTAATCATTGCATATATTTGATAGTTGTTGAGTGCTATCGAAGGTGAATTGCATTGATTCCATAAAAGACCACACAGAAAGAATAGTACTTAAAAAAAAAATCCGCTAAACATTCACCGGAATAATTTACTTCACAAAAAACACGGAATCTATATTGAATGAAAAATAAAGACACCAAAACAAAATTAACAACATTATTCAAAGGCTCATGTTAAGAAAAATAATAAATCAAAAGTGAAACATTCTGTGAAGCGAAGAACTTGCCAACAACTATTAAAACAAAATAAATAAGCCAACGATCAAGTGATAAATATAATTGCAAAGGATAGCACATGTTTAGAAGAAGGCCAAATGTAAAAAGTAATATTTTTAGGACGGTAATTCTAACTCAGAGAATCAGAAAACACGTGTTTTAAAATTGCTTTTGTGGTAGAGAACCAGCAAATAAAACGTATTGAACAGTCCGCATCGAGCTCTCATGCCGTGCGGTTCTTTTTTCTTTTGCTGAAGGAAGTATTTTTGCTACCTAAAGCTATAACAAAATCAAACAGCACTTTTCAGTGCTTAACATTACCTGCACAATTTTTATTTTTTTACCCTTATTCCTTTTCGATCCTTGTCTGGACCCTACGCGAGGTAATCCGACTTGGATATCGATTTGGAAAATTCCTCTTTGACCCTTCGGATTCTTGTAGAATCTGCCTGGAAGTTGATTAGGAGAAAACGTATAAATTCTAATCATTTTGGAGAAAATGGCGCCTAAACGCAAAAGAAAGGGACAATCTCTGGATTCCCCTTCTAACAATATTGATTTGAGCAATCAATTCGATATTCTGACTGATGATGAGAATGATCCATCAGTCAGGCAAAAATCTTCGAAGCATTCCCGAATTAATGCAGGGAAAGAAAAGGTTCCACCTATTGTGGTAACAACATCTGATTTTCATGGGCTCCGTAAGGAACTCACGAATTTCATAAAAGATTCAAAATTTTCCTTTCAAATTGGTCGTCGGGGTGAATGCCGTGTATTGGCTGAAACCTTGATCGGATTTAAACTTCTCGTGGAGTATCTTGCTCAAAGAGGCATCAAATTCTTTACACATGACACCAAAACTGAACGTCTGTTCAAGGTGGTCTTAAAAGGTCTAGCCAGTGGTGAATCCCTGGATGAGATCAATCAAGAAATTATTAAATTGCTTGGAGTTACCCCAGTTCAAGTGATAAAGATGAAAAAGAAATCCCAACCTGGCGATTCTCGCAATGGGATTTCTAACGATTTTTATTTAGTTCATTTTAAATCAAATGAACTGAATAACCTCAAGGCATTGGAAAAAGCCAGCCTTATGCTCCATGTCAGAGTGAAGTGGGAACACTTCAGGAAGACTGGAGGAAATTCTCAACACCTCACCCAGTGCCGTAAATGCCAGGGATGGGGTCACGGGACAAAAAATTGTCACATGGATGCCAAATGCATGCATTGTGGCGATTCCTCTCACGCCAAGGACAACTGTCCTGTGAAGGATCCCAAAAATTTTAAATGTGCGAATTGTGGTGGAAACCACAAATCCAATTTTTGGGAATGCAAGACTCGCAAAGCGATCTTGAATTCTCGTGCTAAGCATCAGGTAGGGACCGCTTCACGTTCCCGACCAGGTAATTATTCCTCGGCTGTTAACAACGGTCATCGAGGAGGAAATCCAACATTCGTACCGGAAGGTACGATCAATGCCCAACCGTCAAATTTTCCACTGCTATCTGCTGTTAACAATGGTCAGCGAAGTACAAATGTACCCGTAAGTACAAACAGACCACAAGTTTTCAATGCTCAATTCTTACCTGCTGGTAGCAATGTACAGCAAGGTAATGGAGCTTCCTACGCTGCCGTTACAGCCGGTAGAAACCAAAATTCTACCAGAAATGTTGAAGATTTTGACTTAGGTAGCATAACCGCTCCAAAAATGGATTTTTTACAGAAATCATTAATCGATATGATTAATGGAATGTTAAATACAAACTCCATGTTTGATGCAATTCAAACTGGTATAAAATTTGCAAACAATATTGTCATGACCCTGAAATTCAGCAATGGGTATTAAGACACTGAATATTTTAAATTGGAATGCTCGATCTCTTAAAAATAATGAAGACGAGCTGTTTAACTTTTTACGAGTTCATAACGTGCATATTGCCGTTGTAACTGAAACTTTTCTTAAACCAGGTGATAAAATAAAAAGGGATCCTAATTATTTCGTACACCGCAATGATCGTCTTGAAAGTCCAGGTGGTGGCGTTGCCATAATTGTTCATAGGCGTATCAAACATCAAATTCTTTCTTCATTTGATACCAAAGTTTTTGAAACTTTGGGGGTTTCTGTTGAAACAAAATTTGGTCAACTTACACTATTAGCTGCCTATTTACCATTCCAATGCGTAGGTCAGCAAAAGAATCTTCTCAAGGGTGACCTACAGAAGCTTACCCGTAATAGGTCAAAATTCTTCATTATTGGTGATTTTAATGCAAAACACCGATCGTGGAATAATGCTCAAAGTAATTCCAATGGTAATATACTATTTGATAATTGTTCTGCGGGTTATTACACTATCCAATACCCAAACAGCCCAACTTGCTTTTCTTCTGCCAGAAATCCCTCAACTATTGATTTGGTCTTAACTGATTCATGTCAACTTTGTAGCCAATTGGTTACCCATGCTGACTTCGGTTCGGATCACCTTCCTGTAACTTTTGAAATATCTCAAGAAATAATTTCTAATCCCAACAGTTCTACTTTCAATTATCATAGAGCTGATTGGAACCAATATCAAACATTCATGGAATATAACTTTGATCCTAATATTCCTTTGGAAACTAAAAATGATATCGATAATGCTCTTGACTCTCTGACTACTTCCATAGTTGAAGCAAGAGCTGTCTCAGTTCCAAAATGCGAGGTAAAGTTCAATACAATTATAATAGACGACGATCTTCAGCTTTTGATCCGTCTGAAAAATATCCGTAGAAGACAATATCAAAGAACACGCGATCCCGCCATGAAAGTTATCTGGCGAGATTTGCAAAAACAAATTAAAAAACGCTTCTCTGCCCTGAGGAACAAACAATTCGAAAATAATGTGTCAACATTAGAGCCGAGTT
Source organism: Aedes koreicus (assembly GCA_024533555.2). Taxonomy (NCBI): domain Eukaryota; kingdom Metazoa; phylum Arthropoda; class Insecta; order Diptera; family Culicidae; genus Aedes; species Aedes koreicus. Next base: position 173,952 of record JAHHFK020005640.1, on the reverse strand, counting down.
CCAAACCTTTTTGGAAACTCTCCAAAATTTTAAAGAAACCTCAAAAGCCTATTCCAGCGCTCAAAGAAGGTGATAAAATATTGCTAACAAATGTGGAAAAAGCTCAAAAACTTGCTGAGCAGTTTGAGAGTTCCCATAATTTCAGTTTGGGTCTTATTAGTCCTATTGAGAATCAGGTTTCTCTTGATTATCTGAATATTTCCTCAAGGGAAAATATTTTTGATGAATCCTGGGGTACTGATTTGGATGAAGTAAAAACTATAACTAAAAAGTTAAAAAATATGAAGGCTCCTGGTGATGATGGAATTTTCTATATACTCATCAAAATTATTTAATAAATGTTTTCATTTGTCATACTTTCCTGGCAAATGGAAAAATGCCAAAGTTGTTCCAATTTTGAAGCCCGAGAAAAATCCAGCTGAAGCTTCTAGCTACAGACCAATAAGTTTACTTCCTTCAATCAGTAAACTTTTTGAAAAGCTAATTTTGAATAGAATGATGCTTCACATCAATACAAACTCAATTTTTGCAGATGAGCAATTTGGATTTCGCCATGGCCATTCAACTACTCATCAACTTTTGAGAGTTACTAATTTAATTCGTTCAAACAAATCTGAAGGCTGCTCAACTGGAGTTGCTCTTCTAGACATAGAAAAAGCATTCGACAGTGTTTGGCATGAAGGTTTGATTGCTAAATTGAAAAACTTTAATTTTCCGCTCTATATTATAAAATTAATTCAAAATTATTTAACTGACAGAACTCTGCAGGTAAATTATGAGAATTCCAAATCTGATCGACTACCTGTTAGAGCTGGAGTTCCTCAGGGTAGCATTCTTGGGCCGATACTATATAACATTTTTACTTCCGACCTCCCTGATTTGCCTCAGGGTTGTCAGAAATCCTTGTTTGCTGATGACACAGGCATCTCCGCTAAAGGAAGAAGTCTTCGTGTCATTTGCAGGAGACTGCAGAAAAGTTTGGACATTTTCTCTTCTTATTTACAGAAATGGAAGATTTCTCCCAACGCTTCCAAAACTCAACTAATAATATTCCCACATAAACCTAGAGCTTCTTTTTTGAAACCTAGTAGTAGTCACATCGTTACTATGAGCGGTGTTCCAATTTCCTGGTCAAGCGAAGTGAAATACCTTGGTCTATTACTTGATCAAAAATTAAATTTTAAAAATCACATTGAAGGCATTCAAGCCAAATGTAATAAATATATAAAATGTTTATATCCTCTTATAAACAGAAAATCCAAACTTTGTTTGAAGAACAAACTTCTAATATTCAAACAAATTTTTAGACCGGCCATGCTTTATGCTGTGCCAATATGGTCTAGTTGTTGTGCTACTAGGAAAAAATCACTTCAAAGGATTCAGAACAAAGTTCTGAAAATGATTTTGAAGCTGCCACCCTGGTTCAGTACTATTGAATTACATAGAATTTCGAATGTTGAGACTTTAGAACAAATGTCCAACAAAATAATTAATAATTTTAGACAAAAATCGTTGCAATCTTCTATTGCAATGATTAATTCCCTTTATGCTTAGTTAAGATTAATGTTAGTTTGTTTTTAGTTTTAAGATTATTATTGTTATACTGACACGCAGGAATAAAAACCTGTTTAAAATACTGAACTGCTAAGGCATGAACAATGTAAACAAAATTAGATACATATTTTAACAATTAAGGTTGATACGTTACGGTAGTAGCTGGAGCACCTCGATTAACATGAAATGTAAATATGAATAAATTTGGAACAAATAAAGAGTTACAAAAAAAAAAAAAAAAAAAAAAAAAAAAAAAAAAAAAAAAAAAAAAAAAAAAAAAAAAAAAAAAAAAAAAAAAAAAAAAAAATATATAGAAAAAAAAGGGTCGCCCACAAGCAAGGGTTCGCTCCCCCCCAATCGATTGGATTTGCAAGGGAAAAAATTGACTCTATAAGACTCTATTTTACAATACAATTTAGTTTGTGACAGAACGGTGGAAAAATGATCATCTATGAACTTGCGCATGCAGGGCGAGGTGAAGAAGGTTTCTCTCTCTCTCCCTTGTACCGATCCTTGAATTTAACCGCCGAATTCACTATTCTGGACTTTTTGGTGTCGTCCGCACACCTGCTTCTTTTTAATCACTGCTTAAACGATTTGATTGTTCGTTCTCTTACATAAAAAGTTCATTTCATTCCATCGCAGAGCAAAATGATGAAGATAATTCATCTTTTCAAATGGGTTTTCACGTGCAAAACCTACGCGAACCTTCGATACTGCTAGCGCAAACGATTGTCACTACACGGCACAACGCTTTTCGCCACTTGTGGACCGGTTTCAGTCACTTCGTTTATTGCGGAAAGATATTCACTACGCACGAAGACTAATTTTTTTTCACTTTCACATTAATTCGAAAACTTTATTTTTTATTTGAAAATTTTCGCAGAATGGAACGAAAAAATATGACAGCGAAGTATAAACACATCCACTCGCGGTCAACGCTTACTTCGTTTTTTGTTGTGATAGTAGTAGTAGTGGTAGTGAAATTCAGGAATTTCAGGTGGCGGTGATGGACAGGATCGTGATCTCTGATAAGAATTGGGGTCACACACGGGCAATTTGGACACTACTGGGCTGATAGCTATCGGCGGAAACTGGGCACCACAAGATTCATAACTTTTGGAATTTTACTGGCTTTATAAGCCGTTCTAAGTTTAATACTTTATTAATTGGCTTTTCGATTAAACTGAATACATTTATTGTGGTACATCTTCTTTTTCTCTACGTTGTGTTAATTCTTTCCATTTGAATTAACAATAAATTTAACTATAAAAAATGAAATATTTCAAGATTCTGCCAGCCTATAAAACTGACAGCAAAAACGAATACCTGGTTTCAATATTGAGAGCTACCAACTTGTCTGCATCGATTACATCCTCTCCTACGACGGCAGTGTAATATTAAGGACCTGGAAGGGTTTTTAAGTCCTTTTTGACACAGGTCTCGTCGTCCATCAGAATACATACATCCGGTCGCTGCAAAACTTGCGAATACAATTTCCGGGCCCTTGTTGCCGCACGTTGCATCTGTTCTGCACTTTGTTTGGCGATTTTCTGCTTCTTGTAGGTCTTCAGGTTGTTCCCCAAACTTGGTCATGATGGATTTTACACTCGCACGATGAATTCCAAAGCACTTCCCCAATTATCCCATTGTTACCCCCTTTTCACGTAACCATGTGTCCAAAACCTTAATATTCACGTCTTTTTTAATGCGCGACATTTTTTTTTTTTTTTAATCTTTATTTTACGTTGGCCTATTTCCTCACATGGTGACAATCACCGACGCCAGGAAGACGACTCCACCACCTGGACCCTACCTAACGACTCTTGAATATGAACCGGGACCAACGGCTTTACTTCCCTTCCGAAGGAAGACGTGACTAGATTTTTTCGCCTCAGAAAAACCACCGACGTCGACTGGGATTGAACCAAGACCCACTGGGGTGCCAAGTAGCAGTCACCACTACACCACCGACGCCGGCTTGCGCGACATTTTGAAAACTAGAAGAATTAAAACCGTGCGAACAAGTAAACAAACGAAAGATGACAGTCAAACGTACAGCTTGCTATGATGATCACATTAAAACCATCACAAATACACGCGTACAACGCAAATGTACGTGGATAGCTTATTTTCGATTCTTTCCTTAGTTGAGGGATAATTTTCGCTGAAACTGTTTGAATAACAATTACAAAAGACATTTACACCGTCTTCTACTCGAGGTTGTACCGAATGAACATTGAACATAGAGTGAATAACAAAGGACAACTTAACCTAACACCCAGTGGACCAGTATAGACATTTTCGTTTTGCGAAAAGTTCCACAAGCTGGAACGGGAATCAAACCCTCACCTCATGGCAATCGCTTGAACGACGAGTGACGCCGCCAACCGCTTGACCACAAAACCCAACCATATATATATGCTAACAGGTTTCAGAAGTAAGATCTTCAATTCGTAGCCCAGCTTCATTGCTACTACTCACTGCAGTGTTTTCAATTCAAGCACAAGCGCAAGAAAAGCGGTACCGAGGTGAACTACTTGAGGCAACTCAAAGCAGCAGCATCTACCTTTACGGTCGTCACGTACAACTGCCACGACATGTGATTGATTAATGATTTCTAGCTGTCACTTTTCGGCGTCGAGTCTAATGTCAATAATTTTGAAATTCCTCAATCATCCTGAAAAACTGAAAATCAACCGACTCGAACCAAAGACGCAGTGCGATCATTAATAACTACAGCAAACAATTTGTTTTACTGATTTCGATATCAGGCGTTTTCCTTTTCGTAATTTTCAGTCGGGATCCGTTCCACTCACTGTACAAAGTCAGTTGGAAATATCTGATCTGCGTGACGAGCCTAGGATTACACTGGTAGTCATCCGTAAAAAAGGTAGCCGTCATCCCGCGCCGCATGTCCAGACACTATCCTGGGGCAGCATCTCTGCTCCTGCTCCTTGGCAGGAGGCAGTAAGATAAATGATCTAGCGTCCGAAAAACGTTGCTTGCCTGCTCTCTAACACCGGCCGTTGCTGCCTCCAAAACAGCTGAATATCATTAATTACATTGTTTGGGCTCCTGACGCAGTGGTTCAGTGTCAAACTGGTGCCAAACTAGTAGTACGAATTTTGAAACCAATTTCACATAATCGCAGTGAAGATCTGACCAGCAGCGGGGCGCTTCCTGCCGTCGCCGGCGTTTTCCAAAAAAAGAAACCTTAATGACGTAAAACTATGTAGAACAAAAATAAAGAGAGAAAAACACTGGAAGTCAAAGATTATTTGATTTTGCCCCTTGTTTAACATTAATATTCCGGAAAAGATGAAATACCCGAAGAGACCTCGAAATGATCCACCCGTCTCGTCGCTTGCCATGGTCCGGCAGGGACTCAAGTAAAAAAAATGTACTCACTGCCGAACTGCATGGGTCTATGCGTGCCAGTCACATACAATCATTAATCGTGTTCAAACGAGTGAAATGATTGATTGGCTTCGGCTTTCGGCCCTTTGTGATTATCGTGCATCCATCGCCGCGTGCATCAAGTTTTTTCCCTCGATAAGTGTGGGACGATTGGTGGGTCGAAACAAATGCAGCGGTCCGTCGTTACGGTTTGCTTTGTCTTACAAAGATGAGCTTAATGTATGTTTTCTGCAGAATACACTTGTTTTTTTAATTCCACTAAAATTAGGTTGAAATTAGCCCAATTTATGTAAGTGTTTGGCAGATAGCACTTTGTCGTTGCAGATAAAATACTTAACTTTTTGATTGAGGCTAGATCGATGCAAAATTGTGGAACACAAAATTTCGTTGACAAACATGATTTTGGGTCTCCACTTCTTTCCCCTTTACCAGTTCATGTGCAATGAAAACCGCTCGTTTCTTAATATTTTTCGATACTGTTCAGAATATAATTAACACATTGAATTGATTTCTCCAATTTTTCAATTGATTAATTAGATAATCCATTGCCAAATTTGATAGTATGCTAGTTGTACTCACGATCAATATCGGAAATTTGGCATCAGAGAGCCGCGTGTTTTCATTGAAGCTACACTAGAGTGCACACTCAAGTTAAGTTTTCGTTAGTTTACAAAATAAATCAAAAGTGATGAACTTTATAATTCGACTATTGTTTCTAATGTGAAATTTTATGCAGAATTCAAAAATGCCGTCAAAATTTCAAATTGCACAGTTTTCGAGATATGGATAAAAGGAGATTTTTTAATAAATGAACAAAAACACATTTACTTAAAATGAAATACCTCCAACGAGTGTGATCATATTTCTAATATTTTGTCATAAAATGAAGCAATATAAAATTTAACTCTGAACTTCTGAACATTGCAGTATTCTAGAAGTAATAGAGTCGACGCTATTTATAAGTATAAATAATGTATTGCGTTTTTTTTTTGTAGATTTGTAAAAAAAATTGTGGTAAACATATGATTAATAGGAAAATAACGTCAACAAAAAAATATTTTGCATGTAAAGCTTAAAGCCAAAGAAAAACCGAAGAAAATAAGGGGAAAATAAGTTGAAAAATAAGGAAGTTACGAAAGAAATACGCCCATCGCTCTCTCTCTCTCTCTCTCTCTCTCTCTCTCTCTCTCTCTCTCTCTCTCTCTCTCTCTCTCTCTCTCTCTCTCTCTCTCTCTCTCTCTCTCTCCTCTCTCTCTCTCTCTCTCTCTCTCTCTCACACACACACACACATGCGCGCCCGCGCACACGCACACACACACACACACACACACACACACACACACACACACACACACACCAATAGTAGTCACCCAGCATTGATTCGTCCCAAAAGCCTTGATATCGTCGTTCTATTTGCTTAATTTGTTGGTGGAATCGTTCACCGTGCTCATCACTTTCGTCGCCAAGATTCGGTGGGAAGAAATCCAAATGTGAGTGAAGGAAATGAATTTTCAATGACATGTTCACGCCTAAAGTCATGAAGAGCGAGGAGTTATAAACTATGTACATGAAACATGGGTAACTTGATAAGTTATTTTTAGATTTAACATTACCTATTTTCTTATAGTTTTCCAGCAAATTCTCAGTAACTTCAACATGATCCGCACTTTTAGTGTTTCCTAGAAAATTCGTAACAACCAGTCGATAAGATTTTCACGCTTCTTGCTCATCAGGAGCCAAAACTGCGAAGAAATGTTTGTCCTCGAAAATACCTTCCTTAATCTTTGCATCCGATTTGTTTGGGAATACTGATTTCAGATATTCAAATGCAGGTCCATTCTTTTCCAACGCTTTTACAAAATTCTTGAAGAGTCCAAGTTTTATATGTAACGGTGGGAGAATAATTTGATCTTTATCCACGAGAGGAACACATTTCACGTTTCAGAGTCAACCTTGTCCTCTTTGGCCAGTCTTTTTGAACGTAATGCTCCTTACGTGCTCGGCTGTCCCATTTACAGAGAAAGCACACGTATTTTGTGTACCCCTGTTGTAATCCAGTCAACATGGCCACAACCATAAGATCGGAACAAATCTTCCAAGAGTGTTGCTTATCATTTATCAAATTCAGCAGCAGCGCCAATAATTCATACGATTCCTTCATGTTAACAGCATGAGCCAGCGGTATCGAGGGTTTCCTGTTTCCTTGATGCAGTAAAACAGCCTTCAAACTCAGAATACTGCTGTCGATAAACAAACTCCATTCATTTGGATTGTGATGCTCCCCAAACTCTTCGAACAAACCGTTTATTTCTCGGCAAAAACTAGCGTTATTTTGTTTGGAGAAGTACTTAGCGAATTGCTCATCACGATTTCTGTAGTACGAAAATGTCACACCAGGCTCTAATAAATTTCTTTCTTTTAAGCGTGATGCAAGCAGTTTTGATTTCTGTTTCGAAAATTCCAAATCGCGTACCAAATTATTGAGTTCTGCTAGAGAAAATAATGATGGTTTTGTTTCAAATTCTGTGTTTTTTTTGTCCCCCCTCTTTTTTCCTCCGGCGGGTAATTTCAAAAAAAAACCCCCACTTTCTTTTTGGGCAAAAAGGGTACGGGTTTGATTTAGAATGTGGTGTTGGTTTTTTTTCGGTTTGCACCACCGCACACCGCCCCCCCCTATGGCGTCCATGTTGTTGAACTTCGGTGAGGCAGAAATAACAATCCGTAGCATGGCAAAAAGGTTCATTCCAAATAACTGGCTTATCAAAGGACAAATAGCGGCTTTACAGTGACAGAAATGAGACTATAAAGGGCGATACGGTCAAAATTTGGTCAATATCAACTTGACGTATTTCTATCAATTTTGCATTTAAAAAACCTGAACACCCCTCATTTTGAAGGTGTGTGTGTGTAGAATGTTGCTCCTATTTTGATTTTGGAATTCACTCTTCAGTTGTCAAAATGCCGTCCAAGCAAGAAGAGCAGCGTATCAAAATTTTGCTCGCGCATCGTGAAAATCCGAGCTACTCGCACGCAAAGTTGGCAAAATCGCTAAAAGTTGCCAAATCAACCGTTACAAATGTAATTAAAGTGTTTGGGGAACGTTTGTCGACAGCCAGGAAGTCTGGATCGGGGGGAAATCGAAAACCGGAAGCCGCTAAGACGACAAAGAGAGTTGCCGGTAGTTTCAAGCGAAACCCTAACCCATCTCTCCGAGATGCCGCAAATAAGCTGGGTGTATCGTCTACAACCGTGCATCGAGCCAAAAAACGAGCCGGACTATCGACTTACAAGAAGGTAGTGACTCCAAATCGCAATGATAAACAAAATACGACGGCCAAAGCGCGATCCCGGAGGCTGTACACGACGATGCTGACGAAGTTTGACTGCGGGGTAATGGACAACGAAACCTACGTCAAAGCCGACTACAAGCAGCTTCCGGGACAGGAGTTTTATACGGCAAAAGGAAGGGGAAAGGTAGCAGATATTTTCAAGCACACGAAACTGTCAAAGTTCGCAAAGAAATATCTGGTTTGGCAAGCCATCTGTACCTGTGGCTTGAAAAGCAGCATTTTCATAGCTTCCGGGACTGTCAACCAAGAAATTTACGTGAAAGAGTGTTTGAATAAACGTCTGCTGCCTTTCCTGAAGAAACACGGTTGTTCCGTACTGTTTTGGCCGGATTTGGCATCTTGCCATTACTGTAAAAAGGCCATGGAGTGGTACGCCGCCAACAACGTGCAGGTGGTTCCCAAGGACAAGAACCCTCCCAACACGCCAGAGCTCCGCCCAATTGAGAAATACTGGGCTATTGTCAAGCGGAACCTAAAGAAGACCAAAAAAACTGCTAAGGACGAGCAGCAGTTCAAGGCAAACTGGCTTTCTGCGGCGAAGAAGGTGGACAAGGTGGCTGTACAAAATCTGATGGCAGGGGTCAAGCGTAAGGCCCGGCAATTCGGATTTGGAAAAGCGGAAGCCTAACTGAATATTTTTCCTGAATTTTATACTAATTGAACTTGAAAAAGAAATTTAATTTGATTTTTTAAACAAACGATTTCACCGATTTACACGCGTTTTCCCTTGACCAAATTTTGACCGTATCACCCTTTATAAAAAAAAAAATCAGACACGAACCAAACACACCCCACCCCCCCCCCCCCCCCCCCCCCCCCCCACCACAACAAAACACAAAAACAAAAAAACACCCAATATACATCCACAAACAACAAAAAAAAAAAAAAAAAAAAAAAAAAAAAAACAAAAAAAAAAAAAAAGAAAAAAAGAAAAGAAAACAAAAACACCCACCCCCCCCACAAAAAAAAAATAATATAAATTTTTTTTTTTTTTTTTTTCCCTTCCCCCCCCCCTCACTCCTCCCCCCCCCCCAAACAACAAAACAGAATATTTTTTTTTTTTTTTTTTTGGAAGGCAAAACCAAAAAAAAAAAAAATACAAAACAAAATAACAAACCAAAAAAAAAAAAAAAAAACAAAAAAAAATTTTGTGTGTGTGTGTGTGTGTGTGTGTGTGTGTGTGTGTGTGTGTGTGTGTGTGTGTGTGTGTGTGTGTGTTAGAGAGAGAGAGAGATAGAGATGGGCGTATTTCTTTCAAATTTCTGTTTTTCCCGCATTTCTGCATTTTTTTTCCAAAAACCAGCATAACTTCCTAATTTTCAACCTATTTTCACCATTGAGCCCTTATTGTCTTTGTTTTTTCTGTGACTTTAAGCTACATATGCAATTGATTTTTTTGTTAAAGTTATTTTGGTATTAATCATATGTTTAGCACTACTTTTTTTACAAATCTCCAAAAAAAAAGTCGCAAAAAATTATATATACTTATAAATAGCGTCAAAACTATTCCTCCTTGAATATTGCAATGTTCAGAAGATCGGTGTTAAATTTATTTTTGCTCTTTGAATTTGATGACAAAATATTTGAAATTGGATCACACGCGATGGAGATATTCCATTTTAAGTAAATGTAATTTTGTTCATTTATAAAAAAACAACTTTTATCCATATCTCGAAAACTGTTCTACTTTAATTTTTTTTGACGGCTTTTTTATACCTTGTGATCAAAAAGTTCCGGTAATTTGAAAAAAAACGCATTTATTTCAATTTTTAATTGATATCTTTATTATCGCCTTCAAAGTACTCGCCATTAGAGGCAACACACATATGCCAGCGCTTTATCCAATCATCCATACATTTTTTATAGGCCGATGAATGTATGGCTTTCAGTTCTTCCAGCGAATTCTTTTTTATCGCATCAATCGATTCAAAACGCCTACCTCTGAGCGGAATTTTCAGTTTTGGGAAGAGAAAGAAGTCGCACGGGGCAAGGTCTGGTGAATATGGTGCTTGTTTGATGGTATTGGTGGAGTTCTTGGCCAAAAATTCACAAATAGTGAGCGCGGTGTGTGATGGAGCGTTATCGTGGCGTAAAATCCACGAATTATTGCGCCACAATTCTGGCCTCTTCTTTCGAATTGCCTCACGCAAACGTCTCATAACTTGTAAATAATACTCTTTGTTAACCGTTCGACCTTCTGGAAGGAATTCAGAATGGACGACACCGCGAAAATCAAAGAAAACGGTCAGTAAAACTTTAATTTTGGAGCGACTTTGTCGTGATTTTTTTGGTTTCGGCTCATCTTCGGCGCGCCATTCGGACGATTGTTGACTTGTGAGCATATCAAATTCATATACCCACGTTTCATCACCAGTTATGATGCGTTCCATGAATGTGGGATCGCTATCTGCGTTCGCAATCATCTGTTTAGCGACCTCAACTCGATGCTGTTTTTGCAAAAAATTCAGCTCTTTTGGAACAAGTCGTGCTTCAATGCGTTTCATGCCCAGAATTTCCGTCAAAATGTGTTCGGTCGATCCAAATGAGATATCAAGGAGTGCAGCTATCTCCCGAATGCTAATTGAGCGGTTTTCCATAACTAAATTCTTCACGGAAGCGATGTTTTCATCGGTAGTTGAGGTCGATGGTCGTCCAGAACGCGGCATGTCACTCACGCTTTCACGGCCTTCTTTAAAGTCTTTGTGCCAAACAAATGTACGATTTTGTGACATAGAGTCCTCACCAAAGGTTTTTTGCAACATTCTGAGCGTTTCCGCTGCAGAAAATCCGTTTGCAACACAAAATTTCACACAAACGCGTTGTTCCAATTTTTTATCCATGGTAAAAATCGCCGAGCGTCTATTTTTCGACTAACAAAAGCAGTTGTCAAAACAAAACTAATGGATAATTTGCTCTCACACTTTGACAGAATATCAGAACTAGTGTTGCCATCTTACACTAAAAAGATTTTACCGAAAAAATAAAGGCGGCCTTTTTAAATTGAAAATTACCGGAACTTTTTGATCACAAGGTATTCTGCATAAAATTTCACATTAGAAATGATGATTAGCTTACCGAGTTCATAAAGGCTGTAAACTAGTGTTATCTTTTCACAATGCGCTTTTCTTTGTTCACGCTGGCGAAAAATGACGTACAGTAGTGTAATTATTAACAATATCAGTGTGCACTGATTAATAGAGCCTAATGAAGCCTAAGGCCGTTTTCAGCGGTGTTCTATTATTTTGGTCTAGTTTTATAACAGTTCCAAAAATATAGACCACCAAAAATAGATCAACTGTTTTCCAGTTACACCGCCATTGTTCTAAATTGTATGTGATGCCGTTCGTTGTTTTCTTTTGGAACTTCGCCTGCTTCCTTTGAATTTGGTTGGTGTTAAGCTCGTTCGACTTTTCAAAATGATTCTAAAAAGTTTCCGAGTTTTCCGAGTCAAAAGGTGCCAGTTTATCGCGATCTATTCTTCCCAATACTTGTTGGTGCTGGGCGAATATTAAGATGAGCGGCTGTTAAGTGCCGTTTAATGGTAAACGATGTGAAGGAGTTCCTTCTTGCTGAAACAGCTGAAAATAAAAATTAATTTACACGGAGGAAGCTTTCATATGCGTAACTATTATGTTTGACTGGATAAGAGTACGACACTAGCTGACCAACCATCGGTAATGTGCTGGGTAATCTGCGACCTCAGTTCAAATCTGTTTTGACAACGATTTCAGGCCTGAATAAAGCATTCCGACCGGTTGAAAACCCTGAGTTGAAACTCCATTGCCAGTACCTCTTCCGGGATCGCCGTTAGTTCCGATTTTTAGGTGTGCCTAAGTTTCGAACACCCACAGATCTCCTACGACAGGACTTTCTACAAGCCCCTCTACAAAAGGTTCGCGTTTCTCAGTCAGTTGAGCATCGCGTCATCGAGCACTACACTTGTCCTGGAAGAAAGTATTAAACGGAAACGAACTTGTCCACCATTGTTTGGCATGGTCTTACCCACCCCGTTGATTGCCTTCGCCGCCTTCTCCTGGGCATAGCTCACATAGCTATTGAAGTTCAGTTCGTCATCAATCCTTTCGGAGCAATGACACTTTTCATTTGCCGACCAACAGTACCTCCGTTTTCCACTAGCCTGTTATCGTCAATACGATGTCATCCGCAAAACTAACGATCACTACGCCAACATTAGCACTATTAAACATTCCGATCCAGAGGATGGAACCTTGCAAAACTTCCGTCTTGATCTTCAACGTTGTTTGACCCATAACTGTCTCGTGAATCAACACCCGGTTCTGGAAGTAATTTCTCAGCAGAGGAAGTGATACACGTTTTGCGGAGCTGAAAAATTCCAAATATCCCGCATCTAAGCTCGCTCAACCCTTTAAAGGTCGCATAAATTTCAAAAGCCTTTTTTTAGGCTTATTAGCTGATTGCGCAAGGTGCGAGATGTTTGGGATTTTCAGCTTGGCAAAACTTTATCACTCTTCCTTTTGTGTACTTACTTCCAGGAGTGCAAACTTGTGTTGCTTTTTGAAATGCTTCAAATACTTCAAAAAATCATATTTGTGACTGGAATTTTCTAAAGCATCTCTCTTACTAGCCTTCATATACTTCCCTAGTGCACAGAACTCAATATATGAGAAATTCGTCTTTTTAGGGAAGACTCGAGTAAAGTGTAAAAAATATTTGTTACAAAAATCATGCATGATAAAAATAAACAAAGCTGTAAAAGCATTTTAGGCTTGTTTAAACAACCTTTTATATCAGTGTCAATATGTGCCAAATTCTAGCTCTATAGACCCACATTAGAGCACTTTCCCCTACTATTGATAACGGCACGTAACTTTCGGATTTAATTGATCGAGAAATTATTTTATCAAATTAATGGCTAATTGTCGCATTCACAACAATAGTTTATTACAACGTACACCGCTGAAAACAGAGTTACCGAAAAACGAGCGAGCAATCGAAGCGTTTGTGCACCTTGCCCTTGTTGTTGTTTTACGCCGTTTTTCCAGCTGTTTTAACACATTTAGAACGCGCTGGATTCCGTTCCAAATTCGGCACAAAATAAAACAAAGCGTATGACAGTTTTACTTTTTTTACACCAACACTGTTCGAAAATAAAATTTTGAACGCGCCGGTGAAAATGGAAAATTGGGTTTGGTCTATTTAAATGTCAAAATTTAGAATAGACCGCGACCGCTGAAAACGGCCTAAGGGAGCTGAATGAATGCTACAACAAACTATCAGGTAGAACATTTCCTTTCCGTATGATTCTACAGGTTCTATAATCCTTGCGCTGATGGTGGGTACACAATCATCATCAATGTATCCTTGAATTAATATAAGCGGCAAATAACTGCTTATTTGTTCCAACATAGCACCCTTTTTTGTGTCTCTTTTCAGTTATTCCGTCAATCGTTCGTTTACATTCCGAGATCCAGAGCACTTGCTACAGTGCTACACTGATATGCAAAAACAACAATTTCCACCCACGTTCCTTGTCCTCAATTATTTTCCAAGTATCCAACATGTTTAAATATTGTATTCCTTAACCTATGTCATGAAAAAGTTTTGGTGAAAATAATAATAATATTTCTGGGTTTGACAAAATATGTTAAAATCATTCAATAACGTCTTTAACGAAACATGTCAAAGTAAACGTTTGCGTTCCGTTAACATAAGTTCGACAGAAATTTTTTGAAAAAAAAAAACTGTAAAAAACGCGCAAACGCAAACTCAAAGTATGCATTGTGGGCAACCTTTTAATTCACAATACATCCTGAAAAGTAACAATCAATTGCGCTTTTAAGGACTGTTCATTAAAGAAAGTGGACACCTGTTTCTCAAAGGAAAATATTGATTTTCGAACGAATTCATAAGTTTGCATTAAATAAATGATAATCAACATATGACCGAGTTCACGTGAGTTTGAATATTTCTTTGTCATTTTTGAAGAACACTTGGAATTTTCTATTGATATCCCCATTAGATTCAGCACAACTTTCTCCGTAACTTTTCGTTGTGCAGCAGACCAAATTTTTTTTAAACTGTTAACAGAGCTTGCTTCTCTTTCATCCTTCTAAAGATGCCGCTTTAATTTTTGCCCAGTATCTTTCAATAGGACGCAGTTCAGGGCAGTTTGGGGGATTTTGGCATTATTCGACAAAATCGACTGTTTCCTTCTTGAGCATCTCCAAAACAGCACAACAGCAGTGAACAGACCCCCGATCCAAAACAATGGAGGATTCGTGTGCTTTTGATAGATGGGTAGAAGCCGTTTTTTGATGCTGTTGATTATTGTGCCCGTTGTGAAGTATGAAGAACTCTTCAAGCCACAGGAGCAAATGGCTTGCCACACCAAAATCGTTTTCCCAAATTTTTCGGTTCGGATGTATCGCACATCATCAGGCACACCTGTCCTCGCTCAACGTTAAAAAATTGTGGCCCTGGAGGAGAACGACATACATATTCTGTGACCGTACTTTCTTCAAAGAACAGTCCTTATATGCGTGTGTTTTTCCTCGAGCCAGCTCATTTTCAACAATAATGTAATAATGTGTATTGCAGTGTATAATTGCCGTTCTTGTATCAAATTTTTCACATGACTTGGGTTTCTCCAGAACTAAAAAAACTGCAAGAAACATAGTGGAAGAGATATACGAAATGTTGTCGTAGAACACCTAAAAAGCTGTTTCCAAATTATTCTTATTAGTTATCTTAATAATCAGGATTTCTTCAGAGAGAGCATTGTTGCCGCTGGGCGCACTGCTAGAGGTGTGAGTTCTTCACTCACGTCCGAGCTGAACTCCGACCACGGCTGTCAACGGACGACTGACACTTCGACAATGGCTGTCAACGACGAAAAGCTAGGACAAAGACATTGTTCAGAGTACAATAGTTAAAGTAAAGAATAGTGAAAACGAAGTGTTACTTGAAAAGTTAGCAGGAATCTAATCTATTATTCTTCAATTCAATTTCTTATTTAATTTATTATTCTACATTGGAATGAACATAGGTCCTAAAAGTAGTGAATTTAACAACACGAGCAAATTTTGGAATTGCATGCACACCGATAGTGTGAGTTAAAGGGCGAACACGAAATTATTGCGACACATTCAACAGGGCATAACTTTTGTACCATTGGGTAAAAATCAACCAAATTTTGCACACTTTCTCATTGATGTGTATTGTTTACATGCTGTCAAACTCGAAGTCGTGTTTTTCGATTCAACGAAAATGGAGGTGAACCAACGCGAGTCTAGAGAACAAATTCTTTCCAAACACCTGGAATTTCCTGACCTGTCGCACCGGCAGTTGGGAAAAATGTTGAACATTCACCATTCAACCGTCTCCAGAGTGTTAAAGCGGTTGCAGGAGCGGTTGACGTTGGACCACGGCAAAGGAGCTGGAAGAAAACCGGGACCGGAGAACAAAAAGACGGAGGGAAAGGTGAAGCGGATGATTAAAGCAAATCCCAACGTCTCAAGCCGTGATTTGGCTAAAAAGATCGGCATGTCGCAGAGCTACGTCCAGAATGCAAAGAAGAGAGCTGGACTACATACATACAAGGTACAGAACTTCTCAAACCGCGATGAGCGGCAACAATCGACGGCTAAAACTCGGGCACGGAAGCTCTACGAGAAGATGCTGACAAAATATGGCTGCTGTGTGATGGACGACGAAACGTATATAAAAGCCGATTTTAAGCCAATTCCGGGGTTGGAGTTTTTCACCGGCAAGAGCATGTTCTATGTGGACGACAAATTTAAGAAGAAGAAAATGTCGAAGTTCGCCTCCAAATATCTCATTTGGCAGGCCATCTGCTCTTGCGGACTGAGGAGTGAGCCTTTCGTGACAAAGGGCACAGTAAATGGCGAGATCTACAAATCTGAGTGCCTCGAGAAGCGCCTTTTGCCGTTCTTGCAGCAGCACGACGAAGCTCCGCTATTTTGGCCAGATTTGGCATCATGCCACTATTCTAAAAGTGTCCTGGAGTGGTATGAGGCCAATTCTGTCCATTTTGTTCCAAAGGACATGAATCCGCCAAACTGTCCGGAGCTGCGCCCGGTGGAGCAGTACTGGGCAATGATGAAGCGGGAACTTCGGAAGAGCAAGAAGACAGTCAAAGACGAGAAGGACATGTTAAGAAAATGGAAAAAAAAACTGAGAAACTGGTACCGGATGACACTGTAAAGACTTTGATGGAGGGCATCAAGCGAAAATGCGTTCAATTTTACACTCAAGGCTCCATCGATTAACTATTCTTTTGATTTTTGAAGTAAATATATGTATAAAACTACCCTAAAATTTTGGTTTGATTCTAAACATTATAAGAAAATTGGCATGACATTTTTGGTGCCGCAATAATTTCGTGTTCGCCCTTTAATATTGTACATTGTAATCAAATTTGTTCCTAATTAAACTTATTTGCAGTTTAAAGCTGCACTAAACCGCCATCCGTGCTTTAAGTGTGCTGCTAAGAACCCGGTGAATTGAAGTGACCTTTTTTTGCTCAATTTTCCATTCACTCCCTGTGACAAGCATAATGATTCTTCCATTGAAATTTTTTCATTGAAACAATGATTTTGATATTTTCAATCGGGTGCCGCAAAAATTTCGGAAATCTAACACAAAATGAGTTTTTAACTTTTTTAATGCAGACCAGTTTGCGTGACACTCTCATTATTTGTACCCGTAAAGTCTACAAAAAATAAACCCGTAGTAATGTTTACAAATGTGTGGATGTTTAGAAAAGTTCAGAAGTTTATGTTAAGAAGTTTTGAAGAGTAATTAAAAATAGTTCAGCGTTTTCTTCCAAAGACAATTTATTAACTTGTAAGCAAATCGCATGAGCGGAACCAATTGAAAAATTCAAAGTATGTAAGTGTATGAGAAACCATCGAACCTAAATCAGCATATTTATCTTTGAGGATTTCAGTGGCCAGAAATTCGTCACAGTAGCAAGATTGGTTCTAGCAAGTAATGGTTCTCCGGCCTTGCTTTGACTTCCGCGCCACAACTGGGTGGGCCATGGCAAATAAGGGAATGCAAAGTCGGTCAAACCGTCAACTGAGAGCAGAAGTCTAACACTTAAAGCATTTCGTATCACCCACTGTGTTATATACTAGCGTTCAGTAGCATAGTCTGGAAATAATAGGATCACACGAATGCTGTTGGCAGCAACTTTCATAGAACGGGACGGTCTCATTTATATAATCAAACAATATCGCAGTATTTAATGTAGAATAAAGCTCAATGACAGGAAAAGAAGAAGACTATGATGAAACATTTGCTACTCGTTATTGTGGACCTTAATGGGGAAAACTTTCAATCAGACCAAGGTTGAGGTGGCCTCTGCTGTACACAGAAGTTGTCTCCATTCTATTCGGTCCTGCCTCGCTGTCTTCGAAGGGTCCGCAGGTCACCTTCTACGTGATCGTTCCACCTTGCTCGTTGCGTGTCTCTTCTTCTTGTGCCTGTCAATGAATGTCATCCGACATTCTTACAACGTTTCCTGCCCACCGTAGTCGACCGATTTTAGCGGTGTGTACGATGGGAGGTTCTCCCAGCAACAGATGCAATTCATGGTTCATTTGCCTTCTCCACGTTCCGTTTTACGCAGCAAATTCCATTCAAAAACACCAAGGGCGCGTTGGTCCTCCACAAGCAATGTCCATGTTTCGAGGCCGTAGAGAACAACCGGTCTAATTAATGTCTTGTAGATGGTCAACTTTGTTGTTCGGCGAACTTTGTTCGATCTTAGCGTCCTTCGGAGTCCAAACTAGGCACGATTGCCAGCCATAATGCGCCTTTGTATTTCTCTGCTGGTGTCGTAATCGGCGGTCACCAATGAGCCCAGATATACGAATTCCTCTACTACTTCGATTTCATCACCGATCTGAACTCGGTGTAGGAGGCTAACATTGTCTTCTCGTGAGCCTCTACCTTTCATGTATTTTGCTTTCAACGCATTAATCACAAGCCCAATCCTACCAGCTTCAGCCTTAAGTCTGATGTACGTTTCCACCATCGTCTCAAAGTTACGTACTACGATATTGACGTCGTCGGCGAAACCAAATAGTTGGACAGACTTCCTGAAGACCGTGCCACTCGTGTCTATCCCAGCTCTGCGAATCACACCCTCCAATGCAATGTTAAACAACAAAAACGACAATTCATCATCTTGCTGTAACCCTCTCCGAGATTCGAAGGGACTCGAAAGTGTCCCTGATACTCGGACGACACACATCACTCGATCCATCGTTGCTTTGATCAACCACGTCAGTTTTTCCGGAAATCCTTATTCGTGCATGATCTGCCATCAATCAATCGATTGTATCATACGCTGATTTCAAATCTTTGAAAAGATGATGTGTGGGCACGTTTTATTCGCGACATTTCTGCAGCACTTGCCGAATCGCAAAAATCTGGTCCATAGTAGCGCAGGCACCCATGACTCCTGCTTGGTACTGCCCCACGAACTCCTTTGCAATTGGTGACAGACGGTGGCATAAAATTTGGGAGAGCAACTTGAAGGCAGCGCTCAGCAGCGTGATCGCACGATAATTGCAGCAATTCAGCTTGTCGCCCTTTTTATAGATGGGACACACTTTTCCTTCCATCCAATCCTCCCGTAAACATTCCTCCTCCCAAATCTTGGTGATTACCCAGTGCAGTGCTTCACCTCCGTATTTTAATAGCTCGCTTGGGAGTTGGTCTACACCCGCAGCTTTGTTGTTTTTCAACCGACCAATTTCCTCCTCAACTTCCTGAAGGGTTGGGGTCGGGGTCCTGTCATCTTCTGCGCGTGTTCCTAGATTGATTACCGTGTCACTTTTGTTCGCTGTAACGCTGTATTCAGCAACCACCAGTTCAACTGATTTGACTCCCTGCGACTTTTTTCTATTCAGTTGACTCAAGAGACCGCTCCGGAACGCGTTTCAGCACCAGAGATGAGAGCATGGAAAAATCGAAGATGGCTCTGATGGCCATACCGCAAACCGAATATGAAAATTGTTTCGAGGATTGGATCAAGCACTGGTATAAGTGCGTTGCAGTTAATGGGGCGTACTTTGCCATTGTGTCGATTTTATTTTCTTGAATAAATTCCGGGAACTTTTAGTAGTATTCGCGACATTTATGCAGCACTTGTCAAATCTGCAAAAATCTGGAGACAGACATCTGAACACACGATACCTTATATCTAATCTGAACACACGATACCTTATATCTAATCCTCCGGTAAATGCTCTTCCTCCCATATCTTGGTAATTACCCAGTGCAGTGTCCTTGTGCTTCACCACTGTATTTCAATAACTAACTTGAAAGTTAGTCAACACTAGAGGCTTTGTTGTTTTTCAACCGAACAATATCCTCCTCAACTTTCTGGAGGGTTGAGGTTAGAATCCTGACATCTTCTGCGCGTTTTCCTAGATTTCTTACCTTGTCTCCTTCATTTGCTGTAACATTGCCATTCAGGAGCTCGTCAAAGTACTGCTTTTTCCTGTAGATCACCTCGCACTCATCTTCATTGGGCTGTTCGGCCCAATTACCGGTTCGTACATTGTCTCCCGTTCTACCTAAGCGTTCATGTCGTCAATTACTACTTTTACGTCCCGCTGCGGGCAGCCATCATACACTTGCTCTAGCTGCTCGTAGAACGCTTCTTTTTCGTCATTGGGTTTCCCTTCGTGTGAGCATTGTAGTTGTATACTGGTTTAGGCTCTTTGTAGATTATCCTATCGCAACCTGGAAAGCGATTTGCAGTTCCATGTTGCAAGTTTCTAATCGTAGTCCTTATTTCTTAACCTAGGTATTTTCCAATTGTTTCGGTCCGTGTTTACTTTTGTATTATTTGTAACTTTTGATTTTTCAGGGCGGCTAGTTGGGCCTTCCTAAGCCCCCTGTCTTGGTGGAGGACTGTCGTGCACAACTGAGACGCTGTTTTGAGCCGCCCCTGACAAGGAGAACAAACGCTCAGATAGACTGTACCATTCTAAGAAAGCAGGCCCCTTTTCCTTGTCAGCATCTGACCAAGGTCCATCGGGGTTGGTTACCCAATCTTTCCTATGGTTACTCATATCCCAGTTACTCATATACCTTTGGGAGGTAGGGATATGGCGTTACTGGACAATAGGCAATGATTCCCAGCAGGATCTGTTTTAAACCTGAAGGTACGTGAAGAACCGATGTCGCATTGTCCTGTTATTTACCGACCACATTATTGAACTACCTATACTAAAAGCCTCGAATTCAAATTTCAATACAAAAATTTAGGACTGGTGAATTTGATCGAGTGGTGTATTAATAAAATCATTCTGTTAAGTAAAACGAGAGTTATTAGCGTTCAAAAACCCTTCACTTTGGCGTAAGGCTCTCATTATTCAAAATTTTGAAATGAAACCCAGTATGAAAAAATGAAACGTTGTAGTGCGTTAAAAAAAATTATTTATTAAAGCAAATATGAAGATGATTTTTTTAAACTATATTAAGAATTTGAAATGTTAGTACGTTTAAGCTTTCCAATTCATGAACATTAATAAACTGTTTGAGACTTTTAGAAAAGGATCAATGCGTGTTATCCATGATGGTCAGAGATGAAAAATAGGTTATGTTTAAGAAGATCAAAACAAATTGGAAAATCATAACTTAGGCAGAAGTTTCAAACAGTTGATATCAAACATGAATCAAAGTGGCAGCTTTCTTTGCATTTAACATATTTTTCAAAAATATAAACAATGCAGTTAAAATTGTATGAAAACAAAATGTTGAAATTGCAGCTACGGGTAGCGAACTATTTAGGCCTAATCCAAACTAAATCTATTGACTATGTTTAGGTTTAAGAGAAGGTATTGAACTTCTATTAAATAAAACGTTTATTACTTTTACGTATTAGTAGAACGACCGTTATTGACAAACTAGGAAAATTTAAATTTACACTTCACTCGATCATTTTTAAAGAAATAAAAAAAAATATTGGAACACTTTTCCAAACTACCGCTACCCAAGTTACCACAAACATAATATTATTGCACTTAGTCAACCCAAAATCATCATGAACGGATCGCATCAATTCAACAGTTGTCAAGTAATGAAGCGTTAGATTAGCTTTAAGAATAAAGAAGAAGAATTAAGAATGCATTACCAATGCAATAATGCTACTTTAGCAATGCCTTATGGCATAACAAAAGATATGGCATTAGTTTGAGCTTAGTGGGGCCCTTTTCAGCTTTAATCCAACTACAATGTTGCACTAGACGTAATGCATATGCCCTATATATGCATGCTATTATAGCCACGTGATTACTTGGGTAGTACCGCGAGCAATTTGATTTAAATTCCTCTAGAAAAAGCTTATCCTTTGACAGTTAGGCCTGTTTCGTCTACGATTTACAGATTTCTTCAATATCGAGTGATCGAGCACTTCGACTCGACACTGTAGAAGTCTGTAAGTCGCAGACGGAATAGGCCTATCTGTTTACGGATAAGCTTTTTCCAATGCAATTTAAATGAATATGCTCGCGTTTATTTGTGATAGTTTAAAAAGTGTTTCATTTTTGTTAAGGTGATCAAGTGAAGTGCAAATTTAAATTGCTCTAGTTTCCGAATGTGGATGTGTTCTCTAAAAGATCGATTGTAAAAGATATACGCAACAAGGCTGTCTAGCATGTTAAAAATTACCCATTTGCCTACAAAAATTGAATCAAATAATGCAAGTGGTAGTAGGGTTTTGTATCAAGGCGGTTAAAATGCATTTTTTCAATCTCTGGCTACCACAAATAAACTTGTTGCTTTCAGTTCATCGTGCGAGTGTGTTTATCACTCCGTCTGTTTCCATAGACAGACAAATTACGTTTGCTATTCTAAGCAAACTATTTTGAGATTAAAAAGCAAAAGTCATGGTTTCTGAACCGTGTTCTGTTTTAAAATTAGACCGACCACTTTGTGCCCTTTGTTATTCCACCAAAATCCGCAAACTGTTTTGTCCACACTTGGCGCAATGTTCCGAAACATCTCATCATAATCCCGTCTGCCGACAAATGAGATTAGCCAGACTCAAGTGGTGGCAAAACAGTGCACTCTTCGTCTCAAAGGACCTTTCCGGCGGCGCGCTTTTTCCGCCTTGATGTTGCTCTACATTTTCGTAGTTGACCTTCCTACCTGTTGCTGCCAATCACTCTTTCCTCTCTCCGCTCTTCCGTCAAAACTGATGCTTAACCTTTAGGAAAAAAGGGCTAATGATAGTGATCATCCGTTGTTCTGAGCATTTTCTCCTGATGCTATCAGAGCGGCTTTAATTCCTTTAGGAATATGACATTAAGCAATATTTTGATCCGTGAAACTTCTCTCCTACTTGGAACCGAAGGATAACCATCTCATCCACAGCTCTGGATGACTTTGAAATCTCCTCGTCGACGACAGACTAAAGACGACACAATGCACAGCCGAGCATGGTTATTAGTGGCAATTTCCACTTAAAATGTTAAACATTTTCTTAAATGGAATTAAGATTGTTTGATTAGGGTAAGCTTTCGGAACAGCGCCGATGTCGTTGAAGGCTTCTCAGAAAGAAAGGAACCACGAAGAATGCGGGTGATGGTAGCGATTTTTATTCCTGAAAGCCAACATGAAACAAAACAAGGAAGCTAAACAGTACTAATTACAGTTCTTCATTGACAATGTTTCCCGTTGATTTCGGAAAACGGTTAAATAATAGGTCTTAACATTATTTCGTCGAGTCCTCGAAGATTCCGGCTTCCTTAATTGGCACCTTCCGATCGGCTAATCGAATTTTAACTGTACAAACCTTCGGGGGGTCAGTAAGTAGTTATGTTGGTAGTAGCACAGCAAGAAGCATTTAAATGTCTCTCAAAGGTGAATGGCGCTTTTGGCTGCATGAGAACTTTTCAACGCCGCATTGCTTTGGCTGTGGAGACTGGATCGGTCAGAAATTATTCAATCTTGATGAGCCCCGGTGGGAGCAGTCCCAGCGAGTTCTGGCTCACGAAGCTGTTGGCACTACCTAAACTGAACGTGTGGGAGAGTTGAAGTCAACTTGCCTGGGGGAATTGATCCCCCTTCTTCATCAGTAGGCATCCATCAAAAATTGAGAATAATTATTACGTAAAGCAGTCGGGGCTCAGTTCATATACATGTCTTGTGTTTTTCACAGATTTGCGTTTTGGCATAGTGGGAAAAATGAATTGCTGGTTACATTCTGTATATTCCTGAATTCATTAGAGCATATAAACGTCGTACACATTACACACAAAGTTTAGATAAAGATGTTGGTTTGTATAAACTTTTCTAAATTTACTAGCACACATCTATTGTAGGTACTTAATTAAGGGTCCCTTTAGTTTGGGTAAGCATTATTTGAATATCCGGCTCATTTTCACACACACTTATTACGTCATAATTAATTTTTAGATTATTCACTATTTAAGCTATTATACCCGATTTTTTTTATCATGATGAAATTTTTGCCAAACAATACACCAGGGTCTGATGAATTTTGTAAAACTATTTAATTTTTTTGTTTTCCGGCTGTTCTTACGGTTTGGAAAACTCAAACAAATAATATTTGCATATAAGCATATAAGATTCTGGAAAAAGATTTTTTACCTGCATTATTCTTGTTGTTTTCTGAAATGTGTCGCGTCAATTCAATTACATTCACATGGAAGCTTGGTTCATCGTAGACTGTGAATTTGCAAAAGAGTACATAGACTTAACTTCAAAAAAATCAGACACCCAACAATAATCGCCAACAATTCATTGCTAGGCACACTGAAAAATTTATTTTCGTAAATAAGCTTTGACTCGTTTCGTAAACATCGATTTTGTACATAGAACAAATGTCTCGTATATTTTATGAAACATTCAAATTGCTTTTTATATGGTAGGATGCTATTATTACACCTTTTTGTATCATGCACGAAATGGATTTCGTAAAAACCAGCCAATCGCTGCTTCTCTATTATCGTACTCATGCATGTTGGTTATACTACTGGGATGGGCGAGAATAATTTATGTATCCCAAAATAAAAATTAAAGCGCTGCCGAGAGTTATAACTTCATACTAATTAATCAAGTATCTTCTCACGAGTCACCATGGCCTAGTGAGATCAACCACGGATTTTTTTTTCCTCTGTTCGGGACATAAACCACTGCGACCAGTAATTTGATCTATTGTAGTATATCCCGTATCCTTTGTTTAGTGCATGTCGAGTTACTTCATCACTATTGAGAAATGATGAAGTATTCGGTGTTGTTACAGTTGTCATTGTTTGTTTTGTTGGCAATGAATCGACTTTTATTGAAAGTTTCCGCTATTTAAACCCTTTGAGGACCCCTTTCACTTCAAAGACGCGCCCCTATATCAGTCAAAATCAGATTCATTGCAAAGAAAACAAACTATGATTCCGATACTGACCATGCATTAGAACCCTAGTCATAACCATTTCAAACTATAGAACATCAAATAGAAAATTAGAATTCACATAAATGAAGACTAACCATGTTTTCCTTATTCCAAGCTCATCCTCCGTGGCACAATCCGAGTATTTTCACTTTTCACAAGACATAAAATGTAATAAGGACTAATATATGTTCCTGTGACTACAAAAACAAATATGTTCCCTAGTTTGAATTAATTCAGCCTAGGGTTCGGTGGTAGATCTGATACCCCGTAACGCGTTACGGGTCAACCACGGATTTAGTAACAGCTCTTCTCAAAAGTACAGGATCGAATCCCATGTCAGAAACATTTAAAAAAAAAAACGCTGGACAACTCTACGTGGTAGCGCTTTTTTTTTTCAATTACATTTCGAGTCGATAAAGTAGATCTGTCAGTCATTCATGCAAGGACCAAAGAGACGTTTCTTTTTAATTTGTGACAACATATTCGTGGCTATTTGTATTGTCTTCGGACAATGCAAGAGTGTTCTTTCTGAGTCAAAAAATGCTTCGTGTTTTTGACAGTTGCACGTTTGGTATTAATTACGAACGTAGCTTCATAAAACGTACAAACTAGTTTCGTTGCAGAAAACAACGTAAAGATTCTTTAGTCCTACCTTTCGTAATATTTCGTAATATAAACTTAAATCAATGTTCAGTGCGGGTTTCCTTCAAACTTTTAGGATATCAACTTAATTTATCTGGTTAGGTTTCTACTTCATTGATTTATAAGGTCTCTTCTACATGATCAAATGCCCGCACTTTACCCTTGGCACCACTCTTTTGATACATTTTCCCAATGTTTCAAATCAAATCCAGCTGGCTCTCGAATATTGTTGTTGTTTTGCGAAGTCTGGCCTACATGTATGTATGTATGTATGTATGTAAGGTAGCCACCATCCCTTCTAAGACCTTGTCATGTATGCAGCTCCACTTAATAGCAGGATCAAATTAAGTTACCGGGTTGCATTCACAGTAACGCTGTATGAAGGGCCAAAAAAGGTGGGGTGGACCCGTAAGCAGAGACACTTACACGAAACCCGCGGGAACAGAAGATTCTCCTTCCAACGATACGATCCAACAAATCGAATAACCCAATTCGCAATACTTATTAAGCTTTCAATGGGATGGCTTGTTAAGAAGGGCGCGTCACTCTCACTGAAACTGTTGGAGTATAATTCACAGCATCACAATCGAATCAGTAGGGTAAAGAAAATGATACTGTTCATTCCCTCCTAGACGCCGGTTTTCATACCACTCCATTGTTCAATTCCAGTTTCAGTGATACCCCGATGCTCCCTCCTTTCCAATATATATGTTCAATGTCATATAGCGATATTTGAAATATAGTGAATTAATATAATAATAAAAAAACATATAGTGAATGAATATTATAATGACAAATAATGTAGTGAATGAATAAAAGAATGATAATAAATTCATGATGGCCAAAAACTTTTCAACCGGATGAAATTCCAGCGAGTACGGTGGGTTGAAGTCTTTTGGTAAAAAATAACCTTGTTATCTCTGTACCAGACTAACAACTGCCGCGCGAGTGAAATTCCGACCAACTGTGGGTTACTTTTTAAAAAGGTTACTCAACTCCACTATTCAACTGTTATTATTAGTATTATTTTTGATAATTTTATAAAGAAGTTTTTTTTTTTGAATGAGCTTCCTCCCCTCTTGAATAGATGGTGAGAGGTTTTGCGATTTTCGTAAAATCCTTCACATATCTTCGATGGTATCCCATCATACCAATAAACGATCTGATCTCTTTGATGTTTTTCTGTTTGGGGAAAGCTTCAGTTGTTTCAAATTGTTTTTCATTTGATTTCACGTCGTCTGCACTAATAATGTTTCCGAGGAATTCTACATCAGTATGCAGAAATTCAGATTTATTCATTTGAGTTTTCAGCCCAGCATCGTTTAGTGTTTTTGGAGAGATGGATACGGAGAGATTTATGAAACGTTCTTCGAGGGTTCCACCAGATACGATAAAGTCATCGATATATATAAAGGGTGTTCCGATCAAAATTTGGTCAAACAGTAATGTGTGTGAGCCGATCAAAGTTTTTATTAATGAGTCAAATTCTTGTTCTCTTTCAGGTTCAGTTAATACAGAATACAGGAGAAATATTCAGCTTAGCTTCTTTTTTACCGAATGCGAATTGTCGGGTCTTTCGTTTAACACCTGCCATAAGATTTTGTACAGTCTCCTTATCTACTTTATTCGCCGCTGAACGCCAGTTTGCCTTGAACTGTTTCTCGCTCACAACAGCTTTTTAAGTCTTCTTAAGGTTCCGCTTGACGATGGCCCAATATTGTTCGATTGGGTAGAGCTCTGGCGTGTTGGGAGGGTTCTTGTCCCGTTGGCACCAGTTGAACGTTGTTGGCAGCATACCACTCCATGGCCTTTTTTCCGTGATGGCAAGATGCCAAATCCGGCCAAAATAGAACGGAGCAATCGTGTCGCTTCAGGAAAGGCAGTAGACGTTTTGTAGGCACTCGCTCAGATAAATTTCCTGGTTGATGATTCCGGTCGCAATATAAACGTTGCTCTTCAAGCTAAAGGGAACAGATGACCTGCCACACCAGATATTTCTTCGCGAACTTTGACAATTTAATGTGCTTGAAAATATTTGCCACCTTTTCCCGTCCGGTTGCCGTATAAAATTCCTGTCCAGGAAGCTGTTTAAAGTCTGCCTTGATGTAAGTTTCATCGTCCATGCAATCAAACTTCGTCAGCATCGTCGTGTACAACTTTCGCGATCGTGCTTTGGCCGATGTGTTTTATTTATCGTCGCGATTTGGAGTCACCACTTTCTTGTAAGTCGACAGTCCAGCTCGTTTTTAAGCTCTATCCACGGTTGAAGGCGCCACTCCCAGTTTTTTTGCGACATCTCGGACGGAGAGGTTGGGGTTCCGCTCGAAACAGCGGGCAACTCTTTTTGTCGTCGCTGTGGCCTCCGGCTTTCGATTTCCCCCCGAACCAGCTTTTCTGGCTGTCGACAAACGTTCACTGGACACTTTTTATGCGTTGCTAACAGTTGATTTAGCCACATTCAACAATGTCACCAACTTGGCGTAGAGTAGTTTGGATTTTCGCCATGTACGTGCAAAATTTGATGCGTTGCTCCTCTTCCTTCGACGACATTTTGATAACTGAGGTGCTAATCTCAAAATCAAAATAGAGGCATGATGCTGCACGCATACATCTTCAAAATGACGGGTGTGCACAATTTTTTAATGCACGATGAAAGGAAATGCCCCAAGTTTATGTCGACCAAATTTCGATCGCAACACCTTTTATTCATTTCTCCCCTATGATCTTTTTATTATTTTTTCTATTTTTTTTTAATTTCTTTATTTTTTTTTTTTTTTTTTTTTTTTTTTTTTTTTTTTTTTTTTTAAAAAAAATATTTTTTTACTATTTTTCCCTCTTTCCCTTTTTTTTTAAAACACCCGGCAAAACAAAAAAAAAAAAAAAAAATTTCCCCCCCTGGTTTTTCAATAAATAAACCAAATTTTTCACTTAAAAAACATATTAAAAAAATTTTTTTTTAAATTTTTTCTGAATTAAAAAAAAATTAAAAATTTTTTTCCCCCCCCCCCCCCCTTTTCTTTCAAGACAACCCACAAAGAAGATACCCAGGGGGATCTTGTTGGTGTAATGATACCACCAGTGAACAGTTTTTCTATTTGATTATTGACATCTTCGGTACACGGAAACAAATCCGTGCCCAGATCCGTGAACTGCAGTCGAGAATGAATTCGAGAACAAGCAAAATACACCGTGAACTGAATCACGTTATCGTGAACTAATTAACGTTTAAAGGGAAAAATCCTGAAAACGTGAACTAGTTCACGGTCCGTTTTCATTTTCGGGAACGCTTTTTTTTTCTGTGTATGTGATGCAGGATACGGATAGACTTTTTGATGTACTGGTGTGTCATCAGCAGTATTAATTGAACACTCTACTCTGGTTGCACATGTCAATATAGAGTCAGGTTCCTTCCTCTGTGTCTTGATAAAAATATTCTTCTGGATATTGATAATAATTAACCTACCCAGGCTCATGTTACAGTGGGTGAGCTACCCGCTAAAAATACTGGTATATGGTCGATTAATGTTAAACTGTGTCCAGTTACCATGATTGATATTTCTCGATCGAATGCTATGATCTACATCCATCGTTTCTGACCATGGTTGATTGGTTGGAATAAAAGGGTGATTTATCCCTTGAGGTTGCATCATTGGACGCTGCAGAAATTGATTGAACATTCTTCTAGGTGGTAACTGTATGGCGATAACCATAGGAGGTTTTGTTCATAATCTTTGTGGAAATCGTGGGGGTAGCTTTGGAAATTCTAGATCTCTTGGTTTTGGAAGTGAAACGTTCGTTGTTTTACATCCGGTAACTGCAAATTGAAGCAACGACAAGAGTACTTGAAAGATTTCGTGACCTTGGGCACGGGTTTGATGAGTTATTCACTGCGAGCAAGAATCCTTTAACTCGGTAGTAAAGGGTGATACGGTCAAAATTTGGTCAAGGGAAAACGCGTGTAAATCGGTGAAATCGTTTATTTAAAAAATCAAATTAAATTTCTTTTTCAAGTTCAATTAGTATAAAATTCAGGAAAAATATTCAGTTAGGCTTCCGCTTTTCCAAATCCGAATTGCCGGGCCTTACGCTTGACCCCTGCCATCAGATTTTGTACAGCCACCTTGTCCACCTTCTTCGCCGCAGAAAGCCAGTTTGCCTTGAACTGCTGCTCGTCCTTAGCAGTTTTTTTGGTCTTCTTTAGGTTCCGCTTGACAATAGCCCAGTATTTCTCAATTGGGCGGAGCTCTGGCGTGTTGGGAGGGTTCTTGTCCTTGGGAACCACCTGCACGTTGTTGGCGGCGTACCACTCCATGGCCTTTTTACCGTAATGGCAAGATGCCAAATCCGGCCAAAACAGTACGGAACAACCGTGTTTCTTCAGGAAAGGCAGCAGACGTTTATTCAAACACTCTTTCACGTAAATTTCTTGGTTGACAGTCCCGGAAGCTATGAAAATGCTGCTTTTCAAGCCACAGGTACAGATGGCTTGCCAAACCAGATATTTCTTTGCGAACTTTGACAGTTTCGTGTGCTTGAAAATATCTGCTACCTTTCCCCTTCCTTTTGCCGTATAAAACTCCTGTCCCGGAAGCTGCTTGTAGTCGGCTTTGACGTAGGTTTCGTCGTCCATTACCACGCAGTCAAACTTCGTCAGCATCGTCGTGTACAGCCTCCGGGATCGCGCTTTGGCCGTCGTATTTTGTTTATCATCGCGATTTGGAGTCACTACCTTCTTGTAAGTCGATAGTCCGGCTCGTTGTTTGGCTCGATGCGCGGTTGTAGACGATACACCCAGCTTATTTGCGGCATCTCGGAGAGATAGGTTAGGGTTTCGCTTGAAACTACCGGCAACTCTCTTTGTCGTCTCAGCGGCTTCCGGTTTTCGATTTCCCCCCGATCCAGACTTCCTGGCTGTCGACAAACGTTCCCCAAACACTTTAATTACATTTGTAACGGTTGATTTGGCAACTTTTAGCGATTTTGCCAACTTTGCGTGCGAGTAGCTCGGATTTTCGCGATGCGCGAGCAAAATTTTGATACGCTGCTCTTCTTGCTTGGACGGCATTTTAACAACTGAAGAGTGAATTCCAAAATCAAAATAGGAGCAACATTCTACACACACACACCTTCAAAATGAGGGGTGTTCAGGTTTTTTAAATGCAAAATTGAAAGAAATACGTCAAGTTGATATTGACCAAATTTTGACCGTATCGCCCTTTATTGGTATTTTATTTCTGATCGTTGCTTCAGCAGCTCCTCGAGTGTATCTTTGTCAAGCAATTCCAATTCGTTATGGACTTTGTTGTATTCAGCAAACAGCAACGCAAGATTTTCAAGGCGCATTGGAACCTTGATCGCATTTCGCTCCACATTGTACTCGTCCACAAATTCTTCATCATAGCGAATGACGATGAGATACTGCGCAGCCGCAGCTTGAGATATCGAAGGCAACGATCATTTGAAGTCATGGTCTGCAAACAAAAGACCACCACGTCACTTAAACGATACGAGTGTAGCTGATTGGAAATCTAACTAACTTTTATAGGCAGACTAATGCTTTGTAGTTTAACAACGCTAACTACTCTGGCAGGACTAAAATGCCCAAGATGTCCAAATCCAAACTGTGTTTGGCGACAACCACGCGGCAACCTGTCCAGGAAGTTCCTGATGTAAGATGGCGAAGGCTAGAAGACTAGTACGACGATGAAAGGAGTTCGACGTTCATCTGACTCGAAAGACCATGTTCCGATGCTCAGTAAGTCGGAAGGGTTTCACGGATTAGTCACTTTTCATTTCGATATTTTAGTCTCAATACAGGTTAGTTCTTTTTTGTAGTTTAATGTCTTTGGTAAAGGTACTGAAATTTTCTCCGTATATAATTCATTGCCAACTGATCAAATTCGTAATAATGCACTAAATTCAAAGTTTTATCTTGTTTTTTTTTTTCTATTCAACTTATCCGTATAATGCACAATGCAATATATTTAACCTTCACTATAGCTAATTCCACTTTTCCTCGCGGCTGCAATTCTGCTAGTTGGCGCAATCCAAACAAAGGAAACCCTTGACGTTTTCATTCAGTTTGTTTTATATTGGTATCATCGGAAGTAGTCGATGACACTGATGACATGACGTGGAGACACGTCATCGATTTTAGTTCAATGCAAGAGTCGATGCCTATGTCGTGAAATTCGTCGATATGGCAATGATGTCGATGACAGGTACGGTGAATTCACTCCTCACACATATTGTACGATTGACTTTGTTATGGAGGCCCGCAGAGAGTTCAAATTTGAGTGAGGATAATCAATTACACGAACTTGAACGTTCGTCTATACACTGTAAAGGGTATACCGTTTAAAATCCACACACACTCTAATTGCTATAATTTTTTATCCATCGGATAAAATCTATTGAAATTTTGCGTAGACATAGTTCAATGTGTATTGTTTACACTCTGTGAGTTGATTTTATCAGGTGCGCAAAAGTTTTCAAAATGGAGATGTAAGAATAGTGCGTGCGCGAAAAAGCTTTGCACGAGTACTTTGAGAAAAAGGATCTGTCGCATCGTGCCTTCACAATAGGAATCGTGAATTCCACGGTGTCTGGTATCATAAAACGGTTCGAAGAACTCTTTTGATCGGAAGCCGATGGACCAACGAAAAAGATCACAAACACTTGTTTGGGAAACCGAACGCCGAAGTTCGAGGTGTGGCTAAAAAATTACCATCAAGTTTCGTGCCGAATATCAAAACTTGAGCTGGACTACGTACGTTTAAGTTCAAAAGTCCCCAAACCGTGTTGAGAAACAGAATATGGTCGCAAAAAGCCGTGCCCGGAAGTTGTATGACCAGAAGTTAACGAACCCACACTGCTGCGTGATGGATGACGAGACATATGTGAAGGCGGACGTCATCCAGATTCCAGGAAACCTGTATGTGACTGCCAAGTATATGATGTTCCTGAGAACGTCCGGACACAGAAGATGTCGAAGTTCGCCAAGAAGTTCTTAATTTGGCAAGCTCTTTGTACTTGCGGAGATCGGAGTACAACTTTTGTTACCGCAAGCACCATAAATGGACAGGTGTGTTTAGAAGAGTGTTTCCAAAAGCAGCTTCTCCCTCTCCTGAAGGTTCATGACGGTCCGAGGATAAATAATAAAGAATAAAGAATAAAGGAACTTCTGGCTAGATTCGACAATATGCCACTACACGAAGGACGTACTAGTGTGATATAAGGCAAATTATGTCGATCTGAACCACCCAAACAATTCGGAACTGCGCCCAATAGAAATATACTGGGCCATTATGAAGGAGTACCTTCTAAAATGACCTAAAGTGGTAAAAATGTAGGAGAAATGAAGAAAGCATGGGTTAATATGCAAACAAAAAACTGTCGATTCTGAGGACGTGCCGAACCTTTATGGCTGGGGTTAAGGCAAAGGTTCATGAATTCGGATATATTATCGGCGAAATAAATTAAATGAATTATGTCAAAACTTTTAATTTCATTTTACTCCCTGAAAATTTGGTGATAATCGGATAAAAACTCGAATTTTGTGTGTGCGGATTTTAAACGGTACACCCTCTAATGCAGAGGATTTAAGTCAGGTGAGCTTGGTGGAAAAATCTCTTTGGTCCAGAATTGTTGTTGCTCTTTTCATGTTTTTCTTCAACCACATTTGATGTGTGGGCAGGGGCTCCGTCTTACTGGAACACAATATTCCTAAGGACACATCTTTGTTTTTCAGACCTTCTTTTGTAAAAACGTGGTCCATTTTTTTGCCATCGGAAGCTACCAATCCGAACGCAATCCCAAAATAAAAATTAAATTACTGTCGAGAGTTAACACTTCAAACCCTTTAATTAAGTAAATACTCACAAGCCACCATGGCCTAGAATGATCAACCACGGGTTCAATAACAGCTCTTCTCAAAATACAGGATCGAATCCCCCGTCAGAACTTAAAAAAAACTCTGAACAATTCTTAGGCGTCGTTGTTTTTGTTACAATTCCATTTCGAATCCAATAATTCATGCAACCACCATAGAGACGTTTCTTTTTTTTTTTGCACAAAATATTCGTAGCTCTTTGTATAGTTTTCCTACAATGCACGAATGTATTTTCGCGCTTTAAACAGTTGCGCATATGGTATTGAATCCGAAGGTAGCTTCTTAACATGAACAAATCAATTTCATGGCAGAAAACAACGAACAGGTTCGTTAGTCCTACCTTCGATTTCGTATTAAAAACGTAATTTAATTTTTGAGCTCAAAATTTTCCTAAATTCCAATTAATTCAAATACACCCCGCTGAACCCAATCATCATCTCAAGATCGTCTGAAAAGATTATCGATTACGCCTTTAAACCAAAAGCATTCAGATGATTTCCTTATCTTATCGTCTTGTGGATAGATACGTATGACGATCATCCATGTTTCGTATGACAATCAACCAAATTCAATATGATGTTTGTTTCAAAACTGTATCAGCGATATAAGAATGAATGAATTAAATTGAACGGCATGAAAATGTTTCACATTTCTATTGCAATTGCTACGGAAGCGCAGAAAAATGGAGGAGACAAGATACATTTCTCCATAATTTCGTTTGAAGTGGTCATTTGAAGCGGTTCATACAGCATGTATTCGAATTTGAATGGCAGGTCAATTCAATTCGCTTCGCGTATTATAAGTTGTTCATCATTCGAAGGAAAATCATCTGGTTTTTAGAAAATCGTCGTCCGCTTGCATCTATCATTCAAAAATGCGATTTTAATGTCTCGAACCGACGGAAGATTCATTCGTTAAAAGGAGGATGTTTGGGTTAAATGCAATCTGTTTGTAAACAAGAATTGACACCTGCAACAAACTTTTGTAAAACAGCAAATCTTACAGCAATTAATGCAATTTATGATTCATTCGCCATCTTCACGTTCCGTCATCCATCTTGGCTCCACCGTAATTCGTACAAACCAACCGTTCAAAGACTTAAATATTTTGAAAATTTTCAGTATAATAAGGAAATTTATTATATGTTTCTGCAAACTTTTCACTGTTTTGCTGAATTGTCTTTGTAATATAATTTACGTTCATTTATTAAACTACATTTCCTATTTTTTTTATTAATCTTTTGATAACTTATGTTTTTTGGAAAAAATATTTCGATTTTTCATGGTTTTGCAAATGTTGGTTAACATCTTTGCTTGAAAATCTTTTGACTCCCTTGCGCTGAACTCAAGACTCGGAGCTAAGAGTCAGTTATATTGTTATAATCTCACATCATTTATTTCATAATTTCAGATCACCCTTGGAGTTTTTAGTGTTATATAATAATTTCAATAAGCTTTTTTTTTCATGTGGCTATGATGCAATTTCTAAATTTCCTTTCACGTTCATAATGGATAAAAAAGTCCGGCTACAACTGCAGCAGGACCACAATCCGCAGACATTTAATTACAATAAGATTTGTTTTTATCATTTTTATTGTAACATTCCTTCTCTATATTTCAAATGACATTTTCAGGTTCACCTTTATGGATCTTTGTATGTTTTAGCTCACCTAACCCACGTTATGTATTTGAAACGATAGGATTTTTATGTTTTAGGTTTTTTACGTGTTTTGAAGGAGGATTTTTTTTTATTTGTGTGGATTTATTAAGTTTCTATTTTTGGCATGAATCATAATCCTACGAAAGTTATTTCCCCTTATTGTTAGCTTAGATTTTCCTTGCTATTTTGTTTGGCTGCAAGGTGATAATTTTTTTTTATTATATCAACAAATGTTTTGGTCTAGGGCTTCAAATGGTGGGTGGGAAGAAGGGTGCGACCAACCTCCGATTACCACAAGTTCCGAACCTCACGCCTCCACGAGTCATGTGTATGTATGTATATGTATGTAAGGTTATTCCCTGCTAGTGCTTGGCTTGGATGCAGCTCCACTTAATAGCAAGATCAAATTGAGCCACCGATCTGAATTCACAATATCTCTGTATGAAGGGCCAAAAACGGTGGGGCGGACTTGTAAGCAGAGACACTTACGCAAAACCCGCGGGAACATAAGAATCTCCTTCCAATGATACGATCCAACAACTCGAATAACCCAATTCGCAATACTCATTAAGCATTCTACGGGATGGCTTGTTAAGAAGGGCGCGTCACTCTCACTGAAATTGTTGGAGTAGAATTCACAGCACCACAATCGAATCGGTAGGATAAAGAAAATGATACTGTTCATTCCTTCCTAGACTCAGGCAGTCAATCAAACCATCGTCCAGTTTCAGCTTGAATGATACCCTGATGCTCCCTCCCAACCCAGTATTTATTATATATAATGTAAATAATGTGTCATAATATACAATAAATGTAGTATGTAATAAACCAATGAAATATTAAAGAATTATTAATGAAAATATGTCATATATAAAATTCGTCATCTGTTATTTTAAGATTGTTATAAATAATATAATATGATGAGATAATTTAAATAGTAATAATGGGCATATGATAATAATATGCTGCATGGTGCCTCTTTACAGCTCAATCATTGGTACATGAATGTAACTCCGGAATGTGAAGGTTATCGCAATTAAATGAAATATAAATATCCATAAAACATTTAAGTATACACTAAAGAATAAAAAAATAAGTATGTATTTATGACATATGGATAAACACAATCAACAGAATTGAAAAGCATTTATTTATTATAATAATATTCAATGATCTGAATTAATAGAAAAGAACTTTTAGCTACAATGCAACAAAATAGCTATACTATCTGTAATCAACTTCCTTGTAACCTTGAAGCAGTTAAATTTTCTAATTAATTTTATTATTTTTTTAAATAATAAGTTTAATGTGATTATAATAATATACCATGATGATATGATGAAAATAATACGATGTTGTAATGAAATACTAAATAATGTACTATGATAATAAAATGCAGCTATTTGTCTCTTCCGCAACGGTGTTAGATTGAAACTCTGAAATAACGAAAATTTCCAGCATGATTTAATGAAAGAAAGTTGAACACCTGGCAGCCCAGCAAAAAAGGAAAGAAAATTTAAGCAAACAATAAGGCGAAATAAATTTCCTATGAGTATGATTATTGCCCTGGGTCCTCCCTTAGTTCAGTCGGTAAAGGCACAGCTACAAAGCAACACCATGCTGGAGGTGGCTGGGTTCGATTCCTGGTATGGTCTAGGCATTTTTCGTAAAGTAAAATTTCTCGACTCCCTGGGCATAGCGTATGATTGTACTTGCCACACAATCATACTAATGCAAAAATGGTACTTGGCATCGAAAGCTCTTAATTAATAATTGTGGAAGTGCATTTAGAACACTAAGTTGAGAGCAAGCAATAAGCTAATTGTGAAAACAATAAGCTTGAAATGCTAAAGAAGAAGAAGAATGATTATTGCCTAAAAATGGAAACTTAATAGGGTACACGTC
Organism: Aedes koreicus; assembly: GCA_024533555.2. Taxonomy (NCBI): domain Eukaryota; kingdom Metazoa; phylum Arthropoda; class Insecta; order Diptera; family Culicidae; genus Aedes; species Aedes koreicus. Next base: position 137,096 of record JAHHFK020005640.1, on the reverse strand, counting down.
CCTTGACTCAGCCTAATAAGCAACGATCGATTACATTTTTTATTATAACTCATAAAGTTTTTGAGCTAGAAGCGATATTTAACTAGTTGTACACTTGCTTAGATATGTATAATAAGCCATTTGGTAGTGTGAATCACGAAAAGTTAAACAACTCATTGTATACAGGCAGGAACTTTCGAGGGATATGGATGTAATGTCGGTCTATAAGCATCAAATTGGGTCTATTCATGGATGCAACTTCGTCCCATTCTACAGATTTGTTATTAAATGAAGTCTTCCTACGGTTTTTTTTTCTGATTTTCTGATTTAAGGCGTTGCCAGCTGTATTAGCTCTATCCAACACAAATTTCACAAAACTAACTAAAATAAAACTGCTTTAAAACACTTAAGTGATATCCAAATATGATTTATCGGTCATTCGATAATAAAAACATTATAATTGACTCTATACAGATTTTATTCCTTTGGTTTGTGTTTAGATGAGCAATTTGAAATACATACAAACGAAACTCAGTCATTTTTTCTTGACAATTTTACCAATAACAACATATTTAATACGCTTTTCATACAACAGGCCATAGTTGGGAACATAGAAAAAAATATGTCTCTAACATTGGGTCTACGGTTTTCTGGTTAAATCATTGTTATTTTACCTATGGGAACAGTAAGTTTATAACGTGTGACTATTGTCTGTACATATTGGCTGCATCACTTGATTTATAGGTTCAATTTAGTCAACTTTAGATTATTCGAAGATCGTGTAGATAATCTGTTCAGCTTAATCAGTGAAGTCCGGATGTCTAAAAAGTTAAAAAAATCGAAAGTTACGCGGAAGTGCACAACTATAAATTGATTATTAATGTCTTAATTGGTTCGGGTGAAGCCGGTCATCCTGATAGCAACATTATTTTGTTAATTATCGAAGATTTAATGACATATTTGGTACATAGGCCGAATGAAGGAGCAAGGCTAACATTACATCCCGTTACCCTATATCAAAAATAAAAAATAAAATATAAAAAAAATTTAGAGGAAATTTGAATTCTCCGCTAACCCATAAATGATTCTTTATGCCTGTCAAATAGAAAAAGTAAGAAAATAAACAATTTTAGTTTTTGAATTTTGAATTTGTTTTTGATGAAGGAAAAAAATACATTAAAAACCACCCTACCTTTTCATATACATAGCGTGAGTTAGGTGGGCTTAGACGTACAACTATGCACAAATGCGAAGCTGAAAATAGCATTAAAGAATATTATGAAGGTTTTCTTATAATATAAAATGATTATAACAATTATATATGTCATGTCTGTAGATTCTGGTCCTGCTCCAATTGTAAACGGACTGGCATTACCATAGCCACGAAGGAAAAAATAATCTAAAATTATTCTACAACACTTGGGAATTCCATGGATGATCTGAAATTAGGACCGTAGGACCGTATAAAGAATACTTCCATTTTTAGTGGTAGGGTAAGATTCCAGCATACTACCTTACCCTCGCGTTGCTTACATCGCGTTGGTGGGGCTGCCACCTAAGGTATAGTTGCCGTGATTCAGCGTTTCTTACTCAGCCGCTTGATGCTAGGACATACGCTGTTTGAGCCGCACCTCCTTGGTGGACAGACGCTCGGAACGCACCTCCTCAATCTAGCTGAAGTCAGAAGGACAACAGTGCCCAGGCTGCACTACTAGCTAAGTACGCAACCCTTAGCTGGCGGTCTTTGTCATCTCTTGACCCGTGGAAGCAAGAGGTAGGAACTTGTGAGGACCTGAGCTTTGTTGCGGGGACGCACGCTACTAACCATTTAGCAGCCCCTCACGCCTCCACGAGTCATATGATCACAAAAGACTGCTAGCTGAAACATGGGGACGTTGGTGGGCGTGGCCTGGGCACGCTTGTTTTCAAATTCACAATAGCAAAGTTAGGGGGTGTGATTGTAGTTCTTGTACCTGTGATTCATGTTGTATACAGTAAGGTCTTTTTTACACGGGGGATACGTTCCACTTTTACTATGAAACTGCGAAGAAAAAGACCAAATAGAGTTGATCAGTTCACAAACATGAACATTTAAAATTGCTTCGATTTTTTTTGCATGTGTTACCTTTTCATGCAATGTTCAACATACAGTTTTTTTTTTAATTTTGAGTATGTACACTTAAAATTGTGATTTATTTTGAAAAACTGCCATTTGATTACTGTTCTGCCCAAAACGAAAAATGTGGTCGATAAGTTGTTCCGTTCTGGAGTTATCGCCGAAAACAAACCGCGTAAAAAAATCTTTGTGTATTTTCCATCCATTGATAATTTCAGCACGCTTTGGTATCATCTTTGCATGTACAAGGACGGGAGGTTGCCCTTCAATTTTTTACTGTTAAGATAGATGAAATGTTGGCTTCGGCAGAACTGACTGTTCCCGGCAACCAGTTTAGGAACCTTTTATCCTTTGTACTCTACCATCAATATGTTTGTAAAAATTTATTATTTAGCTTTTTACATATTTATTGCTTAGCTTTAATTTACAGTTTAACTGCTGAGTCAATATGTATTGTTGTTTAGATTACGTTTAAATTCGTAACGTTTTTCGAGTGCATCCCAGACTCCTCTTTTTACTAATCAACATTTTAATCAACATGTTGTGCAAATTTTCAGATAAAAAGCGAGTTTGAAGGCCGTGTCTTTTTCCCCACCCCTGGAATGAAGCGTCAATTCTCCATTCTCATTTAATAATACTCTTTGTATTATTGCATACCCATTAACTTAATGAACTTTCAGGAGTATTTCTTTTATATTTAAATATGAAAATTGCAAACATCGCTGGCTGAGCGTCCTCTAAAGCTAACCCTCCTTACTAACACAATTCCACCTTTCCCGTGACACTTATGAGGGGTTGTGGAGTTCTCCGCATCCCTCTTAAGTAAGTGTCGGACTAACATTCCTTCCTTATCCCCACCAGGTGCAAGGACGTGGTCAAGACAGCTCTGGTCTGTTGGAAGGGGACACATCCTTTATCTAAGAGGAAGGGATTGTTCACAAATCACTATCTAACAGCAACCGATAAAGGCGCGCCTCCATCTTAACAACAGTTCAGAGCTTGTACCACCTACGCTATTGTGCGACCTGGTTTATGCTATGCTAATCTATGCTATGGAAATCTTTCGATTATGGATCGATTCATTATGAGCCTATTTGTTTTTCGAAAAGGGAATTTTCAATTTCTCCATTGCTACCACCCCTTTTTATTTACTATAAATTTTGAGGTTAATTTTTTCTCGCAAATTTTCTAAGGCGTTTATGTAGCTACAAATACAATTAACATGTGACGGTCAGGAAAAAACACAATGCATTCAATCGCAAGCAATGCAGATTCCTACTGTAAGCTTTTATTACTAAAAATGACTCATAAGTTCATCTGTGGTTTCCACTACTTTTTGCTAGCGACAATTCAATCAAACCCACTGTTCAAAATAATGGACCAGTCCAAATCCCGACCAGCTAACAAAGTAGCACCATCAGTGTGCCACATAAAATCCTACCGCACACCACCGCTCAACTCAATGAGGGTTCCAACACGGCTGCAGCGCGCTTAAATGTGACGTGAACTATTATTAACATTCGAAATAATAAATTATTTTATAACATTTATCAAAGCCATGCATACCATTACTTCTCAGTTTCAGTTTCACTGGTATTCACGTCGGTCCAATAATGGCGGCTTATGGCTGGCATGCATTCCGAGGTGGTACACGGTTGTTGCTGGATAGGGACTTTTGAACTCTCAGCCTCCGCTAATTCGGTGCTCAGTCATTTGACTGCTTGTCCGTTTTTCATTTCCCCCTAAACACCGCCTCGCCACAGCACCCACCCGGTCATGGCGGCCATAATCAACGGGCAAGTAAGGTCCCCTTATTCGCGGTTTGGACTGCCTCCTCAAGAATGCGAGGTTCCGCAATGGCTTCGTCGACGGCAAAACGACAAGAAAAACCAGAGGAAAGTCAGCTTCTAAAAGTCCAATCTGCACGCCCCCACTTTAGTCGTGGGAAATCGCCTCCGGATACTTCTGAAAAAAATATATTTTATTTTAATCATTATCATGAATGGCTCTCGTGGTTTGTGTCGAGATCACCATTTTCCTCCTCAGCCGTTTGTTGTTGTCCAAGTTTGCCACGCCGTATTTTTCGTTCGTTTCTTCGGTTTCTTCGCGTGGTGTGGGATTCAAACTTAAGGCTAAGGCCAGTTAGCACCGTTTGTCAGTGAAAAACGGAATACAGGATCAGAGGCGTACGTCAATTGGTGATGGGGGTAAATGAGTTTAATATTAAACATTGTTACTTGATGTCACATGGTTATAGATAAGACACAACAAAATGTTGCTTGTTTATAACTTCGAAACCAGTAAATCCTATTTCGAACTAATAACCTACCGATGCCCATGAAATCAATGCATAAGAGAACGAGAAGTTTGGATCCATTAGAGCTGTGTGCATACAAATGTATTTATATTGTGCATAATAATAATAATGATCCTCGCGGGAACCTCGGTTAAACGTAGAAAATTGCTGCGAAATTCTGCAGCGTAGAACCGTGAATATGTTGGATGTTTTATGGACAGCTTCTTCCGCCACCGACAACAAACCGTAATTGAAACGACCAGTCGTTGATCACATCTACCTGTATCCATATGCAATCTATGCAGATCTTTCAAGCATTGACCTCTCGAACTTTCCACCAAGCGTTCTCAAGCTGCAATGTCAGGCCGGCGATAAGGCTCACGGATCGCACATATCTAAATTGTTCCAGACTAGCAGTGTGGGAGTCCCGCTTATCGACAGAGCAAATAACTCACAAAAACAATTGGATTAGTGTTATTTCTCAATTTCACTCCACCAGCCAGAAGCGCCCGTGGGACAAAACGTGATCGAGCGGCACGAGTTCTAACTAGCCATCGGATAAGTCTTGTCCATAGGTTGCAGCATATCTCCTATGGTTCAGGTATATACCGGTGTGAAATTGCTTTATGATTGACGATAGCTGGGTCTCGGTGCTGCTAAGCTCAGCGGATCCCGTTGTTGGCTTGATCATAGATATCATCACTTTTTTCTCTCTTTCGAACAGATAACGGCCCTTTGAACAGAAGTGGTGAAGTATTTGTCATACTGTTAACAGACAGCAAAAGGTGGGTCTTGCTCTTTTCACAGTTTAATTGATATTGCCTTTTGATTGGAAAGCGTGAATGTTAATTTTATATATGTATACAGTGCCGGGCAATCGTTTGAATACATCGTAATTTTTGTATAAAATAAAAAAAACAGCAGATCGAAAATAATTAAATACTATCAGATGTTTCGTTTTTTATACCATCATTCACATCAATGAAGAAAAAACATAATTGCGTCAAAATGCAGGAAATTGATTCAGGCGTAGCCACAACCACAATGAACATTCCTATATTGTTGTTATCGTGTGGAACTGTCATTTTCGGGAAAGGAAGCTGTTTGTGTGCCATAAAATCGAGTTTAAATCTAACTTACGTTCGTGAACTATAGAATCTCGGTAAGAGTAATCGTGAAATAGCTCGAATAATTTACAGATCGAAGGCAGTGATCAGAAACGTTTTTTTTTTTAAATTCATTTACTTTTACAGGCTCAATTAAATCAACTTTACACAGTCAAGTTTTCAGATTTTTGTACATCAATTACCTAAGAACTTAAATTATGGGGATTGACCGATTACTTGCGGCCGTCTCAAGGCAAATAGGAACAACAATTTGACTGATGGGAGGATAGGCCGGAATTTTAAGTTTGTTTTACATAACACATTTATTTCAAAATTAAAATCGTCGAATTATAACTCCTAACTATATAACATTTGTTTACTTCTGACTAGAACATTTTTGAGAAATAAGAAGAAGAAAAACACAAAAACAAGGATAAAAAAAACTAAAACTAAACATACAGGTTCTACAAGTTAAAACTAAAATAAATAATAGTCAAAAACACATAAATCAGTTTCATAAACTCCAGATCATGTAGAGCCAAAATATCTCAAACCGGTACATTAAGCTCACTACCTCGAGTCCAAAGGGAATCATAAAGCTCAGATCTGACTCCACGATGCTTAGTACATGACCAAATAAGATGATATGCTTCCTGGTAACCTTGTTCACATTCACAGAGATTGCTGTAGCTCAGCCCAACACGGTAGAATTGAGCGTTCAAAGAATAATGATTGGATATGAGGCAAAACATCACACATATGAAGTCCCGACCCACATCCATCCTCTCAAACCGAGATTTTTTCGACACCTTTGGGATGATAGAATATTTCCATCGCTCCAAATCTCCTTTACTCCATTTATGCTGCCAGCTGATGACTGACTGTTGACGAAAACAAGGGAAAATTCATTGAAAGCGATTTGTCGATCGTAATTATCGCCTTCCAAAGCGCCCACCTTTGCAAGTGAGTCCACTCACTCATTGCCGAGAATCGAACAGAAAGAAGGGACTTTTACAAAGGTGATGAAAAAATTACGCAAAGATAAAGCACTCAGAAGCTCTTGTATTTTCATAAGAATATACTAGGAGTGCTTTATGGAGGGATTAGCTTCTACAAAACTGAGACTAACGACTGTTCCAGAAAGTATAAGCACACCTTATTTTAACAATCACTTTGAATATAATGAAATACTTCAATATGTTTTGGCTGCGTCCTTTTGTTTGCTCATTTCTGAATGACATAGCATCAAAAAAGTGCTCAGTTTTGTGTTACCTATCAAAATGCGCGGTCTTACTCTGGAACAACGAACAAGTATCGTGCACAAATGGTGCACTGTGAGCGGACTCTCCTTGAGAAAATTGGCCAAGGTATAGGGTGTAAGCGTCGGAGCGGTACGATCTGCGATTCGAAAATATAGAGTACGTTTGAAGATGCGCCGAAGAGTGGTCGGAAATGTGGTCCTGTTAGTCCGGATATCGATAAAAAGATCAGGGATGCCTACAAGCGAAAACCAGCGACTTCCGTTCGAGATGTTGCGAAAAAACTAGGGACCTCGTCGAGTAACGTCATGCGTGCCAAAGAAAGACTTGGGCTAAAAACATACCGGAACCACGGGCCCGCAAACTCTTCGATTCGTTATTGTGTAGAAATTCTGGGTGTATAATAATGGACGATGAAACGTATGTGAAACTAGATTACAAAACGCTTCCCGGACCACATTTCTATACTGTAAGCGAAGACAAAGACATACTTAAAACGGAAAAGGCCATTTTTACCGAAAAATTCGGTAAGAAGGTTATGGTTTGGCAGGCAATATGCGAGTGTGGTAAAACATCTAGTCCATACATCACAACGGAGACGATGAACACTCAGAAATACGTTAAGGAATGTCTCCAGAAGCGATTATTGCCGATGATCAGGCAGCACGAAGATCAAGTAGTGTTTTGGCCTGATTTGGCGTCATGTCATTACGCAAAGGACACTTTAGAATGGTACAAAAGTCAAAATGTATTTTTCGTGCCGTAAGACATGAATCCGCCGAACTGCCCGGAGGCACGGCCAATCGAGACTTTTTGGGCTTTATCCAAAGCAAAGCTTTGAAAATTCATAAAACCAGCGGACGACATCCAAAAATTTTAAAAAGATTGGCCAAAAGTGGTCAAAATGGTGGGAAGTACCACTGTGCAGAAGCTCATGGGTTATGTTCGAGGAAAAGTTAGGAGTCTTGGCTATGATTAAATATTTTGATTAAACGAGAGTAAAATATCATATAAAACACAAATACAAATATGATTTGCCAAATAAAATTATTAAAACTAAAAAAAACATGACTTTTTTGTTATTTTGAAAGTGTGCTTATACTTTCTATAACAGTCTATACTCATTAAAATGAAGTACTGATCCGGTGTAAGTGAGGCAATGATTTCTTGCGTAATGTGGTATTGTAGCTAATTCAGTGACGTACACGGAACAAGGAGCTTGAAGTTTTTGTGTGGAGTCATAAATTTTATTAAATATGCCAAACCAGGCGGAATCCACTTTTAATGATCCGTCAGTAACGATTTAGTGGAATCAACTTGGCCAAAATTTGCCGCAAATATAACAGGCGCAATCATAAGACGATGACGCTCTGGGATTCTACGAAGTTCCTGCTTCATGGATAAATCAAAATTTATCAAATTGCCGAGGGCGGAGAAGCAATCGCGATTGGGCATATTCGGCGAAGCGCTGACATCCTGTGTAATGTACAAATGGTACAAAGTCGTGAAGATAGATTTATGTATTCCTATTCTAAGCAGCGATCAGGAAATCCTATTAATTCAAATCACAGAATCCCGTATAAGGACATTATCAAAATTCAAGCCAATATCCGATCCTCTCCGCTACAGAGTCAATGAGGTTCCAACACTAATGGAAACGCCACCTTAGTTTTGGGATGACCAAGGATAATCGAAAAAGGAAATCGAGAGAATTTCCAAACCGAAAAAATCATGGACCGGCCCGGCAAACTTTAACTTTCAACCACAACAGAATTGACAAGGAATTCCCCGACAATCAGCCAGACAATCCACTGCTATTTCATGGCATCTTCTCAAGCATCAAAGGCCTATTTTTTTTATATAAATCCAAAAAGAAGTCCTTTATTTATATTGTATACTGCGCGCGAGACTCAAAATTTTGTAGACTACACAATAAATAAAAACTACTTTAAATTACAATAACAAATAAAAACTTTAAATCCATCATCATCATCGAGGCGAAAAGTAAAACATTTAACAATAAACCATGCAAAAATATCCATTGTAATAACATCGTCAAGATACAAAATTAGTCAATAGTCAAAAGTTAACAGAGTAGCTGTTCAAAAGGCAGCTTTGATGTGTGAGATACTTTGTCTCTTAAAGTCTGTTAGTGTTGTTGCGTGTTTGATGTGTGTAGGCATCGAATTGGAATCATTTATACCTTTAAAAAACAACAAACTTTTTGAAGCACCGTACAAAAAATATGGTGTTCTAACATCATCCGCGTTTCTAGTATTATATCTATGAATATCACTTCCTCTTTCAATTCGATTACACAATTATCGAGGCAGCAAACCGTTAATTACTTTTAAAATGAACACCATTGTCAAATAAACAACTCTCTGCTTCACCGATAGCCACTGTAGGGCATCTAACAAAAAAGAGGAGGAAGTGAACCTATTAGATCTCAAGATCAAACGCATTATTTTATTTTGCAAACGCTGTAATCTCGATATTTGAGTTTGATTAGCTAAAAACAAAATGAAAGGGCAAAATTCAATATGAGGAGATATGATAGTTAAATAGCAATAGTTAAATCATTTTTCAATCGGCAGCGAATACCGTACTTCTTGGCCATTTTCTTGATGACATAGTCAATGTGAGAGTCAAATTTTAATCTATCATCAATAATCACGCCAAGATTTTTAATCTCACGAACGCGATCAATTGTCTCATCATCAAGTTTGACAGAGACGTCTTCGATAACTCGATTCCGCGAAATTACCATGAATTTAGTTTTACTTATGTTCAATGTCAACTGTTTGTACTTTAACCATCTACTTAGAGAACATAAATCTGCATTCAAATGTGAAACGGCCTCCTTAAGGCTTTTAGCTGCAATGAACAACACGGTATCATCAGCAAAAAGATTAAAATCACAAAATCGCAAGACTCGTCACATGTCATTGATATATAGAATGAATAAAATGGGCCCTAATACACTCCCTTGTGGTACGCCAAGGCTGTTCTCCACTTCTTGAGCTCGAATGCCTTCATTATACATTTATCCAAAAGAAGGTTAGCAGGACCTTTTTTTTGACCCGCTATCGGTTAACCCTCAAACGTGTTATCTTCACTGAACTTCCTGATCGCAGTTCACACGATTATCTTACTTATTCTTTTTAAATATGCCAACTTTTTCAGTGATATTCCGGGTTCTATACACCATTTGTGCACAATATTTCGACGTTGTTCTAGTGAAAGTCCTCGCATTTCGAAACAAACTATTGGAAACGTTTTAACCGCTACACAAGTGCTGAGAGACAAAAGTAAACAACAGTATGCAGCCATAAATAAGAGCCAGTTATCAATTATTGCGTACCCGTTCCCCCCCCGGCTTTTTTTTTTTTATTTTTTTTTTTTTTTTTTTTTTTCTTCTTGCCCACCTCTTCCCCCCCACACTATCCTCATCACCCACACAAAAATTTTCAAAAAAAACACCCAAAAAACCAAAAAAAAAAATAAAAAAAAACAATCAAAAAAAAAAAAAATTTCGAAAAACCACAATGCTACCAACATAAACCCCCACCACCCGGAGGGTAATAACTCCCTGTATGAGTTTCTGGTGCTATTTGGTTTGTGGGAGCAAGCAAATCCCAGAAAAATACGCTAGAAGTCATTAGGTCATATGAATAAAGTGAGTAAAAGCTTTTACTTTGCTCAAATGCGTACGTCAAACCATTTACTTGAGCATTTACTCACGTCGATATGACAAAAGCAAGAATTTGAGTATTTACTTTTCGAACATCCAAATCCGTATGAATAAAAAGAATAATCTGAGTAAATGCTCAGAAAATTTTGAGTCACCTGTACAGCATACTCAGTTGAAATCGAACTAAAAGAATCGTGTGTTGCGTGGAAGGAACAACATAAAATGTACGTGGGCGGTTTTGTAAATTTATCATTTCCAATGGTAGTTGACGTAAACAGTGTTTATCGAAGATTTGATCGTCCAGTGAAAGGTTAAAAAAAATTGCGATAAGGAGACGATAATAACTTCAAGCAACTCTACCGGTTTTTTTTTTTCGAGAAAATGTGATTGCACAAAAATTTTTAGAAGATGATTCTGAATCCCGAGGAGGAGCATTATCATATAAACAAAGGATGAAGTGTTTTTGGTGATCCCGAAATCCAAGTAACAAATAATTATTTTTGTGGAAACGATGTATTTGCATTGTTTGATTTACACCACAATAATCACCTAATTGTTTAAATTCTCATCACAACAGAAAATCCAATTTGAAAAATATTCCTACAACTTACTAAGTTCCTAGCGATTCTACTAACACAACGCCTCCCATCAACTAGAAAAAACATTCTTTCCAATTCGTTCAGAACAATTTTTCGGTTTTCAGTCTGCTTCCGGTCCGACTTTACTTTGACTTTTTGCCTCATGTTGTTTATTTTCTTCGTCACTTGCTGAACGGACATGTCTTTTTCTGCTTCGCTGACGGCGTTTGAGATTTTCCCAGCAGAGCTTTTCCAAAGGATGCCAGAATATCCACAAACTTCGCACCATCATCAGTTTTTTTGCCGGTAGTTTTTGTGCCTGTTGGATTCTGATTTCCATTTTCACTATCCTCACATGAAAAGAAAGAAAATAAGATATAATTAGTCCATTTGTAATATTGGTAAATAGAATAGACTTACTGTGATTCAGTTCATCCTCCAGATACTCCTCGCTGAAGGAATCGTCAGACATCTTCCCGTATTGATATTTCAGAAAAAAATTTGTGTGTACCAACAATGCTTTTTTCTACTCTGAGAAAAATTTCATCGTTGTACCGACAATTAAATCATGGTCAGGATGACTATCGCATATAATGGTTACAATAACCATGAAAATGGTTGAATTCATCACGTTCATGGCATTTTTGACAACGATCATGGTAACAAGGACTATTCCGACATTATGGCAAATGTTGGATCAACTATTTTTAATGGTCGTTTTGACCATGATCATAGTCGGTTCAAAATCACTATACTGCAATAGTCATCATAACCCCCAATAATGGTAAAATTGACTATCAAATTCTTCTCTGTGTACCTAAGAAAAACAAGAATTTTTTTTTTGACAGAGCAAATGCTAAGTTCGAAATTCGAACTTACTCCGAGTAAAGTACAACTTTATTCATACGAATTTGAGCAAATGCTCAAACAGTTTACTTTACTCAAACTGGTTAGCTTGTGAGTAATTACTCGTTTTTATTCATATGGCCTATTGTTTACAAATGCTACTTTCGACCTTTTGACTATTTTGTCTAGATTTAATGGTGATTTTTTATTTGATTACTTTAACACTCCTTCGGAAATGATTTCAATCCGATTTCACCTACATCGTACAATTTTGACCAAAATCATCATCATACACTTTACATTTGTTTAACTTTACCGAAGTTGAGAAATTCTAAAATACAATACCCAAAAAAATGCCACAATTGTTCTATCACTCATTGATAAAATTCCAAGTTAGTCAACAAATCTTAACCAATCACCACATTGTGGTTAACCATGTATCTTCTGCGGAGACTCGCGTCACCATCAGTCCAATACAATCTACGGGGGGTGATTTGGAAACAAGGCTACACGGATTCACAGCAGGTCCTCAAGAAGGCGTCTTCTTGCCTCGGTTCGGTCGTAATAAAAGTAGGTCCTCCTGCATTCCGTTCCTAAAGTGACAGTGCACTTCTCGGCACTTGTACGTCGCTCGGCAGTTGCTCTCACAAATTCTCAACCCGCGTTGCATCTTCCTCCGTGAAATTGTGAACGGGAAGAAATCGAACTTGCGGCATTTCACAGTGCACAACCGTTTATCATATTATTTTTAATAATCTCATATTTATATTTATTAAAAGCAGCAACATGGCCGTGGATTCCCAGCTCCGGTATTTGTCTTTTGCAGTCATCCATAGGCGCATCCTCTCTAAGCTATTCCCTTCGGGACTCCTTGCGGTGACTGTCTCGACTGGGTGCATTTCTCACAGGGGAATAATGACGACAATCGGCTCGGCGCTATATAGGACAATATTTATCGACATATTGAAAAGGAATGACGTTATTAATGATGTACAAGTGCATGTCGTCGAAAATATTAATTCGAATTCCTGCAACTGTAGAAGAGACTCAAAACTGTATGTCATTGTAAAGAAGTGATCATTTCATCGCTCCTATGAATCGTTATTCATTCCAAGTTGCACTTGTTCAATGTTACTTCCAGTTTCTGACGAAAGATGTCCTAAGGAAGTGCTAACTATAGTCATATTTGTTCAACGAGTCACCTGTCTGTGTAAATCTTTACACTTCAAGCAAGATGGGTATCAAATTTCTCCTTTAGGATTCTTTGGATAATCCCCGCAGTGCGTGGTGCCGATCGGATCCTTTTATGCGAGAAACGATGTGCGTGCACCAGCACACAGCTTTCCGCTATGACAACATACAGTCCGAATGTCAACCGTAACAAATCATCGTGCGCTTGTTGGCGGGCCACATGCTGCTATTTATGATCAAACTATAACACCCCACAATCCAAGGCCCATCACCGACGGAGATGTCGGAGATGTGTCGCGCTAATGTGCACGAATTAACACCGATTGGCTTCAGAAACCGGGGCACTTTTTTACTTTCTCTGTGGGATTCCACTTCACGATGGCCGGGATCGTTGTTGAGTTGTGGATTTTTTTCTCAGAATAATAAATAATAGATATTTTACATTTGATCCCAGCAAAGGGATGTCAAGAGATTTTATCTACGTAGGAGTAAGCTTTTAGACCGTTTATTAGAGTTGGGTTGAGATTTTGACCAACCAGAGCTCAGTGATTACCAGATTCGTTTTTAATAATTGGAACATATTTTCTTTTAGCTATATTTAATGATATTTTTCAACGAGCTTTTGCTTTCTCTTTGCTCATTTTTCTAAAAGCATTTCTACAGATATTAATCGAGAGCTTGTCATACCAACACCAATGAACGAATGTGTTTATTGTGTGGCAAGCACAATGACCTCTCGACTGGACCTAGAACTAGAATAAACTCTTAAAATTTGCTGTATTGACCATGGATTGAAAGTGGAAAAAAATAGTCAAGACCTTAGAATCGAATATAATTCAGCCTTTAGAAAAACATTCATTCATTAACTAGAAAATAAGAAGAAAGATTAGTAATAGTAATGCGTCGAGTATTAGTACAATACACTGAAGAAGCCTGCACATTGTAGACGAAATACGCGTTTCTGTCAAGATAAGCAATACAGGTAGTTGGATTTAAATGGAAATTACTAATCTCTCTTCTCATTTTATAGTAACAGGTATTCCACTAAAAAACTCACACTCACCTGGATTCATTAATTAATTTAATAACATTGAGAGGAGTGATATATATATATATATATATATATATATATATATATATATATATATATAAAAAAAAAAAAAAAAAAATATATATATATATATATATACACGTCCGCTATATCAAACTCAATTTAAAGTTGTTTCCGACTTTCCATCGATTTTAATCAGATGGATGTTTTTGACTTGCCAGGTTTTCCATATCAATAACATTAACTCAAATTTGAGTTACTCCACGAAAGTGTATTCAAAATGTCTCAAAATTGATACAAACGTCCGCTCCGTGAAAGTAGTATCTCGAAGAGGATCAAACAGCTTGATAACTAAAGTTGGTATTGATGAGCACGACGTATGAGGTTCAATACTTAATTAACAATAATTCCAAAAATTACAAGAGAAATTAAAGGTGACGTAGGACTATGTAGCAATGTGTAATCCAGATCGCATACTGGCTGATGACCCTTTCAGCGCAAACACCACACCAAAAAGTTACTTTGGGGGAATGCAACGGCTCTTCGAAGTTCATTTGAGAATTTTCAGTGTCCAAAAGTGGCTACACAGCGTGAAATGTGCTTCATCGATACTTCGATACTTTGCTCTGAAGTCAACGTAACGGAGGAGTTTTCTTGAAAATAAATTTTCACATTTTCAGCACGTTGATGTGGTGTAGAGTGATTCAAGGTAAAACTTGTACTGGACTGACGTTTCTAAAGCATAAAAAAACATCTGTCGCCTGGGTGTCAAATTATTTAAAACAATACTTTGGATACCACTATAAGATACACTTTGTAAATCCTCCAAACTGTCCAGAACTTCGACTAATCGAGCGAGTTTGGGAAAATGTGAAAGCTGATTGTCGGAAAGTAGGAGGAGACTCAAAACCAATTCAAGGCCGTATGTCATTAATATACATAATAAACAAAAGGGGCCCTAAAAAACTTCCCTGGGGCACTCCAAGGTCATTCCTCACGGGACTGCAAACAGAATAATTAAAAACAGTCCGCTGAATTCGGTGAGACAAATAGCTTTCAAACCATTTGTATGTGGTACTCTAAATTCCATAGCGCTTTTTTGTTTTCAACAGCAAGGGCCTAGAAATCGTTTCAAAAGCGCGTTGCAGATCCAAAAGAAACAGCAACAATTGTATATTAACTCTCTAAGTTGTTTTTCTATTTTGTTTATATGGAATTCAACGCGGTTTTACAAGAATGACCTTCCCAGTAGCCAGATCCGGTATCAACAAAGAGTTGCTATTTCAATATTCTAGCAACTGGCCTTTCACAACAAGTTCTAAAATTTTCTTCAATGTGTGCAGTATGTTGATAAGACGAAATTCTTCGGCTTTGATCGTTCAAGCAACCTTTTGAATCGGAACAACCAACGATTATTTCCATACGCCAAGCACGTCCCCAGTTTGCAATGAATCATTAATAAGGTCCAGTAAAATGTGACCAATGACATGAAAGCAATCTTGAATAACTCTAGCCTTAACATTGTCTACTCGAGCCGTTTTTCCTAATGAAAAGCAAATATTTTTAAGCCCATCTGTTGTGACCTGCTGAAAACCTTCAATTCTGCAATAACTATTAACTTTCCTCTACGTAATTATAATAATAGTAATTATAATTATAATAATTATTAAAGACTGTATTCGATGAAATTTGATGAAATTTTTCTTGAGTCCGATTCTTTTCAAACTTTCTGAAAATAAAGTACTACTAAATCGTTAAGTTTTGACATCATTGGTTTATTGAACCTCATCTCCCAACCCAAATGCCCGCACCTTTGCCTTGACCCCTTTCATCAAATTTTGGGCAATGATTGCTTACTTACTTTTAACCACACTTTCTTTAGTTCAAGTTCATTTTCTATCAATTTTGGAGTTTTAACGAGCTTTGCCTTCATAACTGCCCAAAATTTTTCAATTGGGTGAAGTTCCGGAGTGTTTGGAGGGTTGACGTCTTTTGGTACAAAAACTACATTATTATCTTTGTACCAGTCTAAGACGGGCCGGGCATAGTGGCAAGATGCCAAATCCGGCCAAAACAGTGTCGGGCCATCGTGAGATCTCAAGAAGGGTAGAAGTCGTTTTTGGAGGCATTCGTCCTTGTAGATTTGTCCGTTGACGGTCCCAGAGGTGATGAAGGGCTGACTCATTTTGCCACATCCGCAGATCGCTTGCCAGACAAGGAATTTTTTGGCGAATTTCGACAGTTTCTTCTTCCGTACACTCTCCAGATCGGCCAACTTAGAAGTGGCGACGTAGTGTTCCTGTCCTGGCATTTGTTTGGTGTCAGCTTTAATGTAGGTCTCATCGTCCATCACAATGCAGAACGGTTTTGTGAGCCACTCCCTTTACAGTTTTCTTGCACGAGTTTTGGCCACCGAGTTCTGTTTATCGCTCCGGTTCGGTGCCTTCTGGACCTTGTACACATGTAATCCAGAACGTTTCATTGTTTTCTGCACAAAACAAACTGAAACATTCGCCTTTTTCGCAACATCCCTGATCGAAATGCTGGGATAACGCTTAATTGGTTCAATACAATTCTGGCCTTCTCCGGATTTGATGTGCCACGTTTTTTGCCACTACCATTTTTCCGCTTGGTTGTCTTACGGTCCTTGAACGTTTTGATTACATGAGATACGGTTGAATGTGTGATTCCGAGCAGTTTTCCGATCCATCGATGAGAAGCGTTTGGGTTTGTTGGCGCACTTTTTCTTCATTCGAAGCCATCACTGAAATCACTCGACCGATTTTCACGAAACTCATTACAAAATTGACACAACACAATGAAATACATTCAGTTAAAATTTCAATAATTTTTACCCACACGCTAAAAAGTTACGAACAATTGCGTGTGTCCAAATTTCATCGAATACAGTCTTTACTCCTTTATGCTATTACTATGACCCGTAACGCTGGTAGATCCCCTTTTTGTGGTGCTCTATGGGGTATCAGATCTACCACCGAACCCTAGTATGATGTTTGATGTATGATATGTACTACCACCCATTGTAGCACGGAAACTAAGTCGGACAGCCATGGGCTCTCCTCTCTGTTAGACATGATCAAGCTTTAATAATCACTGATTATCCTAATCTTCCATTATATGAAGGGCCAAAAAGGGGTTGGGTGGATCGTTATGCAACATCACTTATACGTATCCACAGGGATATAAAGAATCTCCTTCCAGCAACAAGATTGCACAATTGGTCAAAAGAACAAGCTATCTGACATCTGACATTCCCACTCTCCCCATCCAGATAATTTCTGCATAACTCGAGAACTAATCAAGTAAATGAAACCTCTTTTAGCATATGGGGATTTTTGGAGGCTAGATTTCTATATGCATAAAAATGAATTTCTGTCTGTCTGTCTGTCTGTCAGACCCTTATAGACTCGGAAAGTTCTGAACCGACCAACGTGAAAATTTATACGAAGGGGTTTTTGGGGCTGGGGAAGGTTCTTATGATTGTTTGAGACCCCTACTCTCTCAGGAAGGGGGGCTCTCATACAAATGAGATACAAATTTCTTCATAACTCGAGAACTGATCAAGCAAATCGAATCAAATTTGGCATGTGGAAGACAAGAATGTTTCTATGGTGGTTGAAGACTCCTCCCCTTTCTGAAAGGGGGGGGGGGTTCAAACAAATGAAACTCAAATTTTTGTTACAATCGAAGATCCCAGTGTGATGATTCGAGAACGAATCAAGCAAATGGAAACAAATTTGGCATGCGGGGGGTTTTGAAGGCAATGATTGTATGGTGGTTTGAGAAACCATCCCCCTCTGGAAGGGAAGGTTCCCATACAAATGAAACACAAATTTCTACCAAAAATGAGAATTATCCAAGTAACTTAAACAAAAAACGTGTACTTCTCGGGTAAGAAGCATGTTTTGATAGAAGTTTGAACCCCTGCTTATTCAAGAAAGAAAGACTCATTCTGAAAAAAAAAACCACAAACGTCTATCAACGCCAGTTATATTAAATTTCCATTCATTTAGTTGCAAGCGTACCAGCGCACGCACCGGGTTCAGCTAATGGTGTATATATTTATGTAAATGAAAAATACTACAAGCATTCGTATCTATAATATATGATCTTCATTCGGTTGATCCTGAAAAGCAAGAGATGTTGTAAAATGTTAAAGTGTAGAGATCTGTGGTTCGCGCTTAAGCACGTTTTCGTTCGTTTTCAGCGATAGCAGCATTTCACCAAAATCTTGATTTGAGGTATCCTGAAAAAGTTTGTTAAAGCTATTGAAATTTTACAAAACTAGCATTTATACATTTTAATTTACTGTTGCCATGGTCACTATTTCACTATTTGCTACTTGATGCTGATTTTATAACAGCAATCTGCTTTTATTTTGCTGACTTAATAGTTATTGCTACCGAGTTTGGAATGGGAAGATTTAACTGGAAGGGAGTTAGAGATAAATGGGCAAAAAAAAAAACAATAAGTAATGTTTAAATCATCTATGAAGAAAAATCAATAAAACAATATTAACAAATATAATGATATTGTAAGTTATGATGAAGTAATGACAAAGATTGTAATGCAAAATCAGACACTAGCCGAATAATATACAACGCTGCATGAATCAGATCAGCTCAGAATTGGTAAAAAGTCATTTGCAAACTGGAAATGAAAAATACATTCAGCAATATGTGCAAAAGCCTACCACAGATTCCGTAATTTTCAAAAGCCTACCACAGCTGTAATGTTCTGCGTTATATACTGGACATATATGCAATGCTAGATGCCATAAATTGAAGATATGTTATGTGTTTAAGCCAGATACCGCCTGAATCAGGTTTGTTGTATGAAAATGTGAAGGTCATGATATGATGGAAATAATACGATGTAAAGAAATACTACATAATGTACATATAATAATTAAATGCCGCTATTTGCCCTCTTCCGCTGCGATGTTAGATGATTGAAACTCTAAAATAGCGAAAATTCCAACGTAATTTAATGAAATAAAGTTGATCACCTGGCAGCCTAGTAAAATAGCAAAGAAAATTTAAGCAAACAATATGCGAAATAAATTTCATATGAGTATGATTACTGCTCAAAAACGGAAACTCAATAAATCCAAAACAAAATAAATTAAAAATAAGTGACATGAGATTCTCCGATAACTCTTTTTTCCTACTGGGCCCATAAATAATTCTTCATGTCTGTAAAATAGAAAATGTAGGATCATAAACAATGTTAGTTTTTGAGTTAATTATTTTAGACGAAGAAAAATGTAAAAAACCATTCTATCTTTTCAATTACATAACGTGAGTAAGGTGGGCCAAAACTTACAACGATGCAAATGCGAAGCTGAAAATAGCATTAAAAAATATTGTGAAGGGATTTTATTATATAAAATGATAATAACAATTATATTTGTAATGTCTGCATGTCTGCTGATCCTGCTGCAATTGTAGACGGACTTGCATTATCTAAGCCACGGGGAAAGAAAACAATTCAAAATTATTATACAATACTTAGGAATTCCATGGATAATCTGAAATATCCACCGTATAAAGAATACTTCCATTTTTCGTCGAAGGGTAAGATTTCAGCATGCTACTTTACACGCTGCCTATATCGCCTTTTGGCGGCTGCCACCTAATGTAGTGTTGACGCGATTCAGCGTTTCTTGCTCAACCGCTGGATGCCAGGACAGACGCTGTTTGAGCCGCACCTCCTTGGTGGACAGACGCTCGGCACGAACCTCCTCAATCTAGCTGAAGTCAGAAGGACAACAGTGCCCAGGCTGCGCTACCAGCTAAGTACGCAACCCATAGCTGGCGGTCTTTGTCATCTCTTGACCCGTGGAAGCATGAGGTAGGAACTTGTGAGGACCAGAGCTATGTTGCGGGGACGCAAGCTACTAACCAGTTGTCGACTCACCATTTTGCAGCCAAGATCTACCATCGAACCCTATTACGAATTAATTCAAATTAGAGTACATATTTGTATTTGTTATCAAAGGATCATATATTAGACCTTATTACATTTTATATCTTGTGAAAAGCGACAATACTCGGGTTGATCCACCAAGGATGAGCTTGGAATAAGGAAAACATGGTTAGTCTTCTTGTATGTGAATTCTCATTTTCTATTTGATGTTCTATAGTTTGAAATGGTTATGACTAGGGTTCTGGTGGCTGGTCAATATCGGAGTCAGTTTTTTTTTTGCAATTAATCCAGTTTTACCTTTGAAAAGTGCTCTCTCTCTCTCTCTCTCTCTCTCTCTCTCTCTCTCTCTCTCTCTCTCTTCTCAAAGGGAATAGTGGAAAGTTTCAATAAAACTCGGTTCATTGCCAACAAAACAAACAATGACAACTGTAAAAACACTGAATACTCCATCATTTCTCAATAGTGATGAAGTAACTCGACATGCACTAATCAAAGTATACGGGATATACTACAATAGATCAAATTACTGGTCGCAGTGGGTTATGTCCCTAACAGAGAAAACAAAAGTGCAATTACTATTAAATTTTCATTTACGATCTTCCGTGCCTCATTGATCCCGTGTTCCTTCCATTTTCCTCATTGAACGTATTGGTTTCGTCCAAATCTTCCTTTTAATGGCAACGATAAACCTCTGAAACTGAACTGACCTCGAACGACCTGTGACCTTCGCGGATAGTTGTTCTTTCTTTTTACGATCCCCCGGGACACTCCCACGGCGATTGAAATGGCTATTGCGACATTTGCGCGTGTGACTAATCACGAATATGTTGCAACTTCGTCATGGTGCAACGGTCAAACCAAGGAAATTTTTTTTTACTCGCAGCCTACTATGATATGAATTGTAGCTTACGTGCATGCAAAGAAAACCAAGGCATTTTATGCACAGGTGAAACGGGAACCTTATTTGTACGATGGTGTGAACATTATCGCGACTTGATGGTTACTTGGGTAGCTAAGCGTATTGTTGAAATAATTGTTCTTCCAAATTCCACCACGCATATATGATTAACTAACCTCTTCAACAACATCATTATAAATCGCAATATGTCAAAAAAAAAAAAAATCATCTCATGGAAAATTTTCCTTATACGAGTACTTATATAGTTTATTCTTCCCAATGTCAAACTTTACACTTTGTCTTAGTCCAGTGGCATATCTTACAAATTGACTACGAGTTTTTCCTTAAGAAAATAGATATCGAGATATTGTCGCTGTCAACAAACCATTTTTGTCAACAATCTCCTACAGATAGAGATTTGTGTTTGCCGTTGAAGTCCGGTTGAAGGAAGTTTCGAAAAAGTTTTAATTTTATTTGTTGTTCCTAATTTTTCTTTATAATTTCATCAGTTAGTGAACTTTCAAATCATAAAATTATTTTAACAGTTAAAAGTTTTCAAGTTAAATATGAGCATAGATTAAAACGGATTGAATAGATGAGTACAAAAGCAAAAATGTGCACACATATTATAAGTTCAAAACGTAAAGAGTACATTCCATAGCATTATTGCTTTCATTCAACTTTAAGAAAATCTTTACCTCTAACAATATTTCATGCTGTATAGCGTGTTTCAAAACAAATAATATGCTCATGTACCCATTCAAGCAACTGATATTCTTCATTTATCGATAGCAAACATCCTTTTGGATCGGAAGTTCTTTCATGTCAGCCAAAGCGCCGCCGTTGTTGAGATCCCATCAATCGATACAACGCGTGGCTTTGGTACGTCAGACTCACTCACTCAACTGATCCATCTGTTTACAGGGCTCAAATATTTGCTGCCGGTTTCCTTAATTCATCCTAACACCGCACCTTTTGGTGTTATTAACATAAGAAGATCCCAATAACATCCCATTGTGAATTTTGTTGTACATATCATTCAAGATAAACATAAAGCTGAGGAAAACCTTTTAATAAAAAAAAATATGGTCCAAAAATTGTTGGCAAAAACGTTAAAGCTTTTAGGCCCGGTCGGATCGCGTGTGTTGATAGAGTAAACATCGGATGAGTGGAGAGAAAATGGTAGAACTTTGTAAACACTGCACCTCAGTTCAGATTACGCCAACAACAAGTCGGCAAAACAAATCGTTGCATGTTGCAATGTTTGTCTTGGAAAAATATTGACCGGTGATTTGCACCGCTTTGTGGCAACCCGATAGTTAAATAACGACCGACCGTTGACTTAGTGGATTCGTCCATACTTATGCAATATAGTTTGAATTTCCTGCGGCAGACAATGTTGCTGGCAATTAAAATATTAATCACTAATAAGTTACGCTCCTTTTGTCCATGGAAGGACTCGAACAGTATTTATTGATTCTTCTCCGTGGACCAGAACAAACGAAGAATTGTTAATTTTAATGGGAGCTACATTCTTACCTCCTGCAGCAGCCAGCTAACGAAATCCATTTTTATAGAAAAGAGAACCAAACATTAATTTGATTTTTATTCTACCGAAATAAATCATAAACCAGATATTGTCTCTTACATAAAAAAAAAACTGACAATGCAGCGTTGACCGCCACAAGTAATCGATACTGCCAGGCGCGTTCCCATAAAATGATTCCGATAAAAAAGAACATATAAAGCCATAAAAGAAAACAAAACCCTCTCAAAGGCAGCAGAAAAGGTGTTATTCTTCTTATTTAGCTTCTCTTCTACACACCACCATCTAGATTTTCTTGACAACACCATCGTGGAGTGGACGGTGGAAGACAATCAAATCATAAAAAAAACGAACAACTCCTCGAATATTGCTGGCTGGCCGGGTCCCAAAAGGCCCTGAAAACCACAACTCTCGATTCTGGCATAAAACCGTAGGAGTTCCGATAATTTGAAAGCGCCACTTGCATACACACACACGCATATGGACAACCGTGCAACATGAGGGGATCCTTCCTACCCGAGGGTGGCTTAAAAAATGACATTTCGGTCCAACACACTCTGGGACTTATGCGCAAAGCTGTTTGTCTCTCCAGTTTGAAAATTTAAAATATATTCAGGTTCTGGCTTTTGTGCTTCTATTATGTGAAAAAGACTCAAGCTCACAATTAAATGCGTCACATAAAGTACAGGGTTCGAGTTCTGTTAGGATACATAATCTCAAATGAACTGCCAAAGATAGCCCACATCGTAAGCATAAAACGAGCTGGTATTGTTTGTTTGAAAGTGTAATGAATTGAACAACATCTTCAAATGTTGCTGATGAAACATACCGAAAGGCGAAAAGCCATTTAAGTAAAAGTTTAAAAAAAAGCTGCTTCGTTCCCTTATCTGACGCCAGACTCTGTTCCGCCAACCATCTCACAGTGGGAAAAATGGGACCCAAAATCACAACTAATTAAAGGCCGCTGGATAAATGCCCTGTAAAACAGCTAATCTTATGTAAAAAAATACGAGGAATCGAATGGTGATAGTTTCATCTTGGGCAGACTCCGGGAAGTGGTTCATTTTGCCCGATTTTCCCCTAATTTCGGAAGAAAAATTGAATAATCAAACATTTATCATATTAGCTCTGATAATATTGCATCCATTTGTGCTGTATTATTGTGGAAATGTCTGGAAAATCCAATGGAGGTAATATTGTCTTGCAAAAACGCCAAGAACTGTCCATTTTGCCTGATATTCCCCACATGCTGAAAGTACTAGATATGCCATGTGGTTTTGTAAATTTGGGCGATTTAGAATCTATAAAAATACAATACACTATTGTGGAACTGTCCGGGGAACTGAATGAAGAGTATGTCGTCTTGTGTAAACATCAGTTATTGTCCATTTTACCCGATTTTCCCTACATACTGGAAGAATCAATAGATAAAATGCGATTTTTGAAATAGCTGCGCATTAGAATCAAATCAAATGCACTACAATATTATAAAAATGTCTGGAAAATCGAGTGAAGTGGATGTCGATTTATGCAGACTTCGGGAAATGGCTCGTTTTGCCCGATATTCCCTTTATTTTGAAAAAATAATTGAATAATCATACATTTATCATATTTACACTAATAATATTGAACCCATTTGGGATCTACTATTGAGAAAATGTCTGGAAAATCCAATGAAGGCAATATCGTCTTGTAAAAACCTCAGGAACTGTCCATTTTGCCCGATATTCCTCATATATTGAAAATACTAGATATGTCATGTGGTTTTCGAAATTTCCGCGAATTATAATAGAATGTATAAAAATGCAATTCACTATTGTAAAACTGCCTTGAGAATTTAATGGAGGGGATTTTGACTTGTGTAGACATCAGTTATTGTCCATTTTACCCGCTTTTCCCTGCATATTGGAAGAATCAATATATGTAATGCGGTTTTTGAAATAGCCGTGCACTACAATAAAATCAAATGCACGGCAATATTATGAAAATGTCTGGAAAATTGAATGAAGGGGATGTCGTCTTGTGCAAACCTCGGGAAGTAACTCATTTTGCCCGATTTTCCCCTGAATTGAATAATCCTGCGTTTATCATATTAGCTTTGATAATATTGAACCCATTTGTGCCTTAGTATTGTGAAAATATCTGAAGAATGTAATGGAGGCAATATCGTCTTGAGATAAGGTCAGGAACTGACCATTTTGACCAATTTTCCCCACATATTGAAAATACTATAAATGTCATGTGGTTTTCGAAATTTCACCTAATTAGAATGTATAAAAGTGCAATGCACTATTGTGGAATTGTCTGGGGAATTGAATGGAGGGGATGTCGGCTTGGGTAGACATCAGTAATTGTCCATTTTACCCGCTTTTCTCTGCATACTGGAAGACTCAGTATATATAATGCGGTTTTTGAAAGAGCCGTGCCCTACAATACAATCAAATGCACGACAATATTATGAAAATGCCTGGGAAATTGCACAGGATAATTTTCTCAGAGAGCCTCCTTGAAGACGAATACAAGCGAATGTCACGCGTAACACTTAAAGTGGCATATTAGCTTTTGTAAACAAAACATGTAACTATTGAAACACACATACAGGAGTGGCACATGAGCATGTTTGATTGTATTCGCAAGCAATACTATGAAACATTTCCGGAGATGAAAAGTGACGACGGCACAAGAACCAGTTCTCTAAACAAAATTCGTGATTTTTTCATCCGCTCGGGTGCCTCGTACGCAGCGTACACGAAACTGCACTACCACTCATTTAGTTGGTCGTGCTCACAAAGCCACTCGCAAGAGGTACTGCTTCACCTATAGATAAGGCACATGGCATTATGCATTATGTTTACGGTGTTTTGACATACGAATACAACTTCATTTGACAAAATGCTTCACCTCTCACCGTTCATCATTGAGTTCTCACACTTCTATTTTTGTATTCGCGAGAAAAAAAAATGACAGCAGTGTCCATTTTAAACAGTTGATTCATTTTTGAATTAATTTCATTGAAGAGTTTATAGTTTCAGTAAGAATGCTTTCAAATAGAGATATTGCGACATTGTATATTGAATCTGGTCGATGCAAGAAGCACATAACTTCATTATTCGGTGCGAATCGGGCTTTAGTATCTAGGGTTACAAATTCCATTTTCATCGCATCACTCTGCAATTCGTGCTAGTTGAAGACAAAAGATTGCCGTGAAACATCTGATTTCTTACTTTTTATTTATTACGATCCAGATGCAAGCGCTGCTACGCTTCCAACTAAATGATTGAAAATTGAATAGAACTGGCACTTTTATGATTGTTTTTTTTCTTTTGAATGAGATTTTTTCTTGACTAAGGAGGAGTTCAAACTTCAATCAGAACATGTTTTTACTCGAGAAATACAAAATTTGGGTTTTAATTGCTTGGATAATTCTCATGTTTGTTTGCAATTTGTTTTTCATTTGTATGAGAGCCCCCCCTTCTAGATGGAGGAGGGGTCTCAAACCACTATGCAAACATTTTTTGCCTTCAAAAACCCCCACATACTAAATTTGGTTCCATTTGCTTGATTACTTCTTCAGTTATGCAGAAAATTGTTTTCCATTGGTATGAAAAAGCCCCCACGTGCCGAATTTTGTTCCATTTGCTTGATTAGTTCTCATGTTATGCATAAATTTATTTTTAATTTTAATAAGAGCCCCCTCCTCCCTTTCCAGAAAGGGAGCAGTCTCAAACGACCATACAAACATTTCTTGCCTTCAAAAATCTCTACATGCCAAATTTGGTTTTATTTGCATGATTAGTTCTCGAGTTATTCATAAATTTATTTTTCATTTGTATGAGAGCCTCCCCTTCCAGAAGGTGGAGGGGTCTCTAACGACCATAAAAACATTTCTTGCGTTCAAAAACCTTTATATGCCAAATTTGGTTCCATTTTCTTGATTAGTTCATGAGTTATGCAGAAATTCATGTTTCATTTGTTCAAGAGCCCCCTCTTTCGGAGAGAGAAGGGGTCTCAAAACATCATAAAAACCTTTCTCGGCCTAAAAAAAACCCTGCATACAAATTTTCACGCTGATCGGTTGAGTTGTTTCCGAGTCTTTAAGGGTCAGGCAGACAAACAGACTGATAGATTAATTTATTTACTTCTATTTGTTGTTGAAAATAAGTAAACTTAACAACAAAAGGAGTCAAAAGACTCATACATCAAACCTCTATTTCCGAATAGTATGAATAATGGATCAAGAGATGAATAATGGAATAGTTCCTTTATTGTGTAAGGTTTACCAAAAGTGCGCTTATTTTCAAAAATAATATATTCCAGCTTTTTCAACTGTGTTTATATCATCAAATGCAACATTTCAACTATTTGCAAATACTGTACTTGACGATTGATTACTATCTCAGAATTATAATGTTCATTGATCGCAACTACTGGCATAAATACGTCTTTTATGGAACGCCTTCCAATTTTTATGGATCATTTCTTAAATTTTATAGGTGCAAACGTATGGCTGCCTACCGAATCTTTTTGTTTCTATACTGCACGGAAAAGAAATCTGAAGTTTCATTTTGATGTAAATATAATTCCATGTAAAATTGTTCACCATTCCACACGAAGCCCTTGCAGGACGCGCGTTTGCATAAAATATTATCTACAATGTATGAAATTTCTATGAACTTTCCACGATTCATTAATCTAACTTGTATGTTTTAAAGCGTTTATTTTATGTGTGTGATATTGAAAAGAAACTTATGCTACATTTTCAACATCTGTGATAAAAAGTTTTTTTTTTCACCTTTTCGATGCGTATGGATGATCATGAATGCGATTCACAGAAGCTGAGATATCTTGACATTGTTTCTTTTACGTCAAATGTTACAACTGCATGTGTAAACAAAAAAAAAAGGGGGAAAAACTTGCCCTTCTTCTACCAACTCCAAGATACATAAAACACATAAGCAAAAGCTTCCTGCTCAAACCACAAGGATAAATTAAAAACACATAAAAATTAATTTGTACCAGCCAAAGAAACAAATGATTTCGGCACTTCTGGCGCCTTGTTAAACATCGCCATCCAATCCAACCAACCAGAGCAGATCTTCGCTTAGGAACAAGTTCACCGCTCACACGCCAAGGATTCCTCCTTGATTTCGGTTCCGCTCTTTCAAGGAAAGTGCCCGCGAGGGGTGGGCGTTACAACGATAATCCGTTTTTTCGGTGTTATATTTCCAAGTTTGAAATTAGACCTTGTTCAGTGATGTCCGTCCATAATGTTCACTCAATTTCGCGAACAAGCCCACGAGAACACAGTTTAGCATAAAGCATGAATAAATTAACTACTAGAGTTTGTTTTCGGCTACTTCAGGCGTGGACGATACCCTCGAGGATATGCGCTTGTGCCGCCGAGCAGAAGTGCCTTTCGATCATTTGTACTAATTTATTATGAAGTTGTGAGCATTGTGTCCAGCGGCGATGAAGGCGAAACAAAAGAGGGTCGTAAAATCTGTTGTTACATTTTAAACTTTGGCTAATAAAAGTAAGCCCATTTGGTAGAGGGATGGCATATGGTCGATGGGAATGCCACCTAGGTGGCAGCGAGCATAAATTTATATCCTTCCACAGAAAATTGGTAATATTCGGAATCAAATGTGCGCTCTTGAGTTATGAAAACCGAATTTTACCGATTATCAGAATGGTTTATCGTACGGTCTATGGTCCCACCGTTGAAAGAGAAATTAAATTAGTAACAGCTCCACCCCTTCATTAGAGTGTTCTGGGTGAATCGGTCTTTGTTGTTGTGCGAGAGAAATGCTATCCTTCGTCACATTCGGAAGGGCATGTGTGGCCAATGTGCCGCGCTGTCGATCGATGACCACAAAGCCCGCAACCGGGATTTGAAGATAGTCGATTTACGACTCCGGCCCGATCCTTTTTGATCTCTTCGGGTACACAAAGGCAAGCAAGGAGGCGTCCACCCGAGCCATATGAATGCAACTAAATAAAAGTGGTTCTGCCGGATTCGAGAAACACTTAAAACGCGTATCTAATTTGACAGATCTTCCCCTAGTCTTTGTTTTGGGACTGCCGGTCAGTGGTGCTGCTGCTTGGTTCCCGATGCCGGGAAGTTATTTCTTAACTAGATCGTAAAATAAATTGAACACTTCGGTTTTACGATTGCTGGGCTGTGAAATGTATGCACTGTGTTCGGTTAGTGGTTTGCCCTTTATCGGAGCAAAATCTGCGGGTTGATGATCGCCCAGGAGAGGCCGGAAAGATTTTGCGTTCCTGGAAGCTGTTGAAAGGCTGAAAATTGCTTATTTAGGCTTAATTTTACGATGATGAAGTGCGTCGTTGTCGGCAGAAAAGCCTTTTGAGCTGAAACTGCAATAGTTCACAGAAGTCAATTCAAGAGTTTGATTTGAACCCTTTAGTTGGCTTGACGTTCCGTGATTATTATTATAAGTAATTCTTCCATTTTAACATTTTAGCATTTTAAAATACCTACACTTTTATTTATGAAGGAGGAATGACTTAGTAAAAGAGATAAAATTTACATATTTTGTTGCATCATTTGCTGATCGGACAAGGAGATAGTGGAATCAGAATTAATTTTTAAATAGTAATCAGAAATTTACCAAGCCACTAAATTAAAATTGATTATTTCTTCATGTTCACTTGTCTCAAAGCTTTCTTATTTTGTGAGGTAAGATTTTATCTTTGCAAAACTGCAAATGCAAAAATATTGGTTTGTTTTATTTTGAGCACGAGACAAAACACAATCTGTGTTCATTCAGTTTAATATTTCCTGGAATTCTGTAAGCACAACCGCAACTCACCATTTCACAACCAGGTGTGAACCTG
This sequence comes from Aedes koreicus, assembly GCA_024533555.2. Classification (NCBI taxonomy): domain Eukaryota; kingdom Metazoa; phylum Arthropoda; class Insecta; order Diptera; family Culicidae; genus Aedes; species Aedes koreicus. The sequence goes on along the minus strand of JAHHFK020005640.1, from coordinate 107,729 downwards.
ACGCTCCGTTTGCAATAAACAAAATCACCTGTTTTAAATCCTATGTCCGAAGGTGCTAAATGCATTTGCAATTACGAAGAAACCACTTCCTGTCCCAAGCGGTGGCCCAAAACTTTTCGTTCTACTATTTCTATACAAGAAGGTACAAAAGTGTGCTCAGAATGTTCGGTGTTTATTTATTGAGCCTTGGTTGAATCGTCTCGACATCATAAATTTGAGACCTGGCGCTGTGGTTCTTGATCTCGATATGCATACGTGTGGCAATTGTGTATGCGGTTTTCCGAAAAACATAACCAAAACACGTTTAATCAATATTTTCCTGCCTCAGTTCTCTTTTCCTGTCACTTTCGTCGTTTCGCTGTATGGCTCGAAAGCCGAAGGTCATAAAATAAAACACAGGTAGGTACCGACCTACAAATGGCAGTCCTAGAGACGAAGAATGTAAATTTTTTCTTCGGTCAGTCGGAGTGGATCAAAGACATCGTGGACATGCTCAACGACGACTGCTCGGTTTCCAATTGGCAGCCCTAATCATAATAAGGCGAACCATAGGTCTTCCCTTTGAAGGAAATCCTCATTGGACGTTCTATATGCGAGCGCGGAACAATCCCAAATCCAAAGCAATTATCGCAGCTGGAAGTTACAGATCAATGGTTCAAATCGGAGGCACAGGCAACCGAATTTTTTTTCTGAATTCATTCCCTTTGCTTTCAATATTAGCATAATTTCTGAGAAGGGACCATGGGCCAGCGAAGTACGCAAGCTGGATGAATCGAGTTAATTTTTGATTACCATAAAATGTCTGCCCACTGACTTTAGGGGTTGATTTGAATAAGAATAGTGTAAATTAGCTGCCGGTGGGAAACCACGCAGGGTTCGTCGCCTACCGTCTAGCAATCGTATCCATCGTATCGTGGCGCCAAGCGCATCCAAGTCACCATTGTCGTCTGACGATTGATTCCTGAGATGGCTCAAATTCCTTCCTTTCGGCATGACGTAACGTTTTAACTATGCAATTAGTTCGTAGTTTCAGAAGCTCAAGATTATGCACTCAAATTACTTTTCCCATCGGCAGCCATAACAAACCATTTCCGAAAATAATGTAAGCAATAAAACCCTAAACTGTGTCTAGACGCGTTTGCCAGTCGGTACCTATGTTCTCATGCAAGTTTTGCAACGTTTGGATCTGGATGGTTTGTTCGATTCAAGAACACACGCCAGTCCAACGCCATTGATTGATTGAAAACAGCATAAGGATGATTTATTGCGCGCTGTCCGCCCGGGTCATTTTTCCTGAAGTTCATCACACAGACTTCGCGGTTGATGATGCTGCCGAAACAAACTGCTTCTCGTCTGGATTCACATGCAGTCAAAAGCGAGAGGTTTTAACCAGAGAAGGATGATAACTGCATTTCAGTTTGGTTTTCACGCATGTATTGCTAGTGAGGCTGACTTGCTGCAGCTCTAACTGGTTGGTGTTTCAAATGGGCTGAAAATAAAATTATTAAATTAGTTAACTACGCTCTGGTAGGGCGTCTTCAAATTAATCATTGTGGCGTCCAAGAAGCTTAGGTTAGAACTGATGTGGGTTCAAGCGTATCAAATATTTAGTCAAACAAATCGGAATATATTCATTGGAGTTTGTGGTCATAAGAACATCATTTGTTTGATGATTTTCTGTGCTAAGCGGTTATTTATCAATGAGAACAGAATGTGTCCGTAATTGTGTACATACGAGAGATTCAATATTTATCTAGTTATGACAGCAAAGAACTATCACAACGTCCTGTTCACATTAGTGCTAGTGAACTTGCACTAGTGTACTAAAACTGTACCAAAGATGCAACCTTCAACATGTAGTATGGCGGTTTCAGAAGCAATTGAAATTTCAACTTGGGATGTAGCAGTTTGTGTTAAAGAAGAATCACGATTCATTAGAGACTATCACACTTTGTAATTGGCTCACCAGCATCCTCAGCATAGCAATAAATCGTTCCAATTGATTTGTAAATAAGGTGAAAACTGCCTTCGTTATTATTCAATTAGCGTCATCATCATCATCATCGGAATTCGGAGGCAGTTTTTTAAGAACAGAATCTGGTTGCTAATGCTGGGGTTTGATCAATGTGTTTCGATTGGTCAGAAGAAAACAATGAATTAACTTCCATGGGCAGTTTTTAGATCTTTGATGTACAACATTCTTGAGAGTTTTGACGAAAATGATGATGACAGCGGGCTGCATCCTAATTGATATATAACATTACAATCCTTACTGTTGGTTTACTTCGGTAGGAATAGACGTTGTTAGGCGTTGTTAGAAATTGTTGTTTTTTCCTATGAAAAACCACTATCACACTTCATGAATGGCACCAATAGCATCCTCACTATTGGTTTGAATTGGTTCAAATTGCCTCTCATGCCTAGTGCAGAAAATTGTTTGTTCTGCCAATAAAGTCATACTTTGTAAGAAAACATAAAAGAGTACCCTAACTCCAGATATAAATAGTTCCAGCTCGGCTTAAAGACTTGCTAATTGAGAAATGCGGCACTTTGTGTTAGAGATAGAGCCGCTCCAAGTGGTCGGATATTCAAGTTTTTCACAGCGTTTTGTTGTTTTTCAACAGTTTTGCTCGACCTATTTTTTTTACAGTTTAAATTAACGTGGTTCCGAGATATTCATCATGCAGGAAGAGAAAAAAAAATTATGCACAGTAACATGCAAAATCCATGTGCGGGATCCAACTTGGGAGCTGGCGTACCTGCTGGATTAAGCTAAAGGAACTGTGACGCGAGTGATTAAAAAGTAAAAGGAAACTTTAACAACTGCCCGCAAAGTGCAAATCAAGCGTCGGAGTGGAACCGTTGATCGTCAACTGCGGGTGAAGGTCCTTCGGAAAATCAAGGCTGATCCAAGAGTCTCAGATTATAATTTGATTAAAAGACTGAACGCCGACGGTTGTACTGTGCAGTGAATCCGTCTCCAAGAAGGTTATAAATGTTACCGAGCAAGTAAACAACCCAACCGAACCCTCAAACAACAAACAATGACCAGAACTCCGGCCCGTAAGTTGTATGACCATGTTCTGACGAAACTCGATGGGTGTCTATTGATCGATGATGAAACATATGCTTAAGCAGATTTCAAACAAATCCCGGCCTAAGATCTACAAGGTTCCTGACAGATTGAAGTTTATTTTCGCGGAAAGGTGGTTAACGAAAAAATCATGATTTGGCAAGATAACTGTTTCTGTAGCAAGCAAACCAGAGTTTTTGTGACGGATAAAACAATTAGCTCGGAAGTGTACAAATGGGAGTGCCTCAACCATTGGATTTTACCCTAGTTGTTAGATCCCATAATGGTTCAGTTTTTGGCCAGATCTAGCCAGCTGCCATTACAGCAAGGATATGCTACAATGGTACAACGACAATGAAGTCCAGTTCATCCCAAAATAGCTGAATCCACCAAGTTGTCCTCAGTTGCGTCCAATAGCGATAATTAACAGGAAACTGCAGATGAAGGGAGCAGTCAACAGTGACATTGACCAGTTGAAAAATTGGTGGAATCAGTTGGCCAAAAACATGACTTAGGAAGACGTGCGCCGGCTGGCATCATCAGAAAAAAGCAAGAATGTCTTCGAAATAACAATGAATGATTTGTTTTACATGCGCTACTAAAAATTGCCTTGTATTAGCAAAAAAACACTATCACACTTTGTGAATGCCTCAACAGCATGCTTACTGTTGATTCAAATCAGTTGTCATCAGTTCAAATCGTTATAAAATGTTCACATTTTCCCAATAAAAAAACCCCACAGTTCAACTATAGGTGTGGAAACAATACCTCTTCACTGTTGGTTAAAATTGACTATCAAGCGTTATTGAACATTACTTTGTTTTTCAAAAAAAAACTCCACCAGCATAATCTTCTTTCTTAGCGTTTCAAGCTTATTGCTTGCTCTTAATTTAGTTTTCTAAATACACTTCCACAGTTATTAGTTAAAGGTTTCGATGCCAGGCACCACTTTTGCATTAGTGTGATTGTGTGGCAAGTACAATCATATCCTATGCCCAGGGAGTCGAGAAATTTTCTTTATCGAAAAATTCTTAGACCAGACCAGGAATCGAACCCAGTCACCTCCAGCATGGTGTTGCTTTGTAGCCGTGCCTTTACCAACTGATCTAAGGAAGGACCCTCCACCAGCATCAACAGCATCCAAAAATCAACTCCAATAATATCATTCAATCGAAGCGGCTTTGGGAGTGTCCTCAAAAGCACCCTTGCTGTTATTTGAAATCGGATCAAACCAGTTCAAATCGACTTTTAAGCGTTATTAAAAAATAATCTTTTTTCTCAATGATAAGCCAATCATCACACTTGTTGAGTGGCCACAACAGCATCCTTATTGTTGGGCTGAATCGCTCCGTTTTTTTTCAATGGTGTACCTCGATAACACCTTATAACGGGAGAATAATACAAAAACACGGATAAACAGCATCACTCATTATTGTCTCGTCTACCAAGATAAAACCAAATTAAATCTGGCCGAAAGTTAACCAAAGAACTGGGAACTGGGAACTGTCTCAGTCAACGATCAGGAGTATGTTGAAAGACGACCTATAACCGTGCTACTGAAATTTTGGTATATTGCCAGAATTTTAATCGTATGACCGGCGCATTAAGTCAAATTCATAAATATGTATTAAGTTCCTCATTTTCGGTAGTTTTGGGAAACAAAACTAGTTGGAATGAGAGCATTAAAAGCAACAAATGTTTGGAAGTAAATATAATGTATTCACAGATGACCGTGATTTACTCTTAAATCAAAGGCTCTCTGGTGGATGAGTTCTCGTTACAATATCCTCAATGTTTAATTCTGAACTTATTGTTTCATCCGAATGTAAGGAATTTAATCATGTATGGGTTAAACACATATTGCGGATGAGACCCATGTTTTTGCCACAGTGTATTTACTACCTGATAGAGCTTGCTAGTCATCATATGAAAAAAAATTCCAAACAGCTGAAGCAATCGTATCTGAATTCAAAGTTCATATATATGGTGATTGCAATCAGCGCCATGTAGATTTCATTCTTGATTCAGATAATGAGAGTATTTCACTTCCCGTCCAAGGTGATAACAAAACATTACAATTTATTTTTGATAAAATTGCGGTTTTAGGCTTCAAAGTTTTCGTATATAATAACGTCAATCCCTACGATTACTATTACAAGATTATTTGGACTTTAAAAAGGCTAACTATGAAAATATAAAACACAAATTGAATAATGTAAATTGGCAATCAGTTCTGAAGAACGAAGAAAGTGTTGAATACGCAGCGGAGGTTTTTCATAAAATCTTGTTAGAGATCATTTAGGAGGATGTTCCACGCACTAGCAGGCGAAGTAATTATAACTCCAAAAATCCATTCTGGTTCAACAAACAAATCATCAATCTAAAAAATCGGAAACAAAAGGCCCATAATACGGATAAAAAATACAGTATTCAAGCTAATTGAGACACATATATGAACATTTCTGCTCATCTGAATGGCGCTATTTCTGCTCCACTTAATGCGTATAACACGAAAACGGAAAATGAAATCAAGTCATGTCTTTTATTAAAATCAACAGTAAATATTACATCGATAATGTTTAAAAGAACCATTTGCTTCCCTCCGTCATGAAACACTACAAGAATGCACCATACTGCTTCCAAGAAGACTCTGCACCGTCCCACTATGCGAAAACATAACAGACTTGGTGTGAGGACAATTTGCCTGATTTTATTTCGGCGAAATAATGATTTGAATCCTCTTGACTTCGATGCATGGAGCTACATGCTGGGCAAACTGAGGTATACCACAGGAATAGCCGTGGACACTTTTAAGTAACGTTTGGTGAAAACATGGAGTGACTTGCCTCAAGATATCGTGCATGCCAGCTGTGGCATTTTCCAACAACGCATACGGCTGGCAGTAAAGGTAAAGGCAGATAGATTTGAACTGAACTAAAATGGCAAAATTTGGCCAGAAGGTGCTCGTTTGGCTGGCAATTGGTTCCTGCGGCTCCAAATCAACAATTTTCGACACTAAAGGTACGACCAATGCCGAAGTTTACCGTGCTGAGTGTTTGTAGAAAAGGATGCTTCCGTTACACAAGCAGCCCAATGTCCCTCCTTTCTTTTTGCCTGATTTGGCGTCAGGCTTTTATGCCAAAACCACAGTACAATGGATGCAAGCAAATAGAGTAGATTTCGTTGAGAAAGACATCAATCCTTCCAGTTGTTTACAGCTTTGTCTAATTGACTGCTACTGGGCTATCGTCAAGCGCAACTACAAGAAGAGTAGTAGTGCAAGACTATGGAAGAGCTAAAAACAATTGGTCTGCGACATCCAGAAAATGTAACAAACCTACTGTCCAAAAGTGTCTCATGAGTGGAGTCACATAAAAAATCAGTAAATTCTGGAAATAAAGTTGCTATTGTTTATTTTTTTCAAACTAAGAGAGCTAGACATCAATTAAATGATATAGTTGTTATTAATATTTTGTTGTTTTTTTTTCCTCTCTATGAGAAAAAATGTATTTCCAGTTTGTTTTTCATAGAGTCCTTAAACATTTGACCATGATAGAGATTTTTTTTACAGTAAATCAGGGTGTCTCTAAAAAAAAGATTTTTTTTCTAACATTTTTGCTTCTCATTTTAAAAAAAAAAATGGCCTTCAGACACAATATAGAATACGTTATAGCGCACATTTTTGTTGAACAAAGTTTTTTATAACAATGTATCATTTAAAAGTCAGTTTTAACTAAAAACATTTGTTTTTTCTTTTCGGCATTATGATTTTTCAGGTTAAAATTGGCTAGAAAACCATCAAATTCTTGTTTAAATGCATAATGCTATTAATGATGTTATATAAATGAGCCCGGGTAACCCTAGGGCAGTGCTGAAAAAGTCATCGTAAATACACATACAACCACAGTAGCGACCGGGTATGTTGCCTTCAATGTCGTGCAACGACACATGTTGACTTTCAACGCAAAGCCTCTCGTCATGCAACAATAAAGTTGTAATGCCATACAAGTTCGATGACGCTAACTAGTTGTTCGCCACAAACCCTTCCTAGTCACGCAACAAAAAAATATGCGAAGAACCATAAGTCATCGTTTTGATGATGCATGAATATTTTGTAATCGTCGCATTTTTCGTCGCACTTTAGATCGTGAATGACGAGAACCGGTATGTTTCGGTTGTTAAATCTAAGAATGGAAAAGACGTCCTCTACGGCTGTAAAGGGTTATTCATAAGCCACGTCGACTAGTTTTTGAGTATTTCAGAGCCATCTCCCCTTTTCGGCTTTTTTATAAGAAATTTTAAACATGTAAATAAAGCATAGATTATGGTCAGACCTTCCATCGTAAGACCACAATGTGGTTTGTTAACAGTTGATTATTCTTATGAAAAATGTCTATAACGTATTGATTGAAAAGTCGCTGGCTTATATTTTGTATTGGATGAAAAATGACGGAGTTTTTTTTCGGTATAAAAAGACACCAATATGTTTAATACGTCCCGTGAACTTCTCACTCTTTGAAAAAGGCAGGACGCTAGATAATGGACTCCAATTCAGTGGCACAGCTGAAAACTTTATGTACAAGCTACGGCAGAAATCAAATCTACACACCGCAGTGCTTGTTAAAACTAGCCGCATGGCTCCGAAGCCGCATTCAGTTTTTAAATGTAGTTTAGTTTTTTTTAAGTACCCATTATTATTATACTATCGGCTGCCCAAGCAATAACTGTTACAATTGAAGTGCATTCGATCTAGATTTGTATCCTAAACGCAACTAGCAATATGTATTGTAATCCGATGCTTATGAAGCAGAAGAAACTAAACTTGCTTTGTTATTATTCGCTTGTTTTTGGAGCTCTACGTAACTATCCGAAATCATGGATTGCTTAGATATTTTCGTTACTAATACTGACAAACACCTTTCTCTGCGCCACCTGGATACACTCATTGATCCGATGCATCCACAAGAACATGTTACACACTTTTTTCGCCGAGAATCCAACAGCCGATCATTTCGGCATTTTAATTAACTGAGATTCAGTGAATAAATTACCGAGATTCGGCTAAAAAATTAAAATGTAACCGATACTCTAACAAACTACGCTGGTAACCAATAAGCATTAGCATATGCAGTAAATCAACCCTAAATCTGCATATCAGATGCTACAAGCATTATATTAGCATTATATCAGCATCTTGAATGCTATCTGTTGTAAAGTTGCATTTCAAATGCCATTTAAATGCTTGAAGCCTGTAATAAGCTTTTCTAATGCAAAATAGCATTAATGAAGCATTATCATAGCATTGCAGTAAAGCAGCCGTATATTGGGCCAAAATTGGCATTTATGTGGCATTTAAGGCGACTTAATTGCTTGCTAGGCTGCCGTAAAGACACTTTGGAACTGCTTATTGGTTACCTGGGTTATAACAAGCTAACAATCAAACATTTGACAAGGATATCAGCAAAAGTAACTGCCGAGTTGATTGGCTGTTGGACTTTTTGCAGAATTAAATTGAGTGTGTAGATCTTATTGTATACCTTTTGTACATAGAAACGAATCAGCAAGCCTTGAAAAAAAAAACGAAGTTAACTAAATATATTCCAATACTCAATCAAAAAGATACAACACGATGTCTACCATAGAGTGAATCGAGAACGATGATGTAAGATGGAAGATGAAGAAACATCGAAGGCTTCTACTATACCACTGCAGTGTTTGAGGAAGTTTGGCAAAAGCTGCCTTGGAAGAGAAAACAAAAGCAAACGTTGTTTGAACTAGTGGAGCGTACGAAAATGCAGTATGCTGCTATTTAAGTCAATTATTTATTATTTCAGAAATGTTTCATCAAGGTGACCAATCGGTCGTAACCGAAGATAACAATACTTCTCTCATTATTCAGATTTTCAACGTTTTTCCAATCAAACATTCATCATGCAGTTAAAGTGGGCAGCATAGAACATCACTGTCGGCGCGCCGTATCTATGGACTATTGTAATGATGTGACGTCTACTTGGTGGGGTGAAAAGTAACCTCCTTAACAGCAAAAAAGGTTATAGTGCCTTGTAGTCCGTTCATACTTAGGCATACACGCTAAATTTCAGCGATACTGCCTTTAGTTTTGTTTTGACAGCTGATTGTTGTTGACGTGTTTGGCATCATGTTGAATATAACATATAATAATAATAAAACATTATTTTTTGAGAGGCAAAACGGCGAAGGAAACAAAAGAAAAGTTGGATAAGTATTATGGGGCAAATGCTCTGTCGGATTACACCGTTTAATATTGGTTTCGAGAGTTTCGTGGTGGCCGCAAATCCATTACCGATCAAGTCCGCTGCAGCAGGCCCTCCGATGCGGTTACAGAGGATAATGTCAAAAAAAGTTCATGAAATGGTGTTGGCTGACCGGAAAGTGAAGATGCTTGAGCTAGCAGATGCCACAAAGATTAGTACTGTGCGCACACGCCATATTTTGGGCGAGATTCTGCATATGAGAAAGTTATCCTAACGCTGGATGCCGCGCATGCTTACTCTTGACAAAAACACGAACCTCAAAAGATGGCTCATCAATAAAAAAAAATCAGCACACGCGAGGAAATTATCGACGCCGTGGAGGAGTATTTTGCAGACCTGCCGGAAAATTACTTTTCGGACGGGATCAAGAAGTGGGAAATTCGCTGGAATAAGTTTATCGAGCTACTACATTACATTGAAGCAATTAAAAAAACAGAATTTTTTTTTTCATTTCCAGGGATTTTTCACCTCTCCTAGTACAATGTTCTTCGGTACTTAATGTTCCGTCCCTATAAAAGGGACACGTCATTCTATGTAATTTTAGTAGTGTTATCGTCTTGTTGAAAGTTGTTACAGAAACAAAAACAAACAAACAAGTTGGCAAAAGTTTGGAACTACAAAACTATCACCACAAGATGGACAACTTTTTAAGGTACAACCTTGTAGAAGACACTATGATTCGGAAACGTAACCCTTAGGAGTTATTAATTTCGCCGTGAAAAAAGGCTTTTCCGATCACTGGTCTTCGCAAGGTTTTGGGTGTCATTGTTGTTGCTTGATGTTTCGTGATGTGAAGAAGGTAGTTTTTTCGTGTTGGGGTGCATTGTGATCCTGTATCACGATGCTGACCAGCTTGTCGGCCATCCTGGTGGCTGGCTAGCGACCAAACTCTACTGGGAACGGGGAAAACCTCCCAGTTGCACCAAAAAAACAAAAAAAAAACGATATGGTTTCCATGTGTCTTTCTGTGAATCTATAAAAGTGCAATTTCACTAGTTTAGTCATGTAGATGTTTCATGCTATTCGAATCTAGATTCACTTATGACTAATTGATTTGTCATATAGGGTAAGGGGATGTAATGTTAGCCCTGCTCCTTCATTCGGCCTATGTGCCCAATATGTCATTAATGCAGCAATAATCAACAAAATTATGTTGGTTATCGGGATGACCGATTTAAATCGAAGCATTGAGACATAATAAATCAATTACACAGAAAAAATAATGAATTTTATCGGCGCGTAAAATTTCCCCTCGTTTAATTCCAAACCAACGGAGGCGTAAATAACAAAATTGTTTGCAATTTTTCAAGCGCCATACCACAATGTTTGCAATCTTTTATACAACAGGTAAGATTCAAGCGTTATCTGGCTTTAATTTACATGAAATATCCCATTATTTTCTGCCAAATCTAGCATTGCCTTTATGTGCATTAGATAACGCAGAAAATTCAATGCTTCTTTTGATCTGTGTAACTGTTTCTAACTTCCGTGCCATTTTCGATTTTCTTAACTTTTTAGACATCATGATTTCACTGGTTTAGCTGAATAAATTATATCCATGATCTTCTCTATCCATTAATGATCTAAATTTGGCTAAATTGAACCAATAAACCGAAGAATGCAGCCTAGATGCACAGTAAAAATAAAAAATTTAAACCAACGCGTAAAATTTCCCCTCGTTTAATTTCAAGCCAAAGCAAGCGTAAACAACGTAATTGTTTGCAATCTATCATACAGCATACAACATTATTTGCAATCTGTCATACAAATGACTTGATTCCAGTGATATCTGGCTTAAGTTTACATGAAAGATCCAGTTAATTTATGCCAAATCTAGGGTTCTCTTTATGTGCATTAGGTAACGCATAAAATGAAATGTTTCTTTCTATCTGTGTGTACACAAAATAGTCTCACGTTATAAACTAACTATAACATCGATAAAATAACACTAATTTAACAAGAAAACCGTGGAACCAATGTTAGGGACATATTTTTTCTTTGTTCCCAACTATGGCCTGTAGTCTGGATAACTTAGTTAAAATGTTGTTGTTGGTAAAATGTTCAATGAAAATATATGAGTTTCTGTTGTATATTTTCCAAATGGCTCATCTAAACACAAACCAAGGAACAAAACTTGTGCAGAGCTAATAATAATGCTTTCACTAGCGATCATCCATTTAAGTGTTTCAAAGTAGTTTAAGTTTAATTTGTTTTGTGAAATTGTATGTAAGATATGCGAATATCCGTACGAACACTGCATTTAATAAAAAAAATAATCAAATGGGATGAAGTAGCATCCATGAATAGACCCAATTTGATCACAGTTTGAAAGAAAAATTTAATTTTCTGCGTTGTCTAATGCACATAAATGGAATCCTAGGTTTGGCATAAATTAATGGGAAATTTAATGTAAATTTAAGCCAAATGAAGCCTGAATCTAGTATGTTGTATGGAAGATTGCAAACAAGGTTGTATGCACAGAAAAAAATAATTAATATTAACAAGCGCGTAAAATTTCCCCTCGTTTAATTCTAAGCCAAAGGAGGCGTAAACAACGAAATTGTTTGCAATCTTTCATACAACAGGCTAGATTCAGGCGTTATCGGGCTTAAATTTACATGAAATATCACATTATTTACTGCCAAATCTAGCATTCCCTTTATGTGCATTAGATAACGCAGAAAATTCAATGTTTATTTTTATCTGTGCACAGAAAAAAATAATGAATTTTAACAAGCGCGTAAAATTTACCCTCGTTTAATTCCAAGCCAAAGGAGGTGTAAACAACTAAATTGTATGCAATCTTTCATGTGCCATAAAACAGTGTTTATAATCTTTCATACTGCAGGCTAGACTCAGGCGTTATCTGGCTAAACTTAACATGAATTATCCCATTATTTTCTGCCAAATCTAGCATTGCCTTTGTGTGCATTAGATAGCGCAGAAAATTCAATGTTTCTTTTTATTTGTGTCGCTTATACGTAAAATATTTCATGAGTTATAATAAAAAATATAATCGACCGTTGCATACTAGGCTGAGTCAAGGGACACATACCCTACATGTTTGATGTTTTTAAGTTAGAACAAGTTTGTTTACATCTGGCATCTTGCTTGTTTGCATTCTAACGACTGTTCCAGAAAGTATAAGCACACCTTATTTTAACGGTCACTTTGAATATAATGAAATAATTCAACATGTTTTGGCTGCGTCCTTTTGTTTGCACATTTTTGAATGACAGCATCAAAAAAGTGCTAAATTTTGTGTTACCTATCAAAATGCGCGGTCTTACTCCGGAACAACGAAAAAGTATCGTGCACAAATGGTGCACTGTGAGCGGACTCTCCTTGAGAAAATTGGCCAAGGAAGAAGGTGTAAGCGTCGGAGCGGTACGATCTGCGATTCGAAAATAGAGAGAACAGTGTACGTTTGAAGATGCGCCGAAAGACATGAATCCGCCGAACTGCCCGGAGGCACGGCCAATCGAGACTTTTTGGGCTTTAACCCAAGCAAAGCTTCGAAAATTCATAAAACCAGCGGACGACATCCAAAAATTTAAAAAAGATTGGCCAAAAGTGGTCAAAATGGTGGGAAGTACCACTGTGCAGAAGCTAATGGGTCATGTTCGAGGAAAAGTGAGGAGTGTTGGCTATGATTAAATATTTTGATTAAACGAGAGTAAAATATCATATAAAACACAAATACAAATATGATTTGCCAAATAAAATTATTAAAACTAAAAAAAACATGACTTTTTTGTTATTTTGAAGGTGAGCTTATACTTTCTGGAACAGTCTATACGTTGTATAAATGTAGCAACACAAGTCTTCCGTATTTTAATGACCAAACGTATTCATAAAAAGTCAAATGCCAACACAACTAGTCAGGTATGTTTTGTTCGTGTCGTATTGGACGTCAAATGCCCGTTTCTGTATTTTTAAATAGAACTAAACACTACCAAATGTCCGTTTTTAGCACATTTATGTTTACCACTGAAATATTGAAAAACCTAACTAAGTTATGCCAGTATGATGAAAAAAAAATTGCAATTGCACAGTATGATGACGTTCTAGCAAAAACTGAAGTGGTATCGATCGATCATCAAAGTATAGCAAATCCATGTATTTTGAACGCTTACTTTCTTACGCCTGAATTCTCTTATATTAAAATGAGTAATTATGGCCCCTGTCACATTGGTACTAGTTTAAATAGTGGTGATATGGTTTATGAGGATTCTTATTGTTCCATTTCTTACAAGTTGACATGATCGAGTGGTAAGAAGACCGATTTAGAAGCTTGGAGTTTATGGTTCAAACCTGGTTTGTGAATACCGAGCACTCGACACTGAAGAAGTCTGTAAGTCGCAGATGAAATAGGCCTATCTGTCAACAGTGTTGTTGATTCATGAGCGATTTCACGATTTACAGTCGAGAGTTCTCTACATGCGAGAGGAGAGCAAAAAATAATACCACTGTTCATCATCCCCCTATCGTTTCCACAGGAGAGTGAATGTGCGTGTTTTTTCCATTGCGGTTTATCTCTTCACTCTATGAAATGAACTTGATTGGCGAGGAAGCCTCTCGCATGGTGAGTGAGTACCGCTTGAGCAGCTGACGGGTTTGCTCATTGAGTGAATAATGTTGGTTGAGCAAGATGTTACGGGCAATTCGCTTGCATCTAGTAGGTGAGCCTATGGCATGCAACCAAGAGAGAAGTTTGGATTTATTTTTTCATCATCGCCTATCCGCTTTCTGCTTCATTAGTGGAGCTTGATGTTGATCTTGATAGTAATAAAGGATTTGCATTATTTGGATCTTGGCGTTAGCTTGTGTCGTTTTAGAGATGCATCTCTAGTATAATTTATAAAGACGAAATAAATGTACATCTGACCAACGAGACTTGCGAGAACAGGGGTGGCATTGCGCAGCTCGAAACGAAGGACTTTTTGTACGAATGCTTGTGAGAAAAAGTTCTTCGCTTCGAGATCCACAATGCGACCCCAGGTTAATTTTCGAGCTGGCTGATCAAGCTCGTGCGTGGGCAAGAAATTTATTTGCATCTGGCATGATATTTATATGTCAGCAAACAGAGCACAGTGTAAGCCAATATTTAAATGAATTACATCCCAGCATTGTTTTAAAGAATATGCAGTTCTTTAACCATCGATATCCATGAGTTCATGATTTGCTGTGTTTTCTCGCGAGTTTTGGGCTGTATATAATACGAACAATGTTCGAACATTTCGAAAAAATGATATTCTATGGTATATTTCTATAGGCAGGGATGTTCCTGTTAATCTCTGAATTGATAAAGTGACCAACATACAAAGCACCAGTTTGTTCAATACATTTTTAGCTGAAAAGAGTAGTTAACTAAGACAATGTTATAAATTTAAAGAAAGCATCAATTTTCTCCAAACTTTTCCTGAATTATTATTAAAATTAATTACATTAAAATTAAAACATAGACAATTTAATGATTTTTTAGATGTATATCATGAAAAAAACTCAAAATAGTATGTAATAGATCTATCTCCACTTCTATTCGACCTACATTTGAATTACCTTTTGAATCGTATTCATGAAGTTAACTAGATAAGCTTCCATATAAAGTATACCACCTTCCATACAAAGTATATTCGATCGAAACGCCAATTTCTTCAATCCTATTGGGTATATTCTTTAGGTGTGATTCGTGGCTTCCCAATTTGCAAGTTCATATAAAACAGTCAATACCAGAGAGCTAACGATGTTTTTTGACGTAGATTAAGTCTTACGGCAAGGGCAGGGTGTCAAATCAAAATCTGAAAATAGCGGCTGTCACGAAATATCCTTACAAATTTAACGCTTATAACTTAAATGCTCGATAGATTTTCAAGATGTTTAAATCCCGTTTTACTCCCTCACTTATCAGAGTCTTCATCACACTAGACGCTTTCCCAACGAGGCCCGTTAGGATTAGCATTGCAACGAAAAACAGTTCCTTGTTCTTTCGTTTTGCCGTTGTCTCACACACGCGGCGGCTTTGCTAGAATTAAATTTTCGGAACCAGGCAACTGCTAGCGATTAACTGAGTGAGCAAGATATTTTTTGCTCAGCAAAATAATGCTCAGGCTGCGAGTCAAAGTTGCATGAGTTATTACGATTGTGCTCAAGGCCTGAGAGAGATAGAGCTGATTCTTATGAACTCATTCTCTGGCTTTTCCTATTCTCGCGGTGAGTTGAATCACCATATCGTTCAAACCGTCGCGCTTCATCTCGTGCTGCAATGCTGGTACGAAAATGAACACTGTGAGTAATCTCTCTCGAAAACAGGTATTGAGCGTTCATTGATGTGAGTGCATACAACATTATCTGTCAAATGATAAGCTTTCTAAAGTGGAATTTAAAGGAATTTGCGTTTATTAGTGAAAGCTTTAAAAAGTGTTTCAGTTTTTCTTTTTTTTTTCATTCAGATTCATCTCCCATCCCGAATGTTCAAACCTTCCTTTTCACTCCATGCATCGAATTCTGTGCAACCGATTTTCCTTGTTTGTTTGTTGTTTTTACCCAAATTTTCTTCAACTCCAGCTCTGATTTAATAGTTTTGGGATGTTTGCAATGTTCTATCTTCATGATTGACCAGAATTTTTCGATTGGGCGAAATTCCGGTGAATTTGGTGGGTTCACATCTTTTGACACAAAATTGAGTCCATTGGTTCGGTACTACTCCGACACGTTTCCAGCGTAGTGTCAGAACGCTAGTCCAGGCCAAAACAGAGTTGATCCTTTAAGCTTCCTTATGAATGGCATGAGACGCTTCTCAAGGCACTCTTCCGTTTAAATCGCACTTTTCATTGTTCCGGAAGTGATGAAATGAGCGCCTATTTCACCACATCCGCAAATTGCCTGCCAGATCAGGAACTTCTTTGCAAATTCTGAAAATGTCTTCTTTCGAACATCCTCCGGAACATTGAACTAAGACTTGGCAACCCTGGTTTTGCTTCTCATTCCAGTTTGGGACTTTTGCACCTCATTAACATGTAACCCAGCGCGCTTCATGGTTTTCTGCACAAAAACCGACTGAAACCTTGGACTTTTTAGCGACATCTCGAATTGACATGTTTGGACGGTTCTTGAACTGTTGCACCACTTTCCTGACCATTTTACTGTCCATTGGATCATTTTTACGACCACTCCCTTCCTCCCGTCGGGCACTCACACTGAAAATTAATTTTAAATTATGTTACGAAATCAAAGATAGCACTAACGAATCCATTTTTTGTTTTCTGCAACGAAACTGATTTGAATGTTTTATTAAGCTACCTTTGTAATTAATGCCACACGCCCAACTGTCAAAAGCACGAAGCATTTGTTGACATAGAACGAACATTTGTGCATTGCACGAAAACAATACAAAGAGCAACGAATATTTTGCTACAAATTAAAAAGAAATGTCTCTCTGGTGGGAGCATGAATGACAGAAAGATCTACTTTATCGACTCGAAATGTAATTGAAAACAAAAAATGCAACCACGTGGAGTTTTTTTTAATGTTTCTGACAAGGGAATCGATCCTGTAAAAAAAGAGAGCTGTTATTGAATCTATGGTTAATCTCACTAAGCCATGGTGACTCGTGAGAAGATTCTTGATTAATGAGCATGAAGTTATAATTCTCGGCAGCGCATTAGTTTTGTTGTTGAGATAAATAAATTATTCCCAGCAGCAACACCAACAGAGAAGCAGTGATTGGCTGGCCTTCACGAAATCTATTTGGTACATTCTACAAAAAGGGTGTAATGATGGCATTTCACCAGCTAAAAAGCAATTTAAATTTTTCATACAATACACGAGATATTTGTTCTATGTACACAATCCATGTCTACGAAATTAGCGAAAGCTTATTTACGAAAATAAATCTTCAGTGCAGTCTATCTTTGAAGGTTTTTATCACACGAAACACAGTTGTATTTGCAATTCCATGCTTTTTAGCGATCCATCGGTGGGATGCCTCTGGATTTTGGTTGTAAGTGCAGAGGTAAACAATACACTATCTATAAGATTTGCTCAAATTTTCAGGTTTTTTTTTCTGAGTTACAGAAGATTTTCAGTGTGCCATTTATATCGAATACACATTTCCGGGGGCAATCAATTTCACTCCCGAGAGTAAAAATTCAAAATTTTAATTTTTTTTTGTATAATAAATGCCAAAAATGCTAAATATGGTTTAATGATTTTTTATATCATTCTGGTTTTAAGGCATTGAATATGATTACATAATTAACTATTCCGAAGACAAAAGTTATAATCGAAGAAAAATTATCAATTTTATCCGAAATCAGGGTATAACGATTGAAATAAGCCAAATCAAGATCATTTGAAGATCATGATGAGAATCAGTGAAATCATGGCTGCAAGAAAAAATTACGTAATCTTATACCGCGCTCAATTATATCACAATGAAATATATGAATAGTTTATCATTAGCTTGATAACAAGTTGATCATCATGATGCTGTTGTAATTTTGTCGACTATCGATGAATTTATGACAGATTAGATACCATAGGCTGACATATTTGAAGAAGCTTGGCTGATGTTACATCCTCTAGCCCTACCCCACTGATTTCAACACAATGCGATCCTGTTTTCATTCAAAAGCATCATCGAAGGACAAAGCAGAATATCACCCTGTTGCTCAGCCAGACACCCCCATCTGAAGCGAGAAGCATTCAACAGTGCCAACCATATGGAGTGCATCATATTGGAGATGGCGCAATGCGTCGTAGAGTTGGTGAAGAAAATTATAACCGACAGCAACCGCATGTGCTGAGTGAATAAATATTTTGATTAAGCTGCCACAACTTCCAGCTGTTAACCCAAAAACCAGCAAGCCATCATCAGCATGGAGCTGCCAAGTCGAGTGAGCCGTTTCGCGTTGCGATCCTAATTAATGTCTTCATTAGAACACTTCTTGCTTCTAAGAGAGTGCATCGATGCATCGGTTCATCGTTCTGCGGTGAGCAGAGTTGTTGTTCTTAGTATATTTTTCATATTAAATTAGCTTATAACAAACAAAAATTAATCGAGGGGCTCTCGCTGTGCAATTGAGTGATTTAATCTTGGCCGTCCCGGTGCTTTTGATCTACTTCGCACGACGAAGGACAATGGTGAAATTTATGGACTTTGTGACACGTTGACATGGCTTCAAATAATGGGACTAGCAACATCCTTATTCTATTGTTACACTGCGTTTGAATTTATGTGAGAAATCGCACAATCATGAGCATTAGTTTTGACAAACGGCAGCAGCAGGTCAAAGAAGGATGCCGACAGGGACTGAAAATTGAGGCAAAAGATTTATTTCACATTGAAAAAAAAAATCGTTAACTCAGGGCTTGGGACAGAGTACCGGGAGCAGTTTAGATTTTGAACTACAAAAGATCTGTGTCATTGGATGGTTATGATGACGATCATGACACCTGCTAAATTTGTTCAGTTTTTGTGGGAAAGCATCTACCTGGCTAGTTTTTTTTTTATATTTCGAATAATGATGCACATGAGCAACACAGTTCGTACAATATTGATCGTGTGATAAACTTCTCAGCAAAACGGACCAAAATAACCGTGTAATCGAAAAACATCCATCCAACACACCATTTGAGTGGTCATAATCATCTGCAATCACGAAAACCGAACCGGGGACAGTGCTTCCATAAAATCGTTTATAATGAGTTATTATCGTAAAAAAAAACATTTTTGCTTCTCCCGGTACCTTCTGTTCAGGTGGAATTGTATTCAAATTAAAACAGAAAACGAATGGCCGCTCTATTTCAAACCCATCTCAACTCCAAAGAAAGAAAAGCAATCAACAACCATAACCGTATGGCGTACCCTTCCAGTCCTGGACAAACCACTCAAAGCTCATCATCAGTTTTTGTTGTCGTTGTTGTTGTTGTTGTTGTCAGTTGATTGTTGCTCGCACATATGCATATTATAGGTATATGATTTCGAGCGAGGATCAACAGCAGCTTTATAGTAACGCGGAGAGAGGGTTTTGAGCCCCTAGGCCATATACTCAATTCAGGAGCACAGCAGGAGTTCTCAAACGATTTTCACCCATTATAATGATACGATGCGCTGTTTATATTTCATTATATGGCATGTCCGCGGGACCCCTCTGCTGCTGCCGAGTCAATTGTGGGAGGACGATGTCCGAGACGACCAACGATGAGATGAGAGCGAGGCGCAGTCAAAGTGGCCCGTTTTAACATGGAAATGATATAAATAAAAACAGGTCGACAACGAATGAAGAATATGGGATTGCGGTAGAAAATTTGAAGAAATATTCTTGCCCTGAACCTGACGAAACCCGCACATATGGAATAAGAAAAAAGTTCTGTTGGTCCGTTTGGGGCAGCCAGCGAATGGATGTCTGTATATCACATTAAGTGCGGTCCCAGAAGGTGGATGAGTTATGACGAAATCTGCCCTAGGGCTATCGAAGTGTTTTCGGAGGGCAGATTTATGGCAGTTAGCTGGACGTGTGATTCCATATGTGTGCAAGGGCAATGTGGATGCTTAAGAATTTCTTGTTGTTATTTTTTTTTTCGTTGAATAAGTCAGGGCTTTCTTTGCATATGTTAGGCGAGCAGTATAAGGAAAAGCTACGTCTAAGACCTCCAAATCAACACGATGATATATGTTTGGTTGCCATTTACCGTAGGTAACAAAAGCTTATGCTATGATGAACCATGGAATTGATAAGCTATTAGGAATATTGCAAATGATCAATTTGATTCAATTAAATACGCAGAGTTTATGAAATATTAAATATAATTATGTATCTTGAATATCCTTGAAGCACGGTAAAATCAGTTGAGTCTGCCTGTCTGCTGAGGTCATATCCACAGAGTCGTAGCACATAGTTTAAGTTGTTAGTTCAAAAATACTCCAACATAAAAAATCCTTATGTTACACGTGACTATCTCTAAAAATAGGTAAAATTTAAACAAACATGTAATGTAAAACTTAAAGTTCCGTCACTGGAAAATTCACAGAAAAAACATTTGATTGAAAATGATTTGAATCATATTACACGCAATTTTTGTAAAAACAAACGCTCGTTTCTGGTAGTTACAGGGCACCTAAATTTTCAAGAAGGTCGAAGCAGCAATGGATCGTGTGATGTGTGTCGTCCGGGTCCTAGGGACACTCTCGAGCCCCTTCGAATCTAGGAGAGGGGAACAGGACGTTTGCTATTTAACATTGCATTCGAGAGTGTGATTAGAAGATCGGGGATAGACACGACTGACACTATCTTCAGGAAGTCTGTCCAACTTTTTGGCTACGCCAACGACGTTGATACCGTAGAACGTAACTTTGAGACATTGGCAGAAACGTTCATCAGATTTAAGGCTGACGCTTATAGGATTGGGCGTGTGATAAATGCGTTGAAAACTAAATACATGAAGGGAAGCGGCTCACGAGAAGACAATGCTAGCCTCTCACCACGAGTTCAGATCGACGGTCATGAAATCGATACGGCAAATGAATTCGTGTATCTGGGCTCATTGGTGACCGCCGATAATGACGCAAGCAGAGAAATACAAAGGCGTATTATGGCTGACAATTGTTCTTACTTTGGACTCCGAAGGACGCTAAGATCTAACAAAGTTCGCCGAACATCAAAATTGACCATCTACAAGACATTAATTAGACCGGTAGTTCTCTACGGCCACGAAATATAGACATTACTGATAGAAAGGTGTTGCGTACAATCAACGATGAAATGCAGATGGAAGATGAAACGTGAAGGAGGCGAATGAACCATGAATTGCACCAGTTGCTGGGAGAACCTCCCATCGTAAACACCGCTAAAATCGGTCGACAATGGTGGGCTGCGCATGTCATAAGGATGTCGGAAAGTTGGTGGGTGTGTGTGTAATCCAACACCCACCGTCCGGCAGTGTATTTATGGAAGAAAAATGTTAACAGTTAAACGAACTGTTGTCTGATACTACAAACATTTTTAGCCCGGGTGTTGGAAGGTGATAGCTCTGTTGGGTTCCAGTGACCCATTCAGAATGCCTGGCTACTCACGTCCATTCCGAGGTCACTTCCACTTACAACAATCCCCGCATAAACACATTACAAACATCAAATGGATATTGGTATTGTGCATACACTTCCATCATCAAAGCATATTATGTTTTGAGGATGGCACATACCTAGTAGTATTTCACATTTGGTTATAATCAGATCGATCTTACCGGAAATAGTTACAGATGTTCAGTCTTCATTTTGTATGGCAAGCCGTCCCCTGTGAAGCTAGAGGATGCATTTTTGTCTCTACAGGAGTAGCACTCCGCTATCCAGCAACTATTTTCACCTGGTCCTACAGGAACAGCTCTAATACAATTAGTATTTCAAACAATCGCGCACAAATGCAATACGTTAAAAATCATGGATGATGGAGTTCGTACAATCAATGTACAGAACGCTAAGCCGCTATCATTTCAAGGAACAACAACGCCTCCAGCAGAGTGCTGCTCTACTTTATGAGCCAATATTGCCCCTGTTGCTGTTGAATGCTTGTTCTTTACAGCAAAACTCTCAAGCTCGTTGACTTCCTCAGCGAGAAGGTAATCCACATCGCCACAATCACTGAGACGCTCCTAAATACTGTGATGAATTGCTACGTTTCGGCACAACATCAGCTTCCACTCGCTGTAAGTTAATCAATAAATAAAGAACCTTCGTACAGCAAGGCTTCGAGGAAGGACACTACACCATCATGAGCCTGGATTCTCCCACCCGGTTGAGTCGTTCCAATGCTCATGCTACCATTGATGTCTTTTTGACCAACATGGCGAGCATCTCCTATCCTGTCGTCCGTCAGGAACTCAGCTCGGACCACTATTCGGTGGTGGCCAAAGTTGGTTCCTCTGTCCCCCGGTTTAAAGCTTTCCGGTGCAATTACCATCGTGCTGATTGGGCACGATTTCAGCAGTGCGTGGAATCTTCCGTTGACATTTCCGCCAGCAGCAAATCGATGGGACAATACCTCATTCCCGAGGTACTGATGAGGTGATTTTCTTATTTCTGGCTTTCACGCACTTTAAACGAGCTTTTTCCTGTTTCTTAACTTAGTGTTCTAAGAACACTTGCACAATTATTAGTTCAAAGCTTTCTATTGCAACAGCAATGCTTGAATTTGTATATTGCGTGAAAAGCATTATATGCTATGCCCAGAGAAGTCGAGAAGGGAATGTGAAAAACTGATCCTCATCCGTTTGCTGGAGTTCTCAAACCAGAATAGCATATTGCCCCTAGAGCAGTTCGGTTTTAGAAGAGGATATTCCACTGTCTTCCAATTGTCAAGGGTTACTAACATCTTAAGGCGGAACAAGTCCGTCTCGAAAACATCTGAAATTCTGAATTCGAATCTGCATTCAAAAACATGGCATTGTTGGACGTCGAGAAGGCGTTTGACAATATCTGGCATGAAGGCCTTGTGTAAGCTACACCGAATCAACTTCCCGATCTTCTTCGTGAAAATTCTGAAAAACTACTTAGCGGATAGACGATTCCAGGTCATCCTGAGTGGTTCCCATTCCAATATGATCAACGTTGACGTGGAAGTTCTACAGGGTAGCCTCCTAGGTCCCATCCTGTTTAAAATCTTCACTTCAGATGTTCCTCCCCTACCGGGTGGTGGTAAAGGGTGTCCACGATGAAATTGCCACACTATGAAATTGCTCTAACTTTTTAACCGTTGGGTAGAATTTAATGAAAATTTGGGTGGATTTAGTTCATAGTGCATTATTTACATCCTGCAAGTTTTAAAGTCCTGTGATTAAAACTCGCGGAAATGGAGTCGAAAGAACAGCTCGTGCGTGATAAAATCTTGCGCATTCATCACGAGAACAAGGATCTCTCGCATCGTTCCATCGCTAAAACGTTGGGAATCGCGAATTCCACGGTGTCGCGAGTGATTAAGCGGTTCGAGGAACGGTTGACTACAGATCGGAAGCCCAAAAGTGAAGGAAAAAGTATTCCGTACAACACCAAAAATCACAACCGCGTAGTTGGGGCCTTCAACCGAAATCCGAACGCCTCCGTTCGGGATGTGGCTAAGAAGCTGCACCTAAGCCGAAGTTTTGTCCAGAAGGCCAAAACTAAGGCTGGGCTTCGAACGTTCAAGGTACAAAAGGCCCCGAATCGTGACGAGAAGCAGAACAAGTCCGCCAAAACCCGTGCCAGGAAGTTGTACCTCAACATGCTGACGAAAGTTGAATGCTGCATCATGGACGACGAAACATATGTGAAGGCCGACTTCAAACAGATCCCCGGCAACCTGTTTTTCACGGCCAAGGATAAGTTCAGCGTTCCGGAGCATGTCCGCACTCAGAAGATGTCCAAATTTGCGAAGAAATTCCTGGTTTGGCAAGCCATCTGCACGTGCGGGAAGCGGAGTGCACCTTTCGTGACCCAGGACACGATGAACGTACAGGTGTACATAAAAGAGTGCCTCCAGAAGCGGCTGCTTCCTCTCCTGAAGGCCCACAACGTCCCAACAATCTTCTGGCCGGATTTGGCCTCATGCCACTACTCCAAGGACGTGCTGAAGTGGTATGCGGACAATAAGGTCAATTTCGTGCCGAAAATGTTCAACCCTCCCAACACTCCGGAGCTCCGCCCCATCGAGAAGTACTGGGCGATTATGAAGCAGCACCTTCTTAAACGACCTAAGGTAGTGAAGACAGTCGAGGAACTGAAGAAAGTATGGGTTTACATGCAAAAAACGGTTGATTCACAGGTTGTGCAGAATCTTATGGCCGGGGTTAAGGCCAAGGTGCGGGCATTTGCGTATGGACTGTAAATAAAATACGAGTAAAATGGTAAAATAAAGTTTAATAGTTATTTCTCAATCCCTGAAAATTTGATGGCAATCGGATGAAAACTCGAATTTTGCGAATCAATTTTGTGTGTGGCAATTTCATCGTGGACACCCTTTATTTTGTCTTTGTTCGCAGATGACACTGCCATCATCTTCAAGGGCCGAGTATTCGAGCTCCGACACTTAAACACCAGGAAGGCCTGGATGTTCTGTCCAACTTTGTAAACAATGTATATCAATGCGACAAAAACACAGAGCTATTTAGATCCAATATAGGCAAAATAACCACAAAGTGCACCATCCTTAACCCTTATGTGTTCGACAAATAAAAAACCTTAAAGTTAACGACAGGGTACCCACCAAATTCAAATGATTATAACTCTGGCTATTATTGACCGATTTTAATTCTTTTGGCACCATTAGATTCAAAACTCATTCGTTTTTGGAACATTATCAGCAATAACCATTTGAATTCATCTGGTTTCAGTAAATCCGGGTTTCCAGGGCAGTGGTCCGGTACGGAGACCCTATTTGGAAAGATCTATTGACCTATCTTTCCAGAACACGTTCCCGTGGGGCCTCAACGTTTTGTGGCCATCTGATGATTTGTTCTCTGACCTATCTTTCCGGAACAGGTTCCCGTGGGGCCTCGAGTGGCCATGAACATTTTCAGAAGGAAATCCTGGCAATGTGGGTATCAAAGTTCATGGATTTCTGCCAGGATTTCCTTCTAATCATGAAAATGGCCAGTTGAGGTGCCACGGAAACCTGTTCCAGAAAAACAGGACCGAGGAAAAATCATCAGATGACCATCGTTGGCCGACTAAACGTTGAGAAATATACTGGCGAAATTTCGTGAATTTTGATACCCATTTTGCCAGGGTTTCCTTCTAAATATGTTCATGGCCACTCGAGGCCCCACGGGAACCTGTTACAGAATGGCCGTTCCAGGAACAAGTTGGCAAACGGCCCACAATAGAATAGAAATAAGAATTATTCCAAAGATTTTGACATCCATTCCTGGAAATTCAATAGATTTTCCAAAATTGAGTCTCCGTACCGGAACACAGCCCCGAAAACCCGGATTTACGAGTACCAGATGAATTCAAACGGTCATTGCCGACAAAATCTCTGAAGCAAATGTTTTTTTTTGAATCTAACGGTACCAAAAGAAATAAAATCGGTCAATAATTGCCAGAGTTATAATCATCTTAATTTGCTGGGTACCCGGGTACCCTTGTCGATCACTTGAGGGGTAAAATCGAACTCCTCCCCTTCGGCCTCCCTTGCTACTAAACGAAATGTTTTTTTTTTTGCAAAAAGTTGCCTTCCAACTTTTATTAAGATGTCACAGAATTTCAGCTTCCTGTTTTAAAATAAACTATGAAATTTCGTAATGTAAAACATGAAAAGGTACCCGGGTACCCTGTCGATCACATAAGGGTTAAGGGGTCTCTATACACTCTCATCAAGTCTGGGAAGTTTGCTAGGCTGGGTAGCATGTGCCAAATCCCGTCATCACCCCACTACAGATAAATCAAAACAAAATCTTGAGAATGATTCTCAACAATCCTCCAAGGACAAAAGATTGTACTCGAAGAAAAGGAAACAGACAAAAATGATCACCAAAAATTAAATTTAAGTCGGATAGTTCTAAAACTCTTAGGAAATAAACATATTAGCTATGTTTTTGCAAAGTTGGTTTATTCAACCTTCTCTCCTAGGCAAAAGCCCAGCATCTTGGACTTAAAGCTACCCATCAAATCCTGTGCAACACTCGCGTCATCTTTCTTACACACTTTCATCCACTCTTTCTTCAGATTCTTGTCAGTTTTGAACACCTTTCCTGTTTTCCGGAGCCTGCCTTTCATAATCGCCCAGAATTTTTCTAATGGGTGAAGTTTTGGCGAGTTTGGCGGATTTGCCTCCTTCAGCACAAAAACAACATCGTTGGTTTCGTACCACTCTATCACCGGTTTCGCGTAATAGCACGATGCCAGATCCGGCCAAAACAGAGTTTCTGGAGGAATTCTTCTTAATATATTTTGCCGTTGTTGGTGCCGATCATTATGTACGGCTAGTTGAATTTGATCGCCTGCCACTCCCAGTACTTCTTGGCAAATTTATCGATCTTCTTCTTTCAAAGCTTCTCCGGAACCTCCACATAGGACTTGGCTACGAAAATTGCCAGACCGGGGATCTGCTTTTCGTTCGCTGTAATGTACGTCTCGTCGTCCATTACGATGCATTTCGGCTGCACCAACCACTCGCGGTACAGCTTCCTGGCATAGGATTTGAGCAACGTATTCTGTTTATCGGTTCGGTTAGGCGCCTTCCCTATCTTGAAGACATGAAATTCGGTCCGCTTCATTGTCTGCTGGACGAACCAGAGAGAGGAATTGACCTTCTTGGCCACGTCTTGAATCGAATGGTTTGGATTGCGCTGGAAGTAATCCCTCAACTTCCTTACGGGGTCGGTCATCATCGCTTTTCTTCCGCTGTCAGATTGCCGCTTAGTCGTCTGGGTCTCCTTAAATGATTTTACCACACGGGACATGGTCGAATTGTTGATTCACCTGTGGGACTCGCCTAGATTTTCCATGACCGCGCCCATATTTTTTTATCGAAGCACTTCTTGCTTGGAAGCCATCCCAATAACCATTTGACAGATTGTTGACAAAATTTTTCACATGTAAACATTACACTCGTTTACAACTACGTTTATCCTAAATCATTGTTTACCCATGCAACAAAAAGTAATACACATAAGAAAGTGTTCCTGTTTTTTTTTTGTTTTTTTTTCTGAGTGCAATCTTTATAATCGGTAATTATAACTAAACTTCAGGGCACTGTATGTACTCTGTAAATTACCATGTTAGTTTCCAGAATGATTGAGGTCGATATTTCAAGTTTATTTAAACATACTGAAGATTTTTCACTGACAATTGAAGATTTTGGGTAAGAAACGTGTATTTCAAAATGACATCTGGGATTGACTTTGACTTACACCCGTGGACAGCACCTTTTCCAGCTTGATGTACAATTAATTGACAAATAATCGTCTCTTATAAAGAGAACAGTTTTCTACTATGTTATAGAAGGTTCCGAAGATCGGGGGAATTGGGAGAGATTCCGAATACTGAGGGAATCTGTAGTGATTCCGAACAAAAAATAAGGTTGATGGCGGTCCACATTGCTGTACCTCCACCGTCGAACATAAAATGACATATCAGGCCACCGCCGACAAGTTTTTGAATGGCGCACGAGTCTAGTTGTAACCAATCCACGTAGATGTGCATATCATTTTCATAACGCTGCAACCATTAAATTTCAAACCCTCGAAATTTCTGTTTTAAGGCTGATGGATTCGGTTTCTGACTAACGGACTATAACGGAGATTATTTACACATAATTGAATGAGTATTCTACAGATATATTTCAACTTCACTAACCCTTTCAAATACATGTATTTAGACGTTTGAAGAGTTCTTGCGATATGAAAATAAAATACTATCACCTGATGATGTTGTTTAGGAAGGATACAATTTATTATCCCCCTGAGGCTCCAGGAGTGAACAATAATTTTTTGTTAGAACAAAGATGTGAAGAGAAAGTATTGATAGTTCCGTTAGAGTACGGTAGGTTGTGAAAATTTGAATAGAAGTAGTTTGAAATTGAGCGTAGGGCATTTGTAAAGAAGTATTTCGAAGCAAGCACACAATCCTTGGCCACACATCCCCAATCAAGGGTAGGTTAAGGCAGAAAGGGTCGATTCTTCAACTACAGCATCATCAACGTACACTGTCCACACGACGGGAGACCCGATGACGAAAAAGAAGCGTTCTACGCGGAGCTAGAGCAGGCGTATGATGGCTGCCCGCAGCGGGACGTAAAAGTCGTCATTGGTGACATGAACGCTCAGGTAGGACGGGAGGCAATGTACAGACCGGCACTGGCACTGGCCAGAGCGCTGCACTGGGTAATTACAAAGATTTGGGAGAAAGAATGTTTACCGGAGGATTGGATGGAAGGAAAAGTGTGTCCCATTTATAAAAAGGGCGACAAGCTGGATTGCTGCAATTATCGTGCGATCACGCTACTGAGCGCTGCCTATAAGTTGCTCTCCCAAATTGTATGCTGCCGCCTGTCACCAATTGCAAAAGAGTTCGTGGGGCAATACCAAGCGGGATTCATGGGTGCCCGCGCTACTATGGACCAGATTTTCGCAATTCGGCAGGTACTGCAGAAATGTCGCGAATACAACGTGCCCACACATCATCTTTTCATCGACTTCAAATCAGCGTATGATACAATCGATCGAGACCAGCTATGGCAAATCATGCACGAATATGGATTTCCGGAAAAACTGACGCGGTTGATCAAAGCAACGATGGGTCGAGTGATGTGTGTCGTCCGAGTATCAGGGACGCTCTCGAGTCCCTTCGAATCTCGGAGAGGGTTACGGCAAGGTGATGGATTGTCATGTTTGTTGTTTAACATTGCATTGGAGGGTGTGATTCGAAGAGCTGGGATAGACACGAGTGGCACGATCTTCAGGAAGTCTGTCCAACTATTTGGCTTCGCCGACGACGTTGATATCATAGCACGTAACTTTGAGACGATGGCGGAAACGTACATCAGACTTAAGGCTGAAGCTGGTTGGATTGGGCTTGTGATTAATGCGTTGAAAACAAAATACATGAAGGAAAGAGGCTCACGAGAAGACAATGTTAGCCTCCTAGCTCAAGTTCAGATCGACGGTGATGAAATCGAGTTAGTAGACGAATTCGTGTATCTGGGCTCATTGGTAACCGCCGATAACGACACCAGCAGAGAAATACAAAGGCGCATTATGGCTGGCAATCGTGCCTACTTTGGACTCCGAAGGACGCTAAGATTGAACAAAGTTCGCCGAACTACAAAGTTGACCTTCTACAAGACATTAATTAGACCGGTAGTTCTCTACGGCCACGAAACATGGACATTCCTAGTGGAGGACCAACGCGCCCTTTGAGTCTTTGAACGGAAGGTGCTGTGTACGATCTACGGTGGAGTGCAGATGGAAGACGGAACGTGGAGGAGGCGAATGAACCACGAATTGCACCAGTTGCTGGGAGAACCTCCCATTGTACACATCGCAAAAATCGGTCGACTACGATGGGCTGGGCATGTCGTAAGAATGTCGGACGACAGCCTTGTGAAAATGGTTCTCGAAAACGAACCGACAGGTACAAGAACAAGAAGCGCGCAACGAGCAAGGTGGATCGATCAAGTAGAAGGCGATCTGCGGACCCTCCGCAGACAGCGAGGCTGGCGAGGTACAGCCATGGACCGATTACAATGGAATCAACTTCTGTGTACAGCAGAGGCCACACCGGCCTTAGTCTGATTGGTATGGTATGGTATGGTATGGTATGGTAAGGCAGAAACGAATCCGCTACCTTGACTCGCAAAATAATGTGTGTTTGATCGTGCTCACATACTACCTCTAGCTTTTTGAAGTAGTTCTAACGAAATATCTGCTCACACTGCCCAAATTCCTGGGAGAGCGGAGAGACTATCTCAAACCGTGAGTTTATTTTTAGCATACTACGTTGGTTTTACCTGACAAATCCATCTCGTCGTACTTTTACTAAAAAACCTCGGAAAGGAAAGACGGTAAAGTGTTGGCAATACTGATCCACACATCTCATTATTCCCTATTAGAGCAAGGCATCTTACGCGGAATTCACTGATTGCCTCCTTCCCGAAGCAAGTTTACCACAGCAATTCAATCGAGCCCCCGTTTGACAGAATAAACTCAATATTTACATATTAAAAAAAGAAAACAATGTATGTAATTATGCAAAAATCAGCAAAAATCTGTTTCATTTGCTTTATTTTGGAAACTAAGGCCTAAGCAAGTCAATTCATATTTGTGTTTGTATGATACATGAAAGAACAAAATTTTTGTTCGATGTTTTGAATAGAACAGATAGTTTTAAAGATGTAAATACGGATGCAAATCTTTTTTTTGATGAACAATGTTTTATGAGAAGAGGCTTGTTTTTTTATAAAATCTTGCGTGGAATGTAACACGAGAAACCTGATTGATTATGTTCCAGAACGTTTGAACGAACATAAAATTGAACATTAAGTACTGTTATTGGATAATTCCATCTAGAATAAAACTCATTTGCCAAGGCCCTTTGTAAACTGCATTCAACTTCACTTTGATTTCCTCACACGTCTTTCCATCCAAAAAAAAGAAAGCGAATGATCGATACTGCTCTTTTTCCATGGTTGCTAACAAAAGCAACTTTCAACAGCTATCAAAACAAAACTACTCGATAAATCTGTTTGAAATTTTGACTTCTTGGACGACATGTTCCGTGTATGGATGGCAAAATGATTCCAAAGGATTTACGCAACGATATCATCAAAGGCCTGGCATAGAGGTTTCTATTCTACTTAGAGTCCCACCAGTAAATATAAGAAAAAAAAATATTTGTATGAAAATCTACTGCATTATTTGTTAAAAGAAAGGATGCCGAGAGTAGTGAAAGGTGTCAACATTTTACCTACTCTCCTTATTTTCTGACTGAATGCTTAACAATGTCAATGCTATTTAACATATTGACGTTTTGCAGTATAATAACGAAGTTTTCATTCAGGTACACTACTTATTCAAAAATTAAATTCAAACTCATTTCCCTTAGAACCCCTGACTTTACTCACTCGCGGCATTTTAACGGCCACATATCAATTTCTTAAGAAATCAGAATCACGGAGGTCCCAGAAGCGAAAAGAAGACAAAGTTCTTTTAAAAGCAATCATACTTCTTTAGAACCAACTGTAATATTTTTTCCTCCAAAAGATGACGACAATATAGATTAGAGATAACCAAGAGACTACCCTTTACCACCTTTGCGATACAAACAACTTACTCGAAACAAAAAACTCTTCTTGGGTAGTCTCCGGGAGTTATATTAGGTTATATGGATAATAATTAGAAACTTGACCCTTTCTTATCAGGGCGTCAGATGATGGTGTTCAATCGATCTACCTTGAGATGGCTCAGCCGAGTTTACAACTTAACCACTAAATTCTCTGTCCTTGCACGATGATGCACACGCACAGGAAATTGAGTTCAGATTAAACGTCCAGCGACAGACGACGGCGATGAGACATGTGAGAACAGACCGTGTCCCTCTAAGCTGGATGGTTCCAAAAACCCAGGCGATAAAATCGGTCGCCTCATCGTGCAAAGCATGGTAGCACGCAGAAGGAGAAGTTGAGAAACATTTTACGACTTTTACTACATGGGTTGAGTGGCGAAGGAATCGAAACAAAACAACCAAGAATGAGCTAAGCGATAAGCGAATGATTTGTGGCCCCTCGGGAGACACTGGAACTGGAATGAGGCTCCCGGAGCCAAGCTGGATGCGCTGGTGGAAAGGTGCAGCGAAGGACATTATCACTAAGTGAGTGGTAATTAACGAAAAGTGTCTGAGAAATTCATTTCCCCTCAATTGGTCTCGCGGACAAGGTGTGAAGGTGAGATATCGAACGACAACGTAGCCCTCACACATGGTGCATATCGGGTGATGGAACATTAATTTCTTCCCACTTCCAGTGATAACGAGCAGCAAATGGTTGTGCGATGGGAATTACATAAACATTGTATATGCCTTCGATGTAGTGGGCTGACGAATTTGAGTTTCATCGAGTATTTGTTTTCTCTGGTATTTGGATATTTTTCTGATCATTTTTGTAGAAAGCGTTTTGAAAAAAACATGCGCAACTAAACTTTCTCATGCCTTAAAATTATTACAAAACATTATTAAATATATATCGACATACATCATAAATCAAAAAAGTTATATAGAACCCCCATAAAATCTCCTGAGTTACTCAAAGTAAGTTGAAAATACTGTCCAATTGCAAGTACAGGCTATGATTAGAAGTTTATTATAGCTTATTATAGCTTTTAATAGATAAGAAGTTTATTATACTTCAATATGACGAAAATAGTGCAAAGAGTTGCACTTTATAAAACATAAAGCCAAAAAAAAATCTATCCTCTTACAAAAGTATAACATCGCCTATCATGAGATTCGAACATTATTTCTTGGAGTAATAGGTTTGTTGCTTCTTGGATACGCCAAGTCGGATTTCTGTTAATTCAATTCTAACTATCTATGGTTTGCTTTTCGTTGGCTTACAATAATTTCCATCGTTTTGCGTTAGCAGACTTGATAACCTCGGTAAAATTGTTTATCTTGAGAAAATTTACAACTCCTTTGATGACGTGAACATTCACCTTTCTTTCTGGTTATTTGGAAAAGCAGATTGCATTTAGGAAAAATCTTTTCTTCAATTTTAATTGCAACAATGAAAACTGTGATTTGAAAATTATCAAGATTGAGTCATATAATTAAGGAAGAATACATTTATTTAACAAGAAAAAATAGTGCCAATTTCAAACTTGAATATTTTACTAACAGTTGCATTCAAAACAGAAACAAAGTTGAACGATATTTAGGTACACTGGTGAGCCCTGAATAAATAAGTATGCTATATACCGAAAAATGACAGCTCTATCAGTTCGTTTAAGCAGCCATGGCGTGAAAGGAGTGAAACAACTACTTTCGATGGTTTGCGATTACCACCTGCTGCACACCGAAGCTTTGCCGCACTTTGTGTTGGCCGGATGCACCTGAGCGGGCGTATACATGATCCTGGTGCTCCTGGATAAAGGTGAGAGGATCTAGCGCAGGCGGGTTCCGGCCGTCCGACGATTTAGCGTCACCGGAAAGTGCAGCTAGCGCTGAAGCACAAAGGATAACAGCGGACGAGAGGAAGAATTTTATCTTCGTTTGTTTCTGTTCCGGCGCCAATGACGTACGCTGCGTTTGCACTTCTGCAAGTTTTGTAGGATAAAATAGCTATGGAGCAGCTCCAAAATAATAACAGACTCATCAAGAAGATTAAGAATCCTGAAGAGTGGTTGCGGGATGCTTTCTGGTCGACAGGTAAGTAGGTGGACCAGTGAAAGTAAGATACAATAATAAAAAAAATCCTATATAAACATACATATAATATCAAGTGATGATATATTAAATGCAATCGGTAGGGCAAATCTTTTTGAATAGGTACAAAGATGCGCGTAACAAATATTCGCAATCAGTTAAACAAACTTGTTGTGAATATATTCAGAGGAAAATTGATTTGAATCAAAACAACAGCAAAGAGTTATGGAAAATTTTGAAATCTTTGTTAAAACCTAGTAATTGCAAACCGCGATCCATATCCTTCAATGGCACATTAGAACAGTCAGAGCACAACATAGCATGTAGATTTAATGAATATTTTGTCGATAGTATTTTGTCAATTAATCAATCCATTGATCTAGTAGATGAACCAGACGAAATAAAACAGCCGATTAATGTTAACTGTAGTTTTAAATGTTTTCACCCAATAACGTTAGAAGATCTTAAATCGATATGCTTTTCTTTGAACAAAACGGCTGGAGTAGATAACGTCAATGCAAGAGTAGTACAAGATTGCTTTAATGTCATCGGAAACAACCTGCTGGACCTAATTAATGAATCGCTGCAAACCGGGCACGTGCTACAAGTTTGGAAGGAATCTTTAGTCAATCCCATTCAAAAAGTTGCTGGAACGATTATAGCAGAAGAGTTTCGTCCTATTAACATGTTGCACACTTTAGAAAAGATTTTGGAACTTGTTGTAAAAGGCCAGCTGTTAACGTATTTAAATAGCAATAATTTGATTGCGTCGGAACAATCGGGATACCGCGAAGGTCATTCTTGTGAAACAGCGTTAATTTAGTGTTAGCAAAATGGAAAGAAAATGTAGAGTGTGAAGATACAATTGTTGCTGTTTTTTTAGATCTGAAACGCGCTTTTGAAACGATTTCTCGGCCCTTGTTGTTAGTAATAATCAAGCGCTTTGGATTTTCGGGTTATGCATACAGATGGTTCGAAAGCTATTTGTCTGACAGAACTCAACGGACTGCTTTTAATGATTCTGTTTCGAGCCCTGTGGATAACAGCCTTGGCGTACCACAAGGGAGTGTATTAGGGCCCATTTTATTCATTCTATATTAATGACATGCGAAGAGTCTTGCGATTTTGTGATATTAATCTTTTTGCTGATGATGTGTTGTTCATTGCAGCTTAAAGCCTTGAGGAGGCCGTTTCACATTTGAATGCAGATTTACGTTATCTAAGTAGATGGTTAAAGTACAAACTGTTGAAATTGAACATAAGTAAAACTAAATTCATGGTAATTTCACGGAATCGAGTTAACGAAGACGTCTCTGTTAAAATTGATGATGAGACAATTGATCGCGTTCGTGAGATTAAATATCTTGGCGTGATTATTGATGATAGATTAAAATTTGACTCTCACATTGACGATGTCATCAAGAAAATGGCCAAGAAGTACGGTATTCTCTTCCGATTGAAAAATGATTTGAATTTTTGTAAAAAAAAAAAAATATAAAAAAATTTTCTCCCCCCCCCCAATTTTTTTTCCCCCTTTTTTTTTTTATCAAATCAAACACAAAAAACGAAATTACAGGGTTTCCAAAAAAAAAAAAGCGTTTGTTTTTTAAAACAAAAAGGTTCAATTCCTCCTCTTTTTTGTAAGATGCCCTACAGTGGCTATCGGTGAGGCAGAGAGTTGTTTAAAGCTTGCTTCAGATAGAATTGGAACAAAAACAATTGCCTGTATTTCAGTTATTTATTATTGAATTCAAGATCTTTTTTTATACAAATGTAGCGTTTTCTTCATACTTTTAAGAAAAAATACGGATAAAATTATTCGTCACGGTTTCGAAGGAATTCTGGAATTTTTCCTGTAACACGGCTCATTAGGCGGCGCACACCTTTTTCGTCCATCGTTTTAGCTATCTTATTCATCTGATTGATGTCTTTGACAACCTTTCCCTTTGCCTTGAGTCTCCTCTTCATGATTGCCCAGTATTTCTCAATAGGGCGGAACTGGGGGCAGTTGGGTGGGTTAAGGTTTTTCGGAACAACCTTGTCCCCTTTCTCTGCATACCATTCTTGAACGACTTTGCTGTAATGACAGCTTGCCAAATCTGGCCAAAACATTACGGAATGGTCGTGGGATCAAATGAACGGCAAAATTCGTTTTTGGAGACACTCTTTTTGATATAGTTCTGACGTCATTGTCTTATTTGTAACGAAAACTTTCGTTTTTTTTTTTTGCCACAGCTGCAAATGCCCTGCCAAATCATGAATTTTTGTGCAAATTAGTCGGCAAAAACAAGTTTAAATTTGGCTGGAACATCCCCCCGAGCCGTTGCCAAGTAAAATTTTTGACCTGGGATTTGCCCGAAGTCAGCCTTGACATAGGTTTCATCGTCCATCAGAAGACACCCGTCGAACTTGGTCAGCACCTGGTCGTATAGCTTCCGAGCACGGATTTTGGCCACACTATTCTGTTTTATGGTCCGATTTGGCTGTTTGCTAGCTCGATACGACTTGATTCCTTCCCGGAGTCGAGTTCTCCTCACGGTACTATGGCCAGCACCGAATTTTCTGGCCAAATCACGGTCCGACAGATTGGGATTCCTCTTAATCGTCTTCAAAATCTTACCACGCAGTTTCCGGTCGACAGTTCCACTCCGACGATTGGCTTGAGGCTTCCGAATCGTCGTCAATGTTTCTTTATACTGTTTTATAACGCGCCATATGGTATTTCTGGGCAATTTCAGCTGTTTAGCTAGCCTAGATTCAGACCACAATGGATTTTCCAAATAACTGAGCACAATTTTTTCCCTTCTTTCGACTTCCATGTTGATTGTTTACAAAGTGCAGTCGATTTGCGGAATATCAAATATACATACGTAAAGCTGACAAAATTCCCGACACGTGGGCGCCAAGAACTTCCAAATCCGTCCACCAGGAGCGCCACAATATGAGCAAAAGTTTGTTCCTATTCTAAATGAAGCAAGCCTTATAAGTTTTTTATTTTTAAAATAATTAAAAGTATGTCTCCCCTGGATAAATAAATATGAAAGAGAGAAGAAAAAGAAATAAAAAAAAATAAAAAAAAAAAAACGGGGAGGAGAAAAAAACACAATATTTTTTTTGTGCTCCGAGAAAAAAAAAATTTTTTTTTAAAAAAAAAAATATTTTTTCCACGCCCCCCCCACACCAAACACCCACCCCCACAAACAAAAAAAAAGAGAAAAAAAATATCACACACCAAACCGGCCCTTTGAAAAGCAACTCTCTTATCTTTTGACTATAGAATAAATTTTTATTTTAAAAAGGATATTAAAAAGGAAATTTTGGTTTGGTTTTTTTTTAAATTATTTGTATTTTGCTTGGGGCGCAAGCCAACCAAACTTTTCCCCCCGATGATGATGATGATGGATTTAAAATTTTTATTTGTTATTTTAATATAAAGTAGTTTTCATTTTTTGTGTAGTCTACAAAAGTTTGAGCCGCGCGCGTGGTATACAGGTATAAAGGACTTCTTTTTGAATTTAGAATATAAAAAAAAATATTGGCCTTTGATGCTTGAGAAGATGCCATGAAATAGTAGTGGGTTGTCTGGCTGATTGTCGGGGAATTCCTTGTCAATTCTGTCGTGGTTGAAAGTAAAAGTTTGACTGGGGCCGGTCCAGGATTTTTTCGGTTTGGAAATTTTCTCGATTTCCTTTTTCGATTATCCTTGGTCATCCCAAAACTAAGGTGGCGGTTCCATTAGTGTTGGAACCTCATTAACTCTGTAGCGGGCAGGATCGGATATTGGCTTGTCTTTTGATAATATCCTTATACGCAATTCTGTGATTTGAATTTTAATAGGATTTCCTGATCGCTGAGAATACTTGCGAACATTTGTAGTTGACATCAATAGCTTTTCACAATTATATCACTGTAATGCAAATGAACAGTTTTGGAAGAAGTTTACATCTGTAGATGAAATCAGTTCGTTTTTTGTTTTGCATAACTGGTTGAATGGTTTTTAAATAAATTATCTAATAGATAAATTGTCTAGCTCAAAACTTTGTAGGGGTAAGTGGCGGGACCATCATCATCATATAATATCGAGTTGTTTAACAAAGGTATAGGTGGAATCAACGTTTCACCGGTATCATCATTAAAACTGAAGCAGGTTCACTATCTTCGGAGAAAATATTTGAATATTACTGACGGTTTAAAACAAATAACAAATAATAACAAATGCAAAAAAATTATATGGTTAGGCCAGTCAGAAAAATTATGATTGCTTAACGAAAATGTCATTTTGTTATGTATTTTATGAAGACTATGAACAGGGAGTTACAAAATGGAGCAATATCTTTCAGCAAACTAAAATGATTACTGGTACACAAAAATATCAATTGTTTTCAAATGATGTAGCATCAAGCCTTCATAGTATAAATAAACATGTTAAATAAAATGGAACTTCTCTTAACTAATATAAATGTAGAAACAACATATCAGCGCCAACATTTGATTAGGGCGAATCTGCTTTTGTAAACAAACACTTTGTCTGAGAATTTATCGGAAGTTGAATACAATTCCTTCAAATTAAATATATCAGCGGATAGAGATAAAGCTCCTCTTCCTTAAAGAGTGCTTAGTTTGTATTTGTGGCCTTTTGTTCAAGAGAACATGACTACGAAAGCCATTGTTTACAAAAACAGATACACCGTAATCTAATGTTGGTGCTGAAAAGTACTTTAGTATGCGCATAATAAATTGGAAATACAAGTAAACTAAAATATAAGAAAAGTTTTTTCAATCATTTTGCCCTTTTCCTTATGCTGTTTATAAAATCGTCTTGCTGGCTAGGAGTGACTTGTGGGAAACTTAACGCATATTTTTTTTTCTTTTATTAACGAGATTCTTAGCCCTGGGCTGGTTTATCACCCGTCGTAGTTATTCAAATACCTTTTGGGTATTTTCGTAACTTGTCCGGGGGTGAGATTTGAACTCGTGACTTTGGCGTGAGAGGTATGGATGTTAACCACTACACCGGGGTCGCCCCCACATCGAAACACGTTTATTTTGGCAAATAGTTGAGATTTTAAAAATGCTTTAAAAGTTGACCTTAGAGAAACTATTTTCACCTCAGATCTCTTCACCCTGAAGTTTTCTCCAAAACTGACGTTAGAGTTTCAAATTTTTACACACAATGTATAAAGTATACAATAAGAAGCAAAATAGGCATATGTTAAACGAAAATTTTAAAAATACTGTTTGAACCATTTTACCCCACATCTTTTGAACCATTCATCCAATCGTCTTGCTGTCAAACAGAGAGTTGTAGGAAACTTAACAAACCTTTCGAAAAATGTTTTGTGATTACAAGAAAAACGCAAATAATTTATAAAAAGGTCGTATTTTCGAATACTATTCGAATATGAGAAAATTAAATCGAAAATATCTCGAGAACGGATCTTAAGAAAATTATCATTAAAAATTAAAATTTTTAAAATATTTCAAAAATCAGATTGTATCATCAGAATATGTTTATTCCCGCAAATATTAAAATATTGAGAAATATACCAAAAGTTAGTGTTCAAGAAACTTTTTTCTCTGACATTTCTCCATATAAAGTTTTAATAAAAATTGCGTAATCACTTACAGTTCTTACAATAAAAAAAATTAAAAAGAAATAAAAAATTCTATTTTAAAAATATTTAAATTTTTATGTTAATTTTCAATTTGTTTTTCAGTATATATTGTTTTTACAACCTTCACACATAGGGCCACAACTTGTTCTTAGATAGTTTTTTTTTTGCACAACCAAGGGTTTTTGAGCTACAAATCATTAAGTGAAGTGTAATTCAAAATGCTTACGCCCTTTTTAAAACTGACTCTTGAGCCCAAAATTTTTTTGCATCAGTGGAAAAAACTTACTTTCGTGGGTAAAACGTGTGTACAAATTTTCAATTAAATCGGAGACACTCGAAGTTGGTCGGTAGGTCATTTCGGCTGGAAACACTCGTTTCGTGCCATCTATGGTGAGTTTTCTCTAAAATGCTAAAAGCAGTAATGAAAAGAGCAAGATTTTCGCAAGCAATATGTTATGGGAGTGTTTTTTTTTCAGAGCTCAATTTTGCTTCGCATTAAATCATATACGAGGATCATCATAAACATAGGGTGTTCACTTATCCATAGCCATACAAGTCCATACACAAGCGACAAGTTTTTTCGAGAATTCTCATAAAAATCAAAATGATACTTTGGCATGTTATAATTGCGAACATATACAAATGTTCGTATTCGTAGATTCGCGAGTGGAATAAAAACAATAACTTGACATTAATCTTCTAACTTGATTTCTTTCTTCTCTTTCACAACAAAGTCATCAAGCAGCCAAGCAGTCTGGCAAGTGTTGTGACTTCCAGGAACGCATTAACACTCCATTCTTCCCTTTTCCTCTCTACCTCTCACCATTCAGACTTAATTTTTTCACCCGCTATCTCCTGTACAAAATCACCGACTTTTCTTATTTACACCCGCTGAACAACACCGGCGACTCCTCACATGCCCTCTTGGCCAGCCTCCGTTACATTGTAATAAATTTGAAGGTAAAAAACGCCTAATTTTACAAAAAAAAAAGGAGCTGCAGCCTGCTTGGTGAGTCTCGATCTAACGCGCGGTGAAGTAGGTTCTATTGTTCGGCAGCGATAAAATAAATATCTTAAGAGCGTCCTTCCGTGCGTCCCTGTTGCTTGATTCCTAGGCCAAGCAGGAACGTTTCTACTCATTTCTGTAGCACCGGGTTGATTTAATGACCTGGATCACATTTTTTTCGATATTATTTATATTCTTGAGAAACCATAAAAAAAAATGGATGAGAGTTCCAAAAAGGTTCAAAGCAGGACACTTCGAGAAGCGCGGATGCTTTTGTTGTCCAAGTGACCATTTGAATTCGGCGGGAAGGTGTTTTATGATAAAGTACGTGTGGAAGACACGCCGGATTTTTTTTTCTTTTCATATAAAGGAATCAATTGAATAGGATATCAAAACACTCGTATCGGGACTATTGTGTCGTTTAACTTCTGCCCAGTGCTCAAAGCTCATGATTTGTATGTTGGTAAAGGGATGAAGAGAACATTGGAATTTGTTTTCAAAACTTTCATAAAATAGCTATCAATATTTTTACTCGAACAAATTTCAAGATAAAAAAGGACAACATCGGAATCTATTGATCGATCTCAACACTCGTTTATAGACCAGAAAGGTGTAGGTAACAAGGGCAAGAGCTAAACTTCCCAGCCTCTTCGGGACTCTTTCTTCGTTTAAAATATAACTGAAAGAATAATTTTAGCTACAACAACCCTAAAATTATATTGTGAAGTATTGAAGGATACGCTTAAATTTTATAGGAGGGTTTTGAATTGAAATTATGCTTACTACCACATTATAAGAAAGTAGAGTCGGGTTCGTATAAAACCATCCTCCCACTTTAATTTCTTCGCTGTCTTGCTGCCAGGTTCGCTGAATTTTTAAAGGTAACAAGTTTATCAAAGACAATAAATCAGCACAATTGATTTCAGAACAGTCCAAAAATTATAGTGGTTGTATATATACCACTAAAACCATGCAATTGAAAATGCTTGAACAGACAAGTAATGGTAGACAAGAACTATAATGCCCTTGATTTTTTTTTATCATCAAGACTCTACATAG
The DNA here is from genome assembly GCA_024533555.2 of Aedes koreicus. Taxonomy (NCBI): domain Eukaryota; kingdom Metazoa; phylum Arthropoda; class Insecta; order Diptera; family Culicidae; genus Aedes; species Aedes koreicus. The sequence goes on along the minus strand of JAHHFK020005640.1, from coordinate 66,796 downwards.
ACAAAAAGCAAACGTTCGTCTAAATTTAGGACTCATTAAACAAAACACTATTATTCATATCTCAACATGCAATATACAACCCCCTCAAACGAACTTTCGCTAATAACCATTTGTGTGGTTTACACCGAAAAACCCTCCAAATTGCTGGGGAACTGGCCTCCGGTCATTCTCCCACAATTAAAGCGCAATCAGCAGCCAGTGATGGGGGGGAGCTTATGAGTAGTGGCACCAGTTCAGTCAGGGCAATCACTTTCCTGACGCTCGCACATTTATTATGTCGAATTACTGCCCCAACCAACCACCAACGTGCAACGGGTGGCGTTCGGCAACGACCAATCACCCCAGACAGAGAGCTGAATGGAAGATAAGTTTGGAGCTCGCTAATAGGTCTAATTGAGAAAGTTTCATCGTTGTTGGGTCGGGTCAGGCTAACCCCCTCCTACTCGTGCGGCAACCTCCATCGGCGCAGAAGCAATTAGTTGCGGGGAGGCTGTGATAGACGCGTGACTCTAATAGGTGACTAGAGTTGATTCTTTTTTTTATAGGTTGAACATTTCCGTTTCTCGTTTCACGCGTGCGCTTGATGGCGGGACCGCAAAACTAAAACAACGATGGCGATGGTGACGCAGGCGGACGGGTGTTGTTTTTAAGCACCTCTTCCCTGTCATCATTTTTTTTTTCTTAACCGCCTCACGTTCTCATATGGGTACCTACATTTAACAACTGCACCTAATGTGTGTCGCGTGTGCCACAGCTCCAATGCCTATGACATAGGTTTATAAATATGTGACTGCACGAGGCGGAGAGATCGCGGAAAAAAAAAACTAATGATAATTGTTATAATAAAACCGATATTTAACACTCCATAATGACACGGTGGATGTGCTTAGAGTCACCACGACGTGTCAGTTGAAATTATTAGAATTGCTTTTGTGGACTCTTGGTGTGAAAGAGCTCACCCTGCTACCTCCAGGGTGGTAATTGCGTCGAACAATTTATTGTTAGTGATTTTGTCTGTTTGTCGTGTACTCTCTAGACAGACAGGGTAATTACTGATTGTGATGTGATTGAGTTATTTCGATTTGGTATTTTTTTTCGTGTGCGGTGTTGTGGTGACGCTATGACGTTTCTGCTACCTTATGAATCTTTATAATATTACCTAAGGTACCATGTACAATAATCAATTTTGAAACCCATCCCTGGTGTAGAAACTGTGATCATCATCTCCAATAGAGTATGGATATGCATTGAAAAATTAATGTTAGCCTATATAACGAAATCGAAGGTAGGGCTAACGAATCCATCCGTTGTATTCTGCAACGAAACTGATTTGTTGTTTTTATGAAGTTACCTTCGTAACTAATGGCAGTCAAATGCACGAATCATTTGTTGACACAGAAAGAACATTCGTGCATTGTAGGAAAACATTACAAAGAGCTACGACTATTTTGTCACATATAAAAAAGAATGTCTCTCTGTTGGTAGCATGAATGACTGACAGATTTACTATACCGACTCAAAATGTAATTGGAACAAAAAAAAACCGCAACTACGAAGAGTAGCTAGTGACTAATTTCTGTCGAAAGTGTATTTGTTTATGTTTACTTTCAAGTGCTGCATCCAAACATTCTATTTGTTTTATTGCAAATTCGTCAAAATGTTCGCGAAAGAAGTGATCACCAGTTTGTTGCTCGCCCAGAAGAAGCCGAAAGAGATTTCCAAGGTGGTAGGGTGCCATTTGGCAACAGTTTACCGCATAAAAAAGTCCTTGCAGGATGGTTCTAAGCAGCGAAAGCCGGGAAGCGGACGTCCGCGCTTTGCACGCACGCTGAACGTGATCAAATCGGTCCGTGCTAAAAATTGCTCGCAACCCGGTGCGTTCCATAAGAAAACTTGCAAAGGAAGCCAATATTTCGGAGAAATCCATGCGGAGAATCATCAAAGAACACCTGCATGCATCTTCCAGAGCCAGAGTGAAACGCCACTTGATTACGGACCGGGTTAAGGAACTACGAGTGACTCGTTCCAAGAGATTGCTTTCCTTGTTGAAGAAGGAAAAAATGATAATCCTGTTCTTCGACGAAAAGCTTTTCAGCATCGATGCTGTGGCCAACAGCCGCAGGGACCGGTTCATTTCACCGCAGAAAATGGAAAACGTTCCGGAAAAAGTTAAATTCAAATTTCAAATCAAACATCCGGCTGGTGTCATGATGTTTGGCTTGGTGGCGTCCAACGGTTTGAAAATGCCGCCTGTTTTCATTGATGCTGAAGTTAAAATCAATACCGAAGTGTATATCGGTATTTTAAAGGACCAAGTGCTTTCTTGGGTGAAGGCCAACTTCTTTGAGGACCAAAACGTTGTCCTACAGCAGGATGGAGCACCGTGTCACACGTCCAATCGAACCCAACAATGGTTGAACGATAACATGAAGTTTTGGCCGAAGGATTTGTGGCCCACTTGCAGTCCAGATCTTAATCCGTTGGATTATTCGATTTGGGCATATGTTGAAGCACGAGCCTTCAAAACATCACACCCTAGTGTGAAAACCCTGAAGTCAACCATAACACGCACATGGCAGTCAATGTCGGAGGACTACGTCCGAAAGGCATGCTCTAGCTTCCGGCGTCGGCTCGAGGATGTTAATAATAAAAATGGAGGACACTTTGAATAAATTTGTTTGCTCTCTGCATGAATTAGTTGAAAATGGAATTTGAAAGAAATAGAACAAATTTTCGCATTATTTTCTGCCGCACCCTGTAGACCAAAGGCTGACGGGTGACAATTAAAAATAAAGGACTTTGACGTAGACCTCTTCGTCGAAGCTCTTTTTTTATATGCTACGATATGAACGCGGATGAATTGACGGAGGTTTAAGCGAGATCGTGGGATGCTACGATGCCAAGGAAACTGGAACCGATGAATGGACGGTGCCTAGCTTAGAGGTGGAACGATTCACTCGCCGCTGAAGAAGAAAGGGAGGTAAAAACGAACGAATTTAATTTGGCAAACGAATTTAATTAGAGCAAAGCTAGTTGCATCAAGGAGCTATGTCAGGACGCAGACATCAATTCTTGGGGGAATGCCTTTCGAGATGCAATGGCGAAGGTTAGAGGCCCAATGACGCCTGCTGAAAGATACCCTGACAAATTGAAAGTCATAGTAGAAGGTCTGTTCCCAAAACATGACCCAACAATCTGGCCTCCAACACCGTACAACGATGTAGGGTCAACGAAGTACCCGAGTAACACATCTTCATGATTTTATGTTGAGTAAGCGTCTATACAATCAAATATAGTCGTATAAAAGTATTTTCAACCGTTATACAACTTGTGTGTTGCTTGGGTAACGTCTATAATCGTCAAATCACCAACAAGGAGCTCGTGACAGCAGTGAGAGATCTGAAAGCGAAGAAGGCGCCCGGCACTGATGGTATCTTAAACGTGACTTTGAAAGCGGCTGTTCAAGCAGTTCCTGACATGTTCAGGTATGCACTGCAGAGATATCTAGATGAACGTCACTTCCGGGACGGATAGAAGATTCAAAAACTGGTGTTGCTGCCAAAGCCAAGAAAACCGCCAGGAGAACCTGGATCCTACAGACCCATATATCTGCTGGACACATTTGGCAAACTGTTTGAGAAAATCATCCTGAACAGGCTGACGAATGATCGGAAAACGAGCATGGACTGGCAGGGAGGCAGTTCGGTTTTCGAAAAGGAAGATCTACGGTGGATGCCATACGGATGGTGGCCGGAAAGGCAATCAAAACACGGAAGAAAACCAGAAGGGGGAATCACTTCGGCGCAGTGGTTACGGTTGATGTCAAGAATGCGTTCAACATTGCTAGCTGGTTTGCCATTGCTACAGCGCTGCACAGCATGAGGGTTCCTGACTACCCGTGTAGGATTCTGCTGAGCTACATCATGAACCGAATCCTGGTCTACGAAACAGGTGAAGGATAAAAGCGGATGGAAATCACTGTGGGAGTTCCACAAGGCTCTATCCTAGGCTCAACACTCTGGAACTCAATGTACAACGGAGTGCTTAAGCTGAAGCTACCCATTGGCGTTGTCTTTGCCAACGACATAGTCCTAACGGTTACTGAAGAAACGGCCGAAGAGGTCGAAATGCTAGCAACTGAAGCGATAGGAGCAGTGGAAGACTGGATGCGTGGAGCTTAACTTCAGATCACCCATCATAAGACGGAATTGGTGCTAATCAGTAACTGTAAACAGTTCATCAAATACAGCCTGTGGTCGGAGAAAGTTCAGTGAACTTAAAGTACGCGCTGAGGTGTCTTGGCGTGATGGTTGAGCTTCAACAGTCACGTCGATTATGTCTGTGAGAAGGCATCGAAGGTAATCACTGAAGTTGCCAGCACGATGCTGAACAATAGCGGACCAAGGAGTAGCAAGCGACGTCTTCTGGCGAACGTCTCGACGTCAACACTTAAATACGGAGCTGCGTCATGAGGGACAGCGCTCGGAACCCAAATAAACCATGTATTGCTTAGCACAGAGACTAATGACCTTACAAGTTGCAAGCGCATACAAAACATTCTTGTTGGAAGCAGTCTGCGTCAAAGCTGGACTGATCCCCATATGTATCGCATTAGAGAAGGACTTAGCATGCTACATGCAACGTAGTACGAGAAGCACCCGAAAGACTATAAGAACAGAAACGATGACCAAGTGGCAGGTCAAGTAGGACCTCGGAGAATGGCAGATGGACCTATTGATTAATCCCGAATGTTGATGACCATGTGGATGAGCAGAAAACACGAGGAGATTAACTTCTATCTGACGCAATTTCTGTCAAGTCATGGCTGCTTCAGGGAATACCTGCTCGCGGTTGGACACGCCGAGACTCCTTGCTGTCCATAATACAATGATACGGAGGAACCACCAGAACATGTTGTATTCGACTGCCCACGTTTCGAGGCAGTCCGTAGTGGAATGGTCGCCGTTAGTGGAATATACCTCCAGACAAACTAGTCAAAAGAATGTGCCACGACGAAAACACGTGGAACGCGGTAAATGGAGCGATAGCGCAGATCATGTTTGATCTACAACGAAAGTGGCGAGATGTTCAAAAAGTAAGAAACAACGAGTGACCACAAAACTGAACGAAGTGGAAAAGAAACGCTAATGGGAGAATTCACACTGTCGGGGAACTCTCCGCCGGAGTAGGCTACGCCAACTGCCAGGGATCGGCTGAGTCGATGATGTGAACACGTGTGCAAAGAAGAGACAGATTGTGAGGGAGAGCCCGTTACTTCTTATCGGTATCATCTCAAACGCCCAAAGCGAGTGCTGGAAGAAGAATGCTAAACAGCAGAGCTCCTGACCGAAGTCAACCCAGTCAACACAAAATCGCATATGATAGCCCATATGAGTACTAAGTGGATGCGATATACGTTCATTCGTTCATTTAACTCCATGTTGAATGTACGCATATCGCGTACGTTATACTCATATCCGTTATTATATGCGATCTTGTGTTTACTGGGTACTTAACGGTGGTCCGGCGAGGACAAGGGCTTGAAGAAAAAGAATGTTTTTAGTGGGTCAGGTTGTTACCCACCATCCGTCGGTACCTGGAGACGGGCTCGGCCAAGGACCGTGCGAGATCCGGGCTGCCGCGTTTGGCGAGGACGGCTGCAGCCATCAGGGTGGTGAGGGAGTGGGTTCGTTGAAAAATGAATTGCTCGATCCGGAAGACCGCTGCTGACCTGGATGTGTCGCTCGAGACTGCCTACACCATCATGACGAAGGACCTGAGATACAAGCCGTACAAGAAACGCAAGGTTCACGGGGTAACGAATGATACAACGAAGAAGAGGCTGAACTGAGCCAAACTGATACTTTCGCGGCACGCAGATCAGGAATTCGTGTTTTCCGATGAGAAACTTTTTGTCTTGCAACAGCCGCACAATGGCCAAAATGATCATCTGTGGGCGCCGACTCTTCCCACAAAAACATCCCGCGGTTCCAAAGCGCCTCGTCGGTGATGGTTGGAGGGGGGGGGGGGGGCGTATCCAGGCGTGGGATGTTCCCACTGGTGTTGATCGAGAAAAACGTGAAAATCAACGCCGAGTACTATGAGACCGAGGTTCTGGAGGAGGTTGTGACCCCGGCACTTCAGGGCCTCTTCTGTAATTTTCGAATATACTCGTTGCAGTTCAAAACCGGACCACTCGAGCCAATCGATCCTGCTCTAATTCTATAGAGTCGCATAGTGTGGCTAGTCCGATGTATGTGCTATACAACGCACCAGATGCAGAACAATAGAATACAAGCGGCATCGATTAGAGTGAGTGGTCTTGTGCGGTTTTGAACTGCACTGAAAGTTATTTTTACTTTATATTACGAAATCGAAGGTTGAACTGACAAATCTGTTCGTTGTTTTAAACAACGAAACTGATGTGTGCCTTTTATGAAGATACATTCGTAATTAATGGCACACGCGAAACTTTCAAAAGCACGAAGCATTTGTTGACACAGAAACAACATTCGTGCATTGAACGAAAACAATACAAAGAGCTACGAATATTTTGTTACAAATAAAAAAGAAACGTCTCTCTGATGGTTGCCTGAATGACTGAAAGATCTACTTTATAGACTCGAAATGTAATTGACCAAAAAGCGCAACCACGTGGAGTTGTTCAGCGTCTTTTTTTTTAAATGTTTCTGACATGGGATTCGATCCTATATTTTTGGACATTGCTGATACAGCATCCTTCGTTGATCTCACTAGGCCATGGTGACTCGTGAGATATTACTTGAATAATCAGTATGAAGTTATAACTCTCGACAGCGCTTCAATTTTTATTTTGGTATAAATAAATTATTCCCGCCCATCCCAGTAGCAACATCGCCGACGCAATTATGGGCTGGTCTTCACGAAATCCATTTCGTGCATTATACAAAAAGGTGTAATGATAGCATTTCACTAGATAAAAAGAAATATGAATGTTTCATACAATATACGAGACATTTGTTCTATGTAAAAAATCCATGATTACGAAGCGAGTGAAAGCTAATTTACGAAAATAAATTTTCAGTGTGCAACGAGTATATTTTCATCTCACAATTATATGCTCTCAGGTATTGTTTTGGTCATATCTCCATGAAGAATTATCCAATGATAATGAAATTTTTACCAGTTATTTGAGGTTTTTATAGCTTTGATTTGGCGCTAACAAAACTAAAATCAGTAAAAATTGCTCAGTATGTAATCATTTTTTAATTTTTTTAAAAACCCCCATAATTTTTTTTTTTTCATTTCTCCCAAAAATATACAAAAAAAAAAAAAAAAAAAACATTATTAAATTACTTAGCTTCACTTTCCCCCCCACAAAAAAAAAACCGGCAACACATAGGCAAAAAAACCAAAATACAATTTTTTTAACCCCCCCCCCCACCCCCCCCCACCCCCCCCCCCCCAAACAAACAAACACCCAAACATGTCCCCCGCCTGACCCAAAGGGAAAAAACCCCCCGCCCCCCCGGCCCCGGATAAAAAGTCGAGTTTTCAAGCGATGTTAACCCAGCAAACACATGATCGTATATGATAGCGGATAAGAGTGAAAAGTGGAGGCGATATACGTACATTTTACATGAAGTCAAATGGACGCATGTACCTATATCGCCTCCACTTTGTACTTATATCCGCTATCATATACGATTTTGTGTTTGCTGGGAATACCCTTCTTTTGGTGTAGGAAGGGTCAAAAAACGGAAAAAAGTTCAACAACTCATCCCACTGAAACATTGCAGGTATAGTATGTTCTAAAAAGTTCTGTAATTTGATATTGCAAATAACTTTGCAGAACATTATATTGTCCTTAAATTAGAACAAAAATGTTTCGGTGAAAAATGTGTTTTTGGAGGTTAGTTCTTACAAAACGCTCTCTATCTCCAATTGGGTGAAACAAACGATTAATATGTCTTTAGCAAAGTTATTTGTATTGACTTTTTCTACAACTTTGCTGAGGACATCAACTCTCTATTTTAAAATTCTAAAAAAGTTGAATTTTTATCTCAATTTTAGGGGGATTGATCACAAAAACATGCCGTCAAAATATCAAATTGTCATATCCATCAACTTTGCCAAAGACGCCATCGCTCTAGGACCACTTTTTAGGGAGCTATCAGTTGAGAGCGTTAAAATCGACATTTTGACCACTGTGCAGTGGATAGTTTCAAAGATAATTCGAGTTCATCTGGACATGCGAAAAAAAAAATTCGGCACGTTTGGTGCTCGGAAAATGGTGTCACGTACAAACAAATTGCAAACCACACCAGTGTCAAAAATGTAATCGAAAAGTTCAGCGAGACCCTTTCCGTGAAAGATTTGCCCCGATCTGGCATTGGGATGATTCAACTGAACTCCGTGAAAACGTATAAGAAACCGCAGTAAGCTCGAGCCAAAACAAGAGCGCGAAATCTGTATAATCGGATTCTGGTGAACAAAGATGGATGCATCTTGATCGAAGACGAAACCTACGCCAAGGAAGATTGCGAGCGCTGCCCAGACCGCAGTATAATACGAAATCGGTGGACCAGGATGTGGACGACGCTAACATCACGGTGGCGATTGAAAAGTTTGGACAGAATGTGTTGACAAGGCAAGCGATTTGTGCCTGTATTTGCGTTCGTCAATTTCTTTTACGAAGGGTTCAATTAACGAAGGGTTCTAGAACGAGGAAGCATGTTTGAAGAAGAGATTGTACAGAAAGCATAAGATTCCTCCTCTCTTCTGGCCAGAATTGGCTTCCTCCCACTAGGTCAAATCGGTTCTACAGTGGTTGTACATCAATGTACAATTCGTTAAAAGGACATCAATTCACTCTTCGGCCAATTGTACAGTATTGGGCGATTATCAAGCGGCACTTTTGGAAAGAAAATACAGTGTCTAAAAACATGTGGGGTTTCCAGAAAAACTGGACAACAGCCACCAGGAAAGTCACAAAAGCAACTGTGCAGAATTTAATGAAGAATGTCATGTCCAAAGTGCGAGAGTTTTGCAGAAATTAAGATTTTTTTTAATATAAACAGTAAAATGCAACAAAGGGCTATTTTTCTCCATAGATCGAAAACTGAAGTCAAAATATGTTTTTTTTTCAACTTTTCTATTCGAAAATCAACATTGCATTTCGATGCACACTTTAGAAATAAATCGATTGTTATTGAAAGTTTCGGCTATTTTTCCCTATGAAGAGTGAGAGCACTTGCAACGTGTACCCCAGTATTGAAGACACAGACGTAATCACACGTCAAAACTATCTTTGGGAACGTTATATCCACCATTATTTTAGCCAACATTCTTAGTAGAATTAATACATTAGAAGAATTAATCATCACATGCATAAAAGCACCAATCATTGCTGTCATATTTATCGGTTGCATCTTCTCTTCACCTTCCTTTAAGTGAATATGTTTCTCTATTCGAACTTGCTTACTACCAATAAACATTTGCACAGAATGTCTTTGACAATGACTTCGAATTGAACGTTACGTTATGTGGTTTTTTGCAACCTTGGCCATGTGTATTTTTCTCTTGAACTGTTCTAATCCGAACGTTCTAATCATTTTTCACATAATTTTATCTTCTTTTGAAAGAATTAGCTCACAATGTCTGAAGAAGTAGTTTGCTTCGAAAATGATATATGAAGTATGAAAAGCCCACGTCCAAGTCATTCCTATATTTTCAATGCACTAAACAGTGAAGAGCATTCTGTGACTTTGATTTTACGGTACGTGTTCAATCTCGTGATAAAATTGTTAACATCAAATGTTTATCGGTTATTGCACACAACACGAACAACCATGCGTTGAGCTTAGAAAGCTAAATTGTTATTGTCTATTTCATCGTTTCTTACGTTCTGTTTAGTTCGTCCAAGCTGCATTACTTGGTTATCCGTCGTAAGCGATGAACGTCGCTAAACTGAGGATAGTTTTACTTTCCATGTTGATTGGTTTTGTGACTAGTCAACGACCAGTGCGGGTGTACAACAATGCAGTCTGGAGGCCCAACTACAATTGTCCACAACAAAATAACCAGTTGGAGGTAGTTTTTGAAAACGATCGTGATACGAACCAATACTACAGATGTATATCAGGAACGGCATACGAATTTCAGTGTCCTCATGATTCAACGTTTGATCCAACCTCACTTGGCTGCCAGCATACTACAGAACGTCGATTGAGTTCGAACAACAGGCAAAGTGTTGTGCATACGGATAAGTGTCGCGCTGGAGTGAAATATGTGCGAGTTGGTAAAAAATCGCCGCATTATCTACTTTGTATCGCTGAAGGAATTGCCGAGGAAAAAATGTGCCCAAAAGCTTTCTACAAAGGGAAATCCACTCAACTGGTTTGGATGAAAGATCGTTGTGAGTGCGACTCGAGACAATATGAAGTCAATGGCTGTGAACTCATTCATGTCGAACGTCGCCTAATGACACTTGAGCAGTTGCAACAAGAACAAATGGATCAAACCTACTTAACCCCAAAAACGAGTAGTGCTCGTAAGGGTAAATTACTGGATTGCCTGTCTTTAATCAAACCTGGAAGTAAAGCAATTCAAACAGATTGCTTGTATCATTCACACGCTGCAGTCGGTTCATTTCCATGTAAAGAACATGGAGACCACTTTTTTACTTCAGAGCACATGACAAAAGCTCCAATACATTCATCGACATCAATAACTTCAACGCGTCAATTGACTTCATCTTCGTCAGCAACAACAGAAGAGTCTTTAGCATCAACTGAATCAGAAGACACCGACTTGGTCACTTCAACTATGGTTACTGAAACTGATACGCCTAGCACTACTACAATTCAACCAAAGACAATATGTTACTGCGTGAAGGTTAAGCGTACCAATAATCCAACTACACCTATTAGTATTGATCCAGACGATCCTGAAAGACTCAAACGATTAGCATCCATAAATGCTGATAATATTGTACCTTTGACGGCAAGTGAACACACACAGAGTGTGGATTCAAGAAGCATAAGAAATTATACGATGATAGATGGATATAAGATGAAACCGTTGCAGATTTCTTATTTTAAAAGTAACTTTAATTTTTAAAACCATTTTCAAATAAATAAATTCAGAAATCAGTGATCATAGCAAAGATTTCTTTTAAATCATAAATAAGTTCGAAAAAAAACCAAGAGCTGAACTGTCACTGTCGTACTCGATGCTTCTCATATATATATCCCATCAAAGCTCAATTTTGGAATGTTTGTAGATTTATATCCTCAAATTAATATTACTAAAAATCATTTATCAAACGGCTTGCCGTCTTGCGGCATTCAAAAGAGCCACGACGCGATGAGAGATTCCTTGACTGTGGAATCACTTCGAACGAATTCCATAGAAAATACAATCATAGCACTCGTCGTTTACATCCTAGACACGATGACGGCTGCGGAAAGATTGGAATTTGAACACCAAACAAAATAATTCCTCACATTCAGGAATTCTCAGACCCTAAGCCCAATGTGTGAGGTCAACTTCTTTCCTGTACAGGCAAGAACCATTGCCGCTGCTTTCTCATAAGTGGATAATGATGCTGATAGAGGTCTCCCCCCAGAAAATCGGACCAAACGGATCGATTCAAACTGGGCAGATGATGAGCCAATCGATCGATAGCCCGGGATGGACTTGAAATAATTGAATGACTTGTTGAAAACGACATCGACATCGATTCGGCGGAATGGGCCTCTTTGAATTTAGATAGCCGGATAAGAGCGCGGTGCTGCCCGGTTGAATTAAGCATCTTTGTTTGCGAACAATGATGTGATCGTTGAAATATTTGAATCGATTAATACCGTATCTTTGCCGCCGATCGGCCGGGTCAATGATTTTAGAGATCACGAGTAGTTATTTTTGTTGTGTTAAGGATTTGAATAGTTTTTCTTACAAACGATGACGGAACCGATTGTAAAGTTTGACGAGCTGAAAAATGCATGCCTGTTTTTCTATTACAATGTGTGGATACTTGAACTGGATGGATGCGAGAGCTCAAGAAGATACAATGCTGCGTATCCTCAAGTAAAATTAGTTAAGATACAATAAACCATGCTTATAGAAACAAGTTCAGTCTTCTGTATGATACAAACAAAACTAATGCTGGTTGATAAAGTTCTGGACTTTACTGAGCGTGTCATATCTTTGAACTCTTTAAATTATTTTTGTCACGAAATAGACAATATGACCTTATCTACCATGGTATAGGTGCAATAAACATAAGCTAATGCAAATTCTCAATCGATGGCTATGATGTTTTCAAATAAATTGTACATTCAATAAAAGCGACTAAGTGTTCCGATTTAACATACGATTAGTGGGTCCCAAAAGTTACAACCTTCATTAAAAAATTCATTAAAAGCGGCGGCCCATTACTCGAATAAAATGTAATTTGGTTTATTAAAATATCTTTTTCCGTTTTTTAGCATACATTCGAAAATAATCACTTTTTTAATGCACACATTACACAAGCACCCTTAAATCACAAAATCAAATGAAGTATCTTGGATTATTATAAAGGTTGTCCACGTTAAAATTGCAATACACACAAAGAAATCTTCTAAAAATCCGTTTTTGTCCACACAAAGAAATCTTCTAAAAATCCGTCTTTTAACCAATGGTCTTGGATTTTTTTGATTACCTAAGAAAACATCTTTGGTAAGTTTGACTTGTTTAATTTATTCAACTTCCGCTCTGAACCCTAATGCCCTTACTTTTTTGTAAGACTCTCCATGAGATTTTGTACAACATAAGAACCGACAAGTTTTTGTACACCAACCCATGTTTTCTTCAATTCTTGATTTATTTTGATTGTCTTAGGATATCTTAGGATTTTTCAATTGGTCTAAACTCTGGGGTGTTTCAAGCTTAAAGGTTGCGAAGTTGACCCTTTGTTTGTCCTACCAAACCAAACGAGCCCCTTGGTAGCGCACACATCTAAGACTAAAACATATACAAACAATTCAAACAACGAATTATTTATTGCTATAAGATGTAAGGTGATGAATTCTAACACAAACTGACTAACAAAAGATACCTAATGGATCATTGTTCCTTTTAAGAAATCCCAGAAAAAGAGAAAAACGTTACAAATATTCAGGGTACTAGCTGATTCCGATGCAAGCGGTGCTACGCGTAAAACTAAATGAATGTAAATTAAATTGAACTGGCGCGTTTTATGATTGTTTTTTAGAATGAATTTTATTAACATATTTTCGTTTGCTAATGTGTGACTTCGAATATAGAGTTTTATTTATTTTATTTTGTTTTTGTTTTTATTTTTGTGTACGTTTTTAATTTAACCATCGGATTGATCATGGTTTCTATTTCTGTGTAGAAGCATTTCATAGGAAATTCTCTTGCGCTAAACTGGCCGGCTTGACGTACCGCAAGGGTTCAGTAGGGATTCTTTGTCAAGACCCGAAGCTAAGAGTCAGTTCTGTGGTGGTCATATCACATCAATTCGTTTTTCCTCTGTAGCAGCATCACATTTAAATTGTAGATATACTATTCTTTATAAGGTATATAATTTCAGATCATGCATAGAATTCTCAAGTATGGTAAAATAATTTTAAATAATGTTTTGTCTCGTTGTTATGATGCATTGCAGCAGGACCCAAACCTGTAGACATGTAAATACAATTAAATTTGTTATTATCATTTTATATCATAACAGCCCTTCACTATATTATCTATGCTATTTTATATGTCATTTTCAGCTTCACATATATTCGTCCATGTCAATTATAGCCCACCTAACCTACGTTATGTATTTGAGAAGATAGGAAGGTTTTTAACGTTTTCTTTAGAAAGGATCTTATACGACAAATTCTACACAGATAAAAAGAAACATTGAATTTTCTGCGGAATCTAATGCACATAAAGGGAATGCTAGATTTGGCAGAAAATAATGGGATATTTCATGTAAACTTAGTCCAGATAACGCCTGAATCTAGCCTGTTGTATGAAAGATTGCAAACATTGTTGTATGGCGCATGAAAGATTGCAAACAATTTCGTTATTTACGCCTCCTTTGGCTTGAAATTAAACGAGGGGAAATTTTACGCGCTTGGTAAAATTAATTATTTTTTTCTGTGTACTCAAAAAAGCTTTTTCCTTCTTCACCAATAATATGTAATTTAAAATCATTCATTTCTTATTTCACAGACATAAAGAATCATTTATGGGTCCAAACCAACAATAGTTATCGGAAAATTCATTTTTTTTTTGTAGTTGCAATTCTAATCTTAGTAGTTCTTAATCCTGTAGAAGCTGCAACAGTGGAAGTCTTTCGGTGAGTGGATGACCAGTTAAGTAACGGATATATACTGCTCGTATTATTATTTTACATTATAACGTCAGTTTATTATTTAATGTTATGATATTAAATGATATGATATTATTACACTTAAATTTATTTCATTAAAATCACTACTATCTATGAGACTAGGTTTACTATTCCTTATATGCTGTATAGTTTCAGATCATCCATGGATATCCCAAGTTTTATAAAATAATTGTTAATCAATTTCAACTTTCAGGTTAAAGAAAAATGAAATTTTTAGTGTCATTCTTATATTCATTCATTATAATATTCATTCACTATAATTTTATAATTATAATATTAATTCACAAGATTTTAAATATTACTATATGACACTGAATATATATAGGGAAAAGAAGGGAGCATCACGGTATCACTCAAGCTGGAATTGGACAATAAAGTGGTATGACAACCGGCGTCTAGGAGGGAACAAACAGGATCAATTTCTTTATCCTACCGATTCGATAGTGATGATGTGAATTCTACTCCAACAGTTTCAGCGAGAGTGACGATTTCCTTTTTTTTTTTTTAACTTTAAAACTAACGTCATTCCAAGATATTCATCACAGTTACCTGCAAAATCAATCTGTGTCAACTCGGAAGCTGGCAAAACTGCTGGATTATCCTAAAAGTGCTGTGGCGCAAGTGATTGAAAAGTACAAGGCAACTTTATCAACTACCCGCAAAGTGCAAATCAAGCATCGGAGTGGAGCCGTTGATCGTCAACTGCGGGTGAAGGTCGTTCGGAATATCAAGGCTTATCTCAACATCTCGAATTATGATTTGGCGATAAAACTGAATGCCGACTGTTGTACTGTGCGGTGAATCCGTCTCCGATAAGGTTATAAAAGTTACCAAACTAGTAAACAACCCAACCGGAGCCTCAAACAACAAACAGTGGCCAGAACCCGAACCCGTAAGTTGTACAACCAAGCTCTGATGAAATTCTATGGATGTCTCTTGATCGATGATGCAACTTATGCTAAAGTAGTTTTCTAACAAATCCCGTGTTCAATTTCTACAAGGCTCCTGCTCGCGCAAGGTTCTTGGCAGATTTACGTTTCTTTTGCGGATCAGTTCGCGAAACAATAAAGATGATAGCAAGGCATTTGTCCCTGTGGCAAGAAAACCAGAGTTTTTATGACATACAAAAATTAACACGGCAGTTTACAAAAGGGAGTGCCTCAACAATCGGATTTTACCCTTCATTAAGTCTCATGATGGTCCAGTTACGTTTTGACTTCCAAATTGTCCTCAGTTCCGTCCAAAAAAGAAGTATTGGGCGATAAGTGGGCGATAAACGGAAAATGGAGATGAAAGGAGCAGTCACCAGTGACATTGGCCAGTTGAAAAATTGGTGGAATCAGCTAGCGAAAACCATGACTATAGAATGTTTTCACCGGCTGATGAGCATTATCAACAGAAAAGTGCGAGAATTTCTTTAAAATAACGATGGATGATCTGTTTCAGTTATTTTTATGAAATAAAATAATTATACTTTTGTTTCAATCTTAGAAAGATTAACGATTGAATAAAAAGTTCCAGAAATACACGCATTTGAAAGTGCGCCAATTCTAAATGATCTAGCCTTTATTGAAGATTGCAGGTGCCAATTTCCTGAATCATAGAAGATTATTTGGGGCAAAGGGTAAATGCATCCTTCTTTTTAAGGAAATGCTCCTTAAATTTTGGAAAAACGGTCCTTAGATGCAATCAGAGGTATTAACCTTCTGGTTAGCGCTTGCCGGATGGTTTGACGGGTCTTAAGTTTCTTCAAGATTGTATAATTTGACGGGTCTTACGTTTCTGAATTTAAGAGTCGTCAAAACGAAATTAAGACTCTTCAAAATCAAATTAAGACTCGTCAAAATGAAATTTAAACCCGTCAAAACTACCTAGAATATTGCGGAGTGAAGCTCCGCTATACAATCTTGAAGAAACTTAAGACCCGTCAAAACAACCGGCAAGCGCTAACCAGAAGGTTGATACCTCCGATTGCATTATACCGGGCAAACGCATCTAAGGAGCATTTTTCCAAAGTTTAAGGAGCATTTCCCCAAAAAGAAGGGTGCATTTACCCTGCTGCCATTATTTGGAATAATCAAACAGGAATAAAAACAGAACCATAATCAATCAATTAATAAACCATTTAAACCTATATAATTTGGTTGAATAAGATGGATTTACCTATTCTAAGCAAGTTAGGCAAGTGCTTACATCTGAAGTTTTTGTTTGTTTACATCATTTTGTTCGAACTGCATATGAAAAAAAAAGTACTATTCAAGGCATCGCATATAGCAGCAGTTTGGAGTGCATGCGATTAATTTGAAGAAAAATAAGGCTTAACAGAAAAGCTAACTATTGAAACTATTTTAAAAGTAATCTTATTGAACCTAAATAACCGATACACTTTAAAATTAATAATTCTACACCGAGACGTAGTTCATCATTGTAAAAAATCGGCGTACGTAAACAAAGATGTCATGTAGAATTATGTCTCCTGAAACTGAAACATTCGCAAGTCTACAAAAGGTGTGTTTGAATGAATTTATTTTCTCATCTGTTTCGTATGTGTCAGTTTCAGCAGACATAATTTTACACGAAATATTTGTTTACTTTCTCCGACTTTTTCCAAACATGAATTACGTCTCATGTAAAATTCAAAATTTTGAAGTGTGTACTTTTGTTTTTAGCCATCCTTTGAACAAGCAGTAAGCAAGCTTATCAGAGGGATCGCAATGGAAAATGACAACGCTTTCAATTCAAACCCGATGAAAATACTTATATGAACAATTTCTCGTGATTATTAAAAACAATTTTAATTTAAAATAATCCTACTGATCGTGATTTATGTGCTGAAACACATGACACGTCAAAACAAAAGTCTTAAACATTGGTCAGATTCTGGCCAATGCCTAGAAAAGAATGCTGTTTGCTCACATGCCATCTGTCTCTGTTCTATTAATTCGTGATCAGCTCAAGCGCCACTATTACCGATTACACGGTCATCAGATAACGACCAAACAAACGTGCCATAAATTAAAAAGAAAGAAAGAAAGAAAACCACATGCGCAACGCGACAGCCAGATTGCATTGAAAGGCCAGGTCCGAAAAGCTTGACTAGAAACTCACGATCAATGATGGCTTTCGAGAACATAACAGTTGTTTTCCCTCATTTTCGGATTAATAATTTTTAATTATCATACACTTTGCTGTGCACCGCTCGCTGCTCGTTTGATTCGGCCATTTTCAGAATGTTGTTCCTATATTGTTACGGTGAAGAGGGACAAGACGCACTTCCCATCACCGCAGTATATTTCATTTCCAGATTTCCAGAGCGCACCTTGTTACGGGGCGCTATTTCACTCTCGATGAGACATCATTTTCATGATTTTATTGCCATAATATACATGTTGGTGAGTGACCTGCTGAGAAAGCAAACCAAACAAGATTGATCCCCGCCACTAGCCACCAGCCTCTCTGCTGCTTCCTCATTCGCTACCACTTCCCTTCTCCGGTGATCAAATCTTCTACTTTCCGCCGAAATTTCGGCCATGATTAGAGAAGCTTCCTCCGATTTGAATTAGCTCGTGGTCAGTTCACGGTTTATCAGAGAAACTTGCCCGAAAAAAAAAGACACAGCTACCCAGCATGACTTCGACGCTCGCTCTTGACTTATTACGAGAAATACGCGCTGCTCAGGATGGTAGAGAATGGGTTCTGGCTGCCGCCGCCGCCACCACCACTGAGCGATCGCTTCACGCAGCGATACGAGTCAGGAACATTTTACGAACGAGTCTATAATTCAATCCGATCGTATAACCAATAATTAAAAACAAAGAAATTATGAGCCGTGCTGAAGACGGCCGCGGCTTCCTTTCATCAACAAGCGGATCGGCGCGATATCACTCTGTGCGTCGGTGGACCAGCGGCGCTCTGCTGCGGCCAGCCTTGGAGCAATAAAAACAAAAGGGAACTGACTGGCAAGCAGAGGACGATGTCTTGCAC
The DNA here is from genome assembly GCA_024533555.2 of Aedes koreicus. Taxonomy (NCBI): domain Eukaryota; kingdom Metazoa; phylum Arthropoda; class Insecta; order Diptera; family Culicidae; genus Aedes; species Aedes koreicus. Next base: position 48,420 of record JAHHFK020005640.1, on the reverse strand, counting down.
CGCAGGAATCTAATAGTTTCAAATGGGTTGGAAAATTGGATTGGCTGAGTCCTGAATGTTTACGGGGAAGCTCGGTATGAAATGTTTACCTAGAATAATAATTTTGCCTTTTTGAGACCAAAACAAAAAGCCGAAGCCCAGCTGTGTCACACTAAATATATGTTTTTTGAAATTAACTTTCACTAATTTCGTAAACATAGATTTTGTGCAAAGAACAAACGTCACGTAAATTGTATGATACATTCATACACTGCTTTTGACAGTTGCGCGTGTGGCATTGAATGCGTAGGTTGATTCATAAAAAGAACACTGATTTGTTGTAGAAAATATCAAAGCGATTCGTTAATCATACCTGCGATTGCGTACACAGGAAAGAAGAAACATTGAATTTTCTGCGTTATCTAATGCTCATAAAGGGAATGCTAGATTTGACAGAAAATAATAGGATATTTCAAGTAAATTTAAGCAAGATAACGCCTGAATCTAACAGGCTAGATATGAAAGATTGCAAACATTGTTGTATGGCGCATGAAAGATTGCAAACAATTTCGTTGTTTACGCCTCCTTAGGCTTGAAATTAAACAAGGAGAAATTTTACACGCTTGTTAAAATTAGGTAACTATTATTTTCTGTGTAATATAAACGAACTTGTTTTTGTTTTATTCTGAAAACTAAACCAGTAGCAAAAATTGTTTTAACATGTCGTTAATAAATTCCTTTTTACCCTTCTTACACCAAAAGAAGGGTATTAAGATCGCTTGAAAATTCGACTTTTTATCCGAGGCCCAGAGGGCCGAGTGTCATATACCATTCGACTCAGCTCGACGAACTGAGCACATGTCTGTGTGTATGTATGTGTGTGTGTGTGTGTGTGTGTGTGTGTGTGTGTGTGTGTGTGTGTGTGTGTGTGTGTGTGTGTGTGTGTGTGTGTGTGTGTGTGTGTGTGTGTGTGTGTGTGTGTGTGTGTGTGTGTGTGTGTGTGTGTGTGTGTGTGTGTGTGTGTGTGTGTGTGTGTGTGTGTGTGTGTGTGTGTGTGTGTGTGTGTGTGTGTATGTGGGTGTGTGCGTTACAAATAATGTCACATCGGTTTCTCAGCCATTTGTGAACCGATTTCAGTTCTGTTGACGGCAAATGAAAGCTACAACATTCCCAGAGAACGCTATTGATTTATTCGAACATTTCGTTACGAAGATATCAACGAAACAGTACTTGACGGCCTATTATAATAGTAATCAAACAGTGGTAGTCTCCGATTACATACTGAGCAATTTGTGTACCGTGTAGTTTTGTTGGTTTCAAATCAAAGCCATGAAATCCTGAAATAACTGGTCAAAATTTCATAATGATTGGATAATCCCTCATGGAGATATGACGAAAACAATACCCGAGAGCACATAATTATGAGATGAAAATATACTCGTTGCAGTTCAAAACCGAACAAGACCACTGACCCCAATCGATGTCGCTTGCATTCTATTGTTCTGCATCTGGTGCGTTGTATAGCACATACAGCGGACTAGCCACACTATGCGACTCTATAGAATTAGAGCAGGATAGATTGGCTCGAGTGGTCCGGTTTTGAACTGCAACGAGTATTTTCGAAAATAACACAAAGTCTCCATTTACTATTTTCAACGAACATGTACTTATTAAGCATCTTGAATCCATATCGATTATCATAATTGACACTCAGGATTGTCTAATAATTCATTCTATGGACTGATTATATGAAATTTCTAATATTTATGTAATTTCCCCCTTTAAATAACTAACATAAACAGGTCGCTAAGCACTATTAATGGCAACATTTTAATCACATCGATGAACAATGCTTTCAGGATTGTCAAATAGTTCATTTTATAAACTGAGAATATGACATATCGAATATTCCTGAATTTTTCTGGAATTTCTGATGAGAATATGTATCCAGTACCATATTGGCCACATTTGGGTACGTAATTCTGGTGAAGTGTAAGAAGGGTTCAGTCTCACCATCGGTGGATTAATTCGGGTTTTTTCATACCAAAACAAAAAATAAAATTTAAATATACAAGACAGATATTTTTTTTTTTTATTTTATTTATCTCTATCCAAATTTTTATTTTAAATCCGACACACAAAACATAAATACACAAATAATAAATAATTTTTCAAAACAAAATTTTCCCTTCCCCCCTCTGCGTCCTAAAGTACATTTTCCCACATTTTCAAAAAGAAAAAAAAAAAAAAATTTTTAAATTTTTTAGCAACCCAAAAAAAAAAGTAAAAAACAACAACAAGGGCAAAGTGCACACCCACGTCGACCGCTCGCTGGTTTTTCGGTAAGTCTGAAAACAGTATTACGGTATTACCAACAAGATTACTGACTTTGCTCAAGTTCTCCTTTTTTTTTCTTAAACTCTTTGAACTTTATCATAGCTTTTTTTTTTAAACATTTTGGAGTTCTGCTGGCAATGGTGGAATGCTGAACACTGAAGTTCTTTGAACTTAACTGACATTTTGAGAAATATGTAAGTTGAAACTTTGCAAAAAATCTGTGAACTTGCCCTACGAAGTTTGAAGAATTTCTTCGAACTATATTATGATGATTGATGAAGTTTTGTGAATATGGCTAAAGTCTTACGATCATTAAGGGTAAGTTGAAAAAGAAGGGTTAACTTTTAGCGGAAGTAATCCATCCCTATAATTATTTGTTTCAGTATACTGGATACGTAAACACATATTGTCACTGCCATGACATGTTGTTAAAACGAGCCTAACGTGCTTTCACAGCATTGTTTATTTTTATCATGCAGGATTTTGCTAACAAATATGTTTTACACGTTGCTGGAGTTTTGCTCAAAAAGTTGTAGGGTAATGGGATGTAATGTTAGCCGAACTCCTTCATTCGGCCTATGTACCGAATATTCCATTAATTCGGCGATAACCAACAAAATCATGTTGCTATTAGGATGACCGATGTAATTCGAAGCAACTGAGACAATATTGATCAATTTATAGTTGTTCACTTCCGCGTGATTAACGATTTCCTTACCTTTTGGGAAACCATTATTTAACTGGTTAAGCTGAACAGATCATCTACACGTTCTTCGAATGATCTAAATTTGGCTAAATTAAACCGATAAAGCAAGTAATAGTGCCAAGATGTACAGAAAGTAGTCACTCGCTCTAAATTAACCGTTTAAATAGTTTTATGTTCCCAACTATGGCCTGTTCATATTAAAAATGTTGTTACTGGTAAAATTTTCAATCAAAATGTCTGAGTTTCAGACATATCAGAAGAGAAAAAAAATCGTACGTAGTCAACATTTAATAACAAATCTATCAAATGGGACGAAGTTGCATCCATAAATAGACCCAATTTGGTGTTTACAGACCGTCATTACATCCATATTCCTTGAAGGTTTCTGACCTTATAAAACGAGTTGTGTAACATTTCGTGATACATACTACCAAATGGCTTATTAAACATATCTAGACAAGTGAATAACTAGTTAAATACTCAACTGACTAAGAAACGCGAACCTCTTGCATTGGGACTTGTAGAAAGTCCTGTCGTGGGAAACCTGTTGGCAATGGCGTTTCAGGGTTTTCAACCGGTTGGAATGCTTTATTCAGCCCCGAATTCGTTGTTTAAATTAGATTTGAACTGGAGTCGCAGATAACCACTACTACTACTACTACTACTACTACTACTACTACTACTACTACTACTACTACTACTACTACTACTACTACTACTACTACTACTACTACTACTACTACTACTACTACTACTACTACTACTACTACTACTACTACTACTACTACTACTACTACTACTACTACTACTACTACTACTACTACTACTACTACTACTACTACTACTACTACCACCACCACCACCACCACCACCACCACCACCACCACCACCACCACCACCACCACCACCACCACCACCACCACCACCACCACCACCACCACCACCACCACCACCACCACCACCACCACCACCACCACCACCACCACCACCACCACCACCACCACCACCACCACCACCACCACCACCACCACCACCACCACCACCACCACCACCACCACCACCACCACCACCACCACCACCACCACCACCACCACCACCACCACCACCACCACCACCACCACCACCACCACCACCACCACCACCACCACCACCACCACCACCACCACCACCACCACCACCACCACCACCACCACCACCACCCCACCACCACCACCACCACCACCACCACCACCACCACCACCACCACCACCACCACCACCACCACCACCACCACCACCACCACCCTGCTGCTGCTGCTGCTGCTGCTGCTGCTGCTGCTGCTGCTGCTGCTGCTGCTGCTGCTGCTGCTGCTGCTGCTGCTGCTGCTGCTGCTGCTGCTGCTGCTGCTACTACTACTACTACTACTACTACTACTACTACTACTACTACTACTACTACTACTACTACTACTACTACTACTACTACTACTACTACTACTACTACTACTACTACTACTACTACTACTACTACTACTACTACTGCTACTGCTACTGCTGCTACTGCTACTACTACTACTGCTACTGCTACTGCTACTGCTACTACTACTGCTGCTGCTGCTGCTGCTGCTGCTGCTACTACTACTACTACTGCTGCTGCTGCTGCTGCTGCTGCTGCTGCTGCTGCTGCTGCTGCTGCTGCTGCTGCTGCTGCTGCTGCTACTACTACTACTACTACTACTACTACTACTACTACTACTACTACTACTACTACTACTACTACTACTACTAATACCCTCCCTACAAATACCCAAAGCTTTCAAGTTTATCTTAAACATTTGATTGCAAAGTCAGTGTGGTAGATGTAATAGTTCAATGGTGATATTCCAAATAATAATAACAATATTAGTATTTGAATGTTCGAAAATAAATGAAATCTGTTATATATACTTTAATTGAGTGATTCGTCATGAACGTGTTAATAACTATTAAGAAGGCTATTCACGTAGAAGCGTGTACAAACGAAATCGTAGTAGGTACATGTGCATGATTAAGTCAGTTATTTGACGGATTTTGTAGAGCACAGTTGTGCTGGCGCGAGTTGCGAAGGATCGAAGCTGAAAACCTCGACCAGGTTATGACAATGGCGCAGAGGGTAGGTAGAAATCCAATAGAGATGAAGAATAGCACAAAAAAAAATCATTTCCGACCTGAAGGACGGAGAAGGACGCGACCCGTTCGGTAGGCTCCCTGACGGAGATGGGCAGTGGAGCAGGCCGAAGGTGGTGAAAAAAAAACTAAAAGAGATAACAAAATACCTCTCCGACCAAAACCCCCGCACCTCCCGGTGAGAAAAAAAAAAAAAAAAAAAACCCCACCGAAACCGGGCGAACACAAAAAAAAAAAAACAAAATAATTTTTTTTTTTTACACACTTAATTTATTTGTTTTTTTTTCAAATTTTTAAATATTAAAAAAAAAAAAAATTTATTTTTTTCCCATCCCACACCACATTTAAAAAAAATTTGTTTCCAATATTGCCCAACAAAATAAATTTTTTTTGTCGCTTCCTCCCGCCCCCTCTCGCCCCTTTTTTTTCAATTTTTTTCCTTTTTATAAAGAAAAGAGTTGAACTTGATAGATTTTGTAATGCATGGTAAATTGAAATTTGATTTTAATTTAAAAAACCCGAATTAATCCACCGATGGTGAGACTGAACCCTTCTTACACTTCACCAGAATTACGAACCCAAATGTGGCCAATATGGTACTGGATACATATTCTCATCAGAAATTCCAGGAAAATTCAGGAATATTCGATATGTCATATTCTCAGTTTATAAAATGAACTATTTGACAATCCTGAAAGCATTGTTCATCGATGTGATTAAAATGTTGCCATTAATAGTGCTTAGCGACCTGTTTATGTTAGTTATATAAAAGGGGAAATTACATAAATATTGGAAATTTCATATAATCAGTCCATAGAATGAATTATTAGACAATCCTGAGTGTCAATTATGATAATCGATATGGATTCAAGATGCTTAATAAGTACATGTTCGTTGAAAATAGTAAATGGAGACTTTGTGTAATTTTCGAAAATACTCGTTGCAGTTCAAAACCGGACCACTCGAGCCAATCTATCCTGCTCTAATTCTATAGAGTCGCATAGTGTGGCTAGTCCGCTGTATGTGCTATACAACGCACCAGATGCAGAACAATAGAATGCAAGCGACATCGATTGGGGTCAGTGGTCTTGTTCGGTTTTGAACTGCAACGAGTATATTTTCATCTCATAATTATGTGCTCTCGGGTATTGTTTTCGTCATATCTCCATGAGGGATTATCCACTCATTATGAAATTTTGACCAGTTATTTCAGGATTTCATAGCTTTGATTTGACACCAACAAAACTAAAATCGGTACACAAATAGCTCAGTATGTAATCGGAGACTACCACTGTTTGATTACTATTATAATAGGCCGTCAAGTACTGTTTCGTTGATATCTTCGTAACGAAATGTCCGAATAAAAAAAAAATCAATAGCGTTCTATGGGAATGTTGTAGCTTTCATTTGCCGTCAACAGAACTGAAATCGGTTCACAAATGGCTGAGAAACCGATGTGACATTATTTGTAACGCACACACACACATACACACACACACACACACACACACACACACACACACACACACACACACACACACACACACACACACACACACACACACACACACACACACACACACACACACACACAAATGTGCTCAGTTCGTCGAGCTGAGTCGAATGGTATATGACACTCGGCCCTCTGGGCCTCGGATAAAAAGTCGAATTTTCAAGCGATCTTAATACCCTTCTTTTGGTGTAAGAAGGGTAAAAAGAGAAGTTGTAGAAATATACTATGTTTCAAATATTCAATATATAAAATGAAGTATTAGACAATTTTTAACCGTCAGTTCTGACTATCTCATGCGTCATAAAACGTAACAGATGCGACACTATAGAATGCAAACAGGATCGATTAGTGCGAATTGTGTTTTCCGGTTTTGAACTGCAACGAATTATGTGCAATTATATGCTCTCAGGTATTGTTTTGGTCATATCTCCATGAAGGATTATCCAATCCTAATGAAATTTTGATCAACTATTTAAAAATTTTATAAGTTTAATTTGGCGCTAACAAAACTAAAATCGGTACACAAATAGCTCAGTATGTAATCGGAGACTACCACTGTTTGATTACTATTATAATAGGCCGTCAAGTACTGTTTCGTTGATATCTTCGTAACGAAATGTCCGAATAAAAAAAAAATCAATAGCGTTCTATGGGAATGTTGTAGCTTTCATTTGCCGTCAACAGAACTGAAATCGGTTCACAAATGGCTGAGAAACCGATGTGACATTATTTGTAACGCACACACACATACACACACACACACACACACACACACACACACACACACACACACACACACACACACACACACACACACATACATACACACAGACATGTGCTCAGTTCGTCGAGCTGAGTCGAATGGTATATGACACTCGGCCCTCTGGGCCTCGGATAAAAAGTCGAATTTTCAAGCGATCTTAATACCCTTCTTTTGGTGTAAGAAGGGTAAAAAGAGGAAAAAAAAAAAATATATTAAAAAATAAAAAAAAAAAAAAAAAAATAAAAAATATTATAATTCTCAACCCTCGGTTTCCCCACCCCCAAAAAAAAAAAAACAAACCAGACGACACAAAACAAAACAGGACGGATATGGGAGAATTTTTTTTTTTTTTTTTGTACACCACCAAATAATGTGCAATAATATGCCCTCAGGTATTGTTTTGGTCTTACCCCCATGAAGGATTATCCAATCCTAATGAAATTTTGATCAACTATTTAAAAATTTTATAAATTTAATTTGGCGCTAACAAAACTAAAATCGGTACACAAATAGCTCAGTATGTAATCGGAGACTACCACTGTTTGATTACTATTATAATAGGCCGTCAAGTACTGTTTCGTTGATATCTTCGTAACGAAATGTCCGAATAAAAAAAAAATCAATAGCGTTCTATGGGAATGTTGTAGCTTTCATTTGCCGTCAACAGAACTGAAATCGGTTCACAAATGGCTGAGAAACCGATGTGACATTATTTGTAACGCACACACACACATACACACACACACACACACACACACACACACACACACACACACATACACACAGACATGTGCTCAGTTCGTCGAGCTGAGTCGAATGGTATATGACACTCGGCCCTCTGGGCCTCGGATAAAAAGTCGAATTTTCAAGCGATCTTAATACCCTTCTTTTGGTGTAAGAAGGGTAAAAAGTTGTATTGTTGGTTTCATTGAAGTAAACAATGATTGACGTTATAATTGATATATTCAAATTTCTCACAGTAAATCAAAAAAGGAAGGAGCATAAGAAATATAAGATATAAGAGCTTTCACTTGTTTAAAGTTAGTCGTTTCATCAATTGAACTAAATATAGAAAGACATTGAATCATATGGCAAAATTGAAGAACCAAATATAATTATTTTGGTTTTGCCAATGGCAATTGAATTTTTTGCGATAGATGAACCTAGTGGTTATATTAAACCGAATTTGACATAAGTGATAAGCACAAATGAATACTTTTGGAGCTTAGAAGGATACAAAAAAAGGTATTCAACAAAAAGAAAATACTAGAAGATAACGTTGCAATTGAAGATGACGATAACAGACAAGATTTTTTTATGGAAAAAAAAGTAAATATTTTAACAAAATGTTTAAAGAAACGGAAGTGGGCGAAACTCCTATAAATTGGAGGCTGAATAAGCTTTTACGAAATATATCGCTCAGGAAAATAGTTTTATAGGTAGCTTCCTGCGATTCCTAGTCTGGTTTGAGAAATGTTTTACGTTGATTTTTTTCTGGCTGTCCTTCACATTACTATTAGTTCAGCTACAAAAAAAACACTGAGTTAAGAACTAATATGCAAGTTGCTGGAAATACCAAGAAGAACAATATATTTGACGATAAAAAAAAAGAGTTTATAATGAAGAATTATACAGTAAATTACAATTAAATTGAATGTTGAGGAAAAGTTAATTTGTTAGAGTAGAGGAGGGGAAGAATGGGGTAGATGTAATAGTTCAATGGTGATATTGCAAATAATAATAACAATATTAGTATTTGAATGTTCGAAAATAAATGAAATCTGTTATATATATTTTAATTGAGTGATTCGTCATGAACGTGTTAATAACTATTAAGAAGGCTATTCACGTAGAAGCGTGTACAAACGAAATCGTAGTAGGTACATGTGCATGATTGAGTCAGTTATTTGACGGATTTTGTAGAGCACAGTTGTGCTGGCGCGAGTTGCGAAGGGGCTTCAAATGGTGAGTTGACTACTTCGAAGGAGGGTGCGGCCGACCTCTCGTCCTCACAAGTTCCTACCTCACGCCTCCACGAGTCATATGATCACAAGACTGCCAGCTGAAACATGGAGACGCTGGTTGGCGTAGCCTGGGCAATGTTGTCAATTTAACAATAGCGAAGTGAGGGGGTGCGATCATCTACATTAAATTTATAAATTCACTACGCTTTGGGATCATCTTTTCGTTCTAAAATCACTTATCTTATGAGCATGGAGCAACGTTACAAGCATTAAAGGCTCAATTTGTTTTTCATTATTTCAGCATAACGTTCACATTAGATGTGCTTGGATCGTTGGATGTCAGATATCTTTTGTACATTAATAAATTATATTATCTTATTATTATTATTATTGTCGATACAAATATTAATCTTAATTGACGTTGATGCTAATTGAAAAAGGTGAAGTCTATCGACGAGAGGATGAACAGCTTAGTTACAGATATACATTCTATTATCGATAACTGTCCTGCTCATGTTATCATTTTGTTACGTCATTCTATTATTTTATGTTATGATTTGAAAGTAAATTATTACATTTAAATTAATTTAATTATTTAAAATCACTGTAGTACGTATGAGATCCTCTACAAATGATTATTGCGATGCAAGGAAACCGAACAATTTTAAGTTATATATATATATATATTATATATAAGTTATATTATTATATAAAAATTATTTCAGGTCATCCATGGAACTACTAAGTTTTGTAAATAATTTTAAATTCATTTTTTTTCTCATGGTTACGATACATTGTCTAAATTTTCAGGTTTTTTTGCAGGTTTTTCTACAAGGGCAGTAGGCCAGCAGTCTGCAAACATGTAATTTAAATAAAAATCATTTGGGAAATGTTCACATGCAATGTGTACAGTTCGAAAACATTATCCAGTCCAGGCTACTCATTTTTCCGTACACTATATACAATCATACGCACTCTATATATACTTATTTCTTTATTATATTCTATATATGATTTATATTGTAAAAACCTAATACCATATTGATTTAAAACACTACTGGGATGGGAGGGTGCATCAGGGCATCATTGAAGTTGCAATTGGACAATGGAGTGGACGGCCAACCGGAGTCTAGGAGGGGATGTGTCTATCATTTATGATTGGTACATTCCACTCCAACAGTTGTAATGAATTTGACGCGCCTTTCTTAAACAAACCATCTAGTGGAAAGCTTAACTGAATTGCGTATTTTGTTATTCGTTTTATAGGATTATATTGCTGGAAGGAGATTCCCTTGTTCCCGCAGGTTTCGCGTAAGTGTCTCTGCTTACGGGCCTGCCCAACCCTTTTTGGCCCTTCATACAGCGATATGTTGAATTTAAAACGGTAACAAAGCATGATCTTTCTATTAAGTGGAACCGCATGCAGGGCAAGGCCCACGCTAGGATGGTGGCTTCCTACATACATACATACATACACAGTTGTGTTGGCGCGAGTTGCGAAGGATCGAAGCTGAAAACCTCGACCAGGTTACGACAGTCAGCACCATTCATATCTCCAGAACAGTTCTTTTTTCAGCTTTTGTTGTTGACTGAAAGCATAGGTTTGTGCCTTATCACTAATAAACGTTTATGTCGATTAAGTTTCGGCATAAAATGGCATGCATTTCTTGACAAGTTTTGATAAAATAAAAAATTACAATTTAATTATTAATTGAATAGGCGTTTTTAAATGCGAGTCAGTCAACTTTTTTTTCTACTTTTCAATTAAGATGATTTTAAATTCAAAACTGACATTTAACTTGAATTATTGAAGTTTCTAAACCATTTTTTATTTAAAGATCTGAAAAATTACGTACTACCTAAACACTCGATGACTGACAGACGAACTGCGGTCAGCTGGATTTGATATTTCATCGGTTTGTTAACATCCTTTTCCTCGGAACAGGAATGCCATTGAGGGTAAGGGGCTGTTCAAAGGGTAAGGGGTCTGATTAAAGTCAACGCTACATTTAACTTTTTTTTTAAAAAAAAAGAACGGAAAAACGTGATATTTTCAAAAAATGAGTCTACGTGGTTTATGAACAGGCCTAAGCGACACGTACGGACTGTTTCTGTGAAGCTCGTCAAACCAAGTTCCCCGTTGACACAAAATGTGGCATGGCATCTATGAATGCCCTTGATGAATTCAACAGTTTCTCGGGTCCCACTGAAGTAGCAAAACTGAGTCAAGACGACAAGGCGAGAGTGCCTCTGGGCATTATAGCCGCAACTTTGCAAGTACCACTCATCATGCATATGGATTATACTGATTGGTTGCCAGATCATGATTGGACTGTTGCGGATCATCACAAACTCATTCCTTTAGTGTTTGCTGGTTTGGTGATCAAGGAACACGAGTTTGGAGACAAAGCAGCTGTAACGTAATCAGGTCCGATATATGGTGCTGTACGTTCGGGTAAACACGATAAATCAACTGCATACAGCCATGTTCGGGATTTGAAACATATCTACATTCTGCCGGATTTCGACGAATGCCTCAAAGCGCCGAAGGGAATGCCGAAGCCTGTTCTTATTGTAAGTGAGTACGGATGGAGGGCCAGATAAGAATTCACGATTCCAAAAGACAATTGAAATCGCTGTGCCTCATTTTAAACGGTTGGATCTTGATGCTTTGTACATCTGCGCTAATGCACCAGGTCGCAGTGCATACAACCCTGTGGAGCGCAAATTGACTCCATTGTCTAAGCAGCTTTCAGGAACCGTTCTCCTTCACGACAAGTTTGGAACCCATTTGGATGGACAAGGGAACACGGTGGATGCAGAACTGGAACGTAGAATCTTTAGTTTTGCAGGGGAGATGCTTGCGGAGCTTTTCAGTTCGGTGGTCATAGAAGACCACAATGTCATCTCTGAGTTTGTCGACAGCGACGAGTCTGAAACCAGAGCTTTTAACCAGAGCTTTTAACCAAACCAGCTGCCTGGATGGCAAAGCATGTTCGTTCATCCCAGTATTTCCTGCAGATCAGAATGTACTGACGAGAAATGTTACGCTCCGTTCTGCAGTTCTTATCTACGTTACATCCAACGACGATTCTTGCCAGCGCCAATTCCTTTGTGCTACACACAACAGATGAGATACGCAACACTTTTTCAAAATGTAGCGTTTTTTGCAGAAGAAAACATGTCATACGATAAGTTTTGTCCATCTGCTACTGAAAAATTAGCAAAGAGGTCATGCGATGAGTGTGGAGTTTACTTTGCATCTAGCATTTCTTTTAAAAAGCATGCTGTGGTCCTCAAATAACCGCGTCAAGGAAAACTACAGCAAAAAAAAATCATTGCCAAGAGAGACAAAGAACTCCTGGTTTCCCTTGACGACAAGGTTCAATGGCTAGACAAAAACGAGGTCGAACTTACAGGAAAGCAAATACCAGTGTACGAAAACCTTGATTCATCTCTGCCAGTTATTTCCATCAAAACACACATAAGAGATCAAATTTGAACTGAAATACACGTTATTATTGAATTCGATAACACTAATATGCATAATTTTTTTTTTCAAATGTGTGACATCCAACAGGGGGGGGGGGGGGTGAAGCCGCATTTGTGACAAAGTGTGACAGAGGGGGGAGGGGGGTAAAATAAACCTGAAATTTGATGGATGTCATTTTTGAATCACCCCAAAGTGTAGTAAAACTTTAGACTGTAAGAGTTTCTTCAATGCACAGTGTGAAGAAACATTTAATTTCCAACGTTTTCTAATGCATATTTATAGAATTCTAGACTGGACATAAATTCAGGTCTGTTGAATGAAAGACTCCAATAAATTTCGTTTTTTACGCTTGCATTTAAACGAGGGGAAATTGTACGCGTCTGGTGAAACTCATCATCGTTTTTCTGTGTGTAATTACTTCCTCTCTAATTCTACGATATCAATAACGTTAGTTCATTTTTCCTATTATATAGAACTGTTCGGTTAACAACGCGTAAATAAATACATTTGAAACTAAACAACTTCATTTTCCAAGTGCCGATGTACCGTCAAACGAATAGAGCCAGATTCCAAAAAAAAATGAGCTATCCTAATTTACATGAACCATCTGACCCAACAAATTGAAGATGCCGACCTACACCAGCGCTGAAAACGTGATGACTTTATTCGTCGTCCGTCCGTCCGGTTCATTCATTATCATCATTCCTCAGCGGCCATTACAATTTGTCACCAAAATCCAACCTCTCTTAACGAGATTCCTGCATTTCACTATCCGGCTATAGCGTTTCTAGCATGCCATTCTCTCTTCCTGGTTCATTAAATGAAACAAAGGTCCAAACACACACGAAGTCGGTCATTTCTTTCTTCACCTCTATAGTTACAGCCGAAACATGTCCATTCCGATGGAACCGAACACAGATCCCTCCCAGGCAGCTGTGTAGAAAATCAGGAAATTTATACCCTCTACGATAATAAAATAGTCATAAAAAAGGCACCCAGAGCCCGAAAATTGATATTTAACGAAAATATTTACCAGGGAGTCCCGATAGAAGAAGAGCTCAAACGCTCCTCGCTTATCAGCGCATTTCAATCTCCTTCTGCCTTCCCAAGAGTTCGCGCGCGGGTCTGTCTGTGCCGCTCGCTGACGTCGGGGAGCGACGGAAATTTGTTCTGGAATTATTGGGACATTTTTCAGCCTGAAGAGCTGTCATTTCGAGGTTGCGAGGTGTTTGTTTTATTGTCACCCGCACCCGATGTCTACACGGTGTAGGTATTTGAGAAGAGTGGCAAACGGTGTTAAAAAATTAACCGAAATTATACCGGACAAAATTAGTAAGATAAATTCCCCAAGGTAATGAGATAATATCAGGATTTTATTAATCATCAATATTTATGGTCCTGCTGGATGGGATCTTTCGAAAATACGTTGGTTGGGATTGCACACGGTAGTGGGCTCTAAGAATGGTTTTAACGTCTTCACCATCGCTCAGCAAAGGCCATCAGTAGCAGCACATCTCGGAAGCTGGACTAAAGGATCAGGTTAAAAAATTTGAGAAACGTCTGGCCGATTTCAGATAGAGATCATCATGGTGAATCCTACAAGTCACGGTTTTCTTTTCAGTGAACACTGTTTCCACGCGATGAGAGGCACATTTTTCAGCATTTTTGGGATTCCTCCAAAATTAGATCTGATGGTCTCTACTTCGAATCCGAAGCATTATTGTACGTTTAAGCAAGCGCGTCGTTCGAATATGTATCCAATAAAGCACATAGTCATACATACAGCCTCGTCTTGTTCTTGTTGTCGGATTGTGGGAGCAGCTGAATCGCGATCAAGGATCGGCCAACAGGACCGGACCAAAGTCGCCGAGCAAGCGTCGTCGGGGTCTTATTTGTGCAGTTTTAGCCCGAGGCCCAGTTTTGTTTCTTATGGTTTCTCTCACATTTATTTATGCCTACTCGCTGTTTATGTTCTCTCCCGCGTGCTCATAAATATTTCAATCGCGCGAGTTCTTATTATTTTGTGCCTTTTGTTGCTACCCTTTGCGGCCTGTAAGAGGCCTTGCGTTCGTTGGCATGCATTTGGTTGCGTCCTTCTGCATCATCGGTGTACGGTGTGCCTACTTTTCGGTCAAAGGTTACAGATGTTGTGAGCGTACTTTTTTATGCCTTCACTTGACTCAATATGGGACCTTTCAGTCGGATTAATTCGCTGCCCGCCAGCGTTTCTCGACAATGATTACTCAACGCATAGTAACGCGTGCTGTGAAACTACCAGCAAGTGACCTATCGAAACTATTCACGGCGATTGAGGGATTAAAATGGATCAGGAGATGCTTATTTCAACCGTTGTATTAAACAGCGATTGACCAATTTTAAATTTATAATTTAAAGAAAACATCAAACTTAATAAACTGTGGAATCTATTAAAACCAAACTATGTTTTCTTTTTTTAGCTCGTAACACTGGTAGATCACCTTTTCGTGGTGCGTTATAGGGTATCAGATCTACCACCGAACCCTAGTCCGAATTAATTCAAACTAAGGAACATATTTGTTTTTTTTTTTTGTAGTCAAAGTAACATATCTTAGTCCTTATTACATTTCATGTCTTGTGACAATACTCGGATTGAGCAACCGAAGATGAGCTTAGAATAAGGAAAACGTGGTTAGTCTACATTTATGTGAATTCTAATGTTCTATTTGATGTTCTATAGTTTGAATTTGTTATGACAAAGATTCTGATGTATGGTCTGTATCGGAGGCATTGTTTGTTTTCTGTTTCGGTTTTGACTGATAAAAGGGCGCGCCTTTGAATAGTGCTCTAACTCCTGAAAGGTTTAAAATAGCGGGAACTATCAATAAAACTCGATTTATCATTCATTATTCATCAATAGTGATGAAGAAACTCGACATGCCCTAAACAAAGGATACGGGATATACTAAAAAAAGGTCAAATTACTGGTCGCAATGGTTTATGTCCCAAACAGAAAAAAAAATTAGTTTTCTTTTTTCAATCACATTTTTCAGATGAATAACTAGCATATTGCCTTGATTTTTAACCATTTTTCTACAGTGTTGGACATAATCAATCATATATCACATATTTTTTGCTATTTCCTTCGATATCTCAGCTGATTTGAATGGTGGAGGGTAGGTAAGCATAGAAAGTGCGTTTATACGACAAAATTATGCCGACAAAAAATATGTAGGAATGAGTATGACATGCTCGATATTTAATAATTTATTGCTAAGGTGGTATTTCTAAATGGACAAAATAAATCACAACGACTGTTCCAGAAAGTATAAGCACACCTTATTTTAACGGTCACTTTGAATATAATGAAATATTTTAACATGTTTTGGCTGCGTCCTTTTTTTGCACATTTCTGAATGACATAGCACCAAAAAAGTACTCAGTTTTGTGTTACCTATCAAAATGCGCGGTCTTACTCCGGAACAACGAAAAAGTATCGTGAACAAATAGTGCACTGTGAGCGGACTCTCCTTGAGAAAATTGGCCAAGGAAGAGGGTGTAAGCGTCGGAGCGGTACGATCTGCGATTCAAAAATATAGAGAACAGTGTACGTTTGAAGATGCGCCGAAGAGTGGTCGGAAATCCGATCCTGTTTGTCCGGATATCGATTAACAGATCAGGGATGCCTACAAGCGAAAACCAGCGACTTCCGTTCGGGATGTTGCGAAAAAACTAGGGACCTCGTCGAGTAACGTCATGCGTGCCAAAGAAAGACTTGGGCTAAAAACATACCGAAAGCAGAAAAAACCCAAAAGGAACCCAAAACAGGCCGCGTCCGTGAAACCACGGGCCCGTAAACTCTACGATTCGTTATTGTGTAGAAATTCTGGGTGTATAATAATGGACGATGAAACGTATGTGAAACTAGATTACAAAACGTTTTCTGGACCACAATTCTATAAGTAAGCGAAGACAAAGACATCCCCGAAACGGAGAAGGCAATTTTTAACGAAAAATTCGGTAAGAAGGTTATGGTTTGGTAGGCAATATGCAAGTTTTGTAAAACATGTACTCACAACGGAGACGATGAACACTCAGAAATACGTTAAGGAATGTCTCCAGAAGCGATTATTGCCGATGATCAGGCATTACGAAGGTAAAGTAGTTTTTGGCCTGATTTGGCGTTATGTCATTACGCAAAGGACACTTTAGAATGGTACAAAAGTCAAAATGTATTTTTCGTGCCGTAAGACATGAATCCGCCGAACTGCCCGGAGGCACGGCCAATCGAGACTTTTTGGGCTTTAACCAAAGCAAAGCTTCGAAAATTAAGAAAAACCAGCAGACGACATCCAAAAATTTAAAAAAGATTGGCCAAAAGTGGTCAAAATGGTGGGAAGTACCACCAACAATCAATATGCAACTAGCGATTTGAAATTGGTTCACTGTTGTAGAACCCCTTGGTCCGAAGTACACCTTGAAGCCAGCACCTAACTATACATATTTGCGCCTTTGTTTTGATTTGCTGTGTTATTTTGACAGAATATTTGAGAGTGCGTTCGTGTGAGTTCATTATTAGGGGCGTATTATTAAGCTTGGGACCGAGCTTGGGACCGATGTGCTAGTACTGACTGAGCCAAGAAAAAAATCGTATTTGTTCGGGACCTACTGTTCCTAGAGTTAGTCTATGGTACCACTGTGCAGAAGCTAATGGGTCATGTTCATGGAAAAGTTAGGAGTCTTGGCTATGATTAAATACTTTGATTGAACGAGAGTAAAATATCATATAAAACACAAACACAAGTATGATTTGCCAAATAAAATTATTAAAACTAAAAAAACATGACTTTATTGTTATTTTGAAAGTGTGCTTAAACTTTCTGGAACAGTCTATGCACCAGATTTTTCTATTAAACGGTTTTGCCTATGACTTTATTCTTCAACTTTCAACACTAAGTGTGACCCCTTTTATCCTTCAACACTACTTCCAGTCGACGCAGCATACTTTTTACAAGCTTTTTGAGGTATTCCGGATCAATGTGTTCCCAGGCAGTTACAAGAGCTTCAAATAGTTATATTTGTTGGTTACCGATGTCTTGTCCACTTTATCGTCTATATAATCCCACAGGATTTTAATCAGATTCAATTCAAAGAACAGCGGAGGCCATTCGAGCATTTTGAGTTGGTTCAACTTGAAGAACGAAGTGGTTGGATCGCTGTGCTCTGGATAATTATCCTGTTGAAAGATGTAGTTGATTTCCAGGCCAGTTGTCAAAAGAGACAACTCCAAATTTTCGCAGAGCAAGCCGATTTGTAATTCCGCAGTCATGATCTCATAGATATATTCCAAACTTCCTTCTACAGAGCATGCGAACGCTCCCAAGACTATGATATTCGCACCTCCATGCTTCATTGTCTTCTGGATGCATCGATTCTTGTGCCCTGCACCATAAGCTGTTGAAACTCTCTAGCGCCGTTTTATGTGAATAGCTTGAACTTACTCTCGTCCGTCCATAAACTCCATTTCCAGAAATCTACCGACATATCAGCGTTTTCTTTGAGAACTCCAGCCGCATCTTCTGGTTCCACTTGTTACTCATAAAGCGTTGATTGTAATAAAATTGTGTCAGAGAAAAATTGAAGATAGGAGTTTAAAGAAAAAAAACTAGGAAAAGAAAAAATTGTCCTTGCCTATATTTGAAAATAGGATTATTGTTACATAGTTATAATTAGATACATCGTACCCATGTCCGCCTCTTTAATGACACTATCTTGTTCATTCGTAAAAATAAAAAAATTCTAAACCGCCCGTTAGATATGCAACCTGCATAACAAAACTCCATACACCACGTGGTGAATGCATCTGAAATTATATGCTGACTTCTCACGCGCGCATGCGCGTTGTCTTCGTTTGTTGCGTCTGATTTATTTTTCGCGAAATCAATACAGCAAAACAAAACACTTCAGTCAAGAAACACAATTCAAAAAAACAAAAAAGAATCATGCACTGAAAAAAAAAATCGTCCTTTATAAAAAAAAATATGAAGCGATAAAATTTCAAAATGGCGGGTGCCAATCGGCGGGTGCAAAGAAACTCCTTAAGTTAAATGAAAAATAATAGATGTTGTTCAAGGATAAAGCAACTTGAAACAAAGAAGTGTCGAAAAATTGAAAAATTCATGAATTTTTCAATTTTAAACTGTTTATAAGAATTTTCATAACAGAATAATATAATCTATAATTTCAAGTCGAAATAATTTAGAACACAATATTCTGAATGTAGCCGTTATCGAGAAAATTTAAATTAAATGTGGACAAAAAGTTTTTTTCATGGAAATATCCCTTTTTCATAAGTAAGTCGAAATTTTTCATCCACAATAACAAATCAAAAAAAAATCTGATGACTAACTTACTAACACTTCTTGCTGTTCGTAGGTAGGTTGTTAGATTTTTTTTGTATCGGTATTGTACTTATGGTTTGAGATCTGTAAGTTTAAATTAAAAAAATAGGCCTTTTATGTGTTTTTAAATCTATCATTTATTGGTTTAAAGTATCTCCTCTGGATGACCAAATGCCCACACCTTGACACCACTCATAAAGTTCTGGGCAATATTGGGGCGGATTTCTTTTGATACTTTTACCCACTGCTTCTGTAAAACCAGCTCGTTCCAGAATACTTTAAATGTTTAATGAAGTTTGGCCTTCATGATGGCACAAAACTTTTCAATTGAACGAAGTTCCGGTGAGTTCGATGGGTAGAAGTGTTTTGGTTCAGAAACAACATTTTTAGCTCTGTGCCAGTTTAACATCGGTCGCGCGTTGTGGCAAGATGCCAAATCCAGCCAAAATAGCGTCTCGCCTCTGCTTTTGTTCCTATTCCGTTTCAATAACCACTTGACAGATTGTTATGAAAACGTTAACATTACACTTTTGGATAATTTCAGCCAAAATTTCATTAGATTTTACCCACACGCGAAAAAGATACAAAATAATCGCTGTGTCTTCTGTTTCTTTCGGGTACAGTCTTGACTTTAAAAACTCAGTACTTTGTCAGCCGAAAATAGTCTCCCAGCTATTGTGTTAACTGAAATTGAAAGAAAGCAGCGATATGTTTTGTACCTCAAATCATTTTGCTAGCTGTTAATTGTCACACGATTCTGCAAAACCCGTATTCTTCTTGTGTCACATAGAAAACTAATATTGTTGCGAAATGATCTTCATTACTCTTACTAGCCTAATCATACAATGTTTTCGCACTTGTCACTGAATGTCCATATTGTCTAGCCAAGGTTGTTCTTGTAGCCATTTGCTTCAATGTGCCAAAAATTGCTTCATATGGTCCCTTATCTTGAGAGGTTGCGAAGCAATGCCACTCAGAATCAATGTTGTATTTCTCTTTAAGATCTGTATCCCCATTATACGGACACTTTGAAATCACTGTAACTTTTCAAATATTGCACCTAAGAGTGAAAAACATCGTTGACGTATAGCTGGGAGCCTTTCAAGAACAAGACTATGATTGATGATAACATTCCATGTTTAGTGATCAAGATGGCGGCGAATGAAGAGCATGTGCGTGAGCGGATTTTGTACGGACGTAAGGCAAAGCCTACCTTGTCAATTCGGTAACTTGTAAAACAATTGGATTTACCAAATTCTACTGCTCATGATGATGCTCAAATAAATCTCTCTGTTCAAACGGTGGCTCGTAAAGTAGAAATGTCTCCTAGTTTTGTTCAAAAATCAGAACAGCGTTTGGGGTTGAAGTCGTGTAAAGTATAAACAGTTCCAAATCACAAAGACTAACATAACTTGACAGCAAAATCAGATTCATGACCTCCATACTGTAAATATTTGACGAATTTTTCATGCGTTGTTATGGACGATGATACTTAGGTCCAGAAAAATTCCAAGTTGCCTTCCAGGGCTGGTTTTCTATTCTTCTAGGGCCAGAAATTCTACACTTACAATGGACAAACAAGATTACGATAGAATTTTGACAGACAAAATACACAACGGATCCTACAGGAAACAAAGAATATACCCTCTTCCAGGAATAATTAAACGTGTTTTAAAACGTGATTAAACCCTCAAAGAATGTTAATTAGTATTTGAAAACGAAATAAGTAATCTTGGAGAATCACTACCTAGAATTAAAGTTCTTCCTAAAATTCACAAACCTGGCAATGAAATGCGTGAAATCATCTCAGCTGTCAGATACTTCATCCATAAAATATCTAAATGTTTAGTTACCGAATTCAAAAACATGCCAAAGCTATTTCCCAGTCGATCATTTGAGAGAGCTCGTCCATAACATAGATGTAAAGGGCGTCCACAGTTGCAGTTGCAGTTGCAGTTGCAGTTGCAGTTGCAGTTGCAGTTGCAGTTGCAGTTGCAGTTGCAGTTGCATCACTTTAAACTCGTCCTCAAGAACAAGTCTCTCAACCGATTGTCATGAAATATTCATAGAATAAAATACAATGTATAATCTTTGTTAAGGTATTTTTATTTCACTGTATTTCTTTACCAAATCGAAAAGCCCGAACTTTCTTCTTAATACCACGCATAAGATTTTGTACAACACTTTTACCGACATTTTTTCCCGCTTTCAACCATGACTTCAACATTTCCTGTTCTGTAGTGACAACTTTAGGATGCTTACGAAGTTCATGCTTCATTATAGCCCAATATTTTTCAATTGGCCGCAACTCTGGAGAGTTTGGGGGATTAAGATCCTTCGGCACGAAATTGACACGAAATTGTACCACTCCAGAACACCCTTGGAGTAGTGACAAGAGGCTGGATCCGGCCAAAGAATTGTAGGAACGTTGTATGTTTTGAGAAACGGAAGCAGTCGTTTTTTCTGGCATTTATTCATGTATACTTGCCCATTTACAGTTGAAGTTGTCACGAAAGGCTTGCTCCCTTTACCAAACGAACAAATCCCCTGCCAAATCATGAATTTCTTGGGGAACTTTGACACTTGCTGTTTCCTGAGAGACTCTGGAACATCGAACTTGTCTTTCGCAGTCACATACTGGTTGCAGGGAATTTGTTTGCAGCAGTGCGGTTTCGTCAACATTTGTGTGTACAGCTACGCGCACGTGTCTTAGCTGTCCTATTCTTGTTTCTGTTGCGGTTTGGAGCTTTCTGAACTTTGAATGAACGGAGCCCGGCTCGTTTCTTGGCTTTCTGCACGAAACGTTTGGTCAAGTGCAGCTTTTTTGGGACATCCCGGACGGAACAGTTGGGTTTGCGGTTAAAGGCAGCAACCACTCGCTTGTAATCCTTCACACGGTACGGAACACTTTTTCTGCCACTCACCTTCTTTCGATCGACAGTTAAACGTTCCCCGAAACGTTTTATGACACGAGACAGATTGGTGAATTTTCAACATCTTTCCAATGGCTCGGTGCGAAAGAAGTGTGTTGTCGAGGTGCGTGTACAAAATGTTCTCGCGCACTTGCTGTTCCTTCGACTCCATTTTCGAAACTACCACACATTTCACAACTTACGCAGTGTTAACAATACACGCTTAGGTCACTTCACTCAAAATTTCGTTTAAATCAACCCAAAGGGCGAAATGTTACAGCTTATTGAAAGTGATGCAATTTAACTGTGGACACCCTTTGGAAGAATGAAGTTTTAGTTCCTTTTGACATAATATCTTTATTTTCTTGTATTCCAGTAAAAGTTACTTACTCAAAATGACGACATGGCTTGGAAGAAAAATGTACCTTTATACATATAACTCACACAACTTTGCATGGAAAAAATATGTTTCTCTCATGAATTAGTCCTATAAACAATTAAAAGGTGCCCCTATGGGCATCCCCCTTCTCTTCCCTTTTTTGAGTGAAATTTTCATGGAAATTTCGAAAAACAATTACAAGAGGGCTTCAAATGGTGAGTTGACAACCTGCAATAAGGGTGCGACTGACTTCACAAGTTCCTACCTCACGCCTCCACGAGTCATATGATCACAAAAGACTGCCAGCTGAAACATGTTGACGCTAGGTGGCGTAGCTTGGGAAATGTCAATTTGACAATAGCGAAGTGATGGGGTGTGACTGAAGTTTGTATACCTGTAAATCATATTGTATATTTTACATTCTCGATTAATTAATAATTTCAGCAAGCTTTGGAATCATCTTTGCAACGCACATGATACTCAGAATACATACATTACAACAACTTAAAATAATAGCAGTGACATATGACACCCACACTAAACCATTGCGACCCATCCATCGAAACATTGAGTTTGAAATAATTTTCACTAGTAAATATAATCAACTTAAAATTTTCTTAGGCTCTGCAACAGACCCCATTGAAAATTTTCGAAAATCCAGGATCTACAAAATAACTTGTCATCATTGTGTAAAAATGTACATAGGACAAACCAAACGTTCTCTAAAAACTCGCTTCAAAGAACATATTGCAGAAGTCAGAAGAGCAAACAAAGACTCCGAAAAAGGACTCATACACAATTTCAAATCAAAAGTAGCTGAATATATAAAATTTCATAAACTTGAACCACGTACAAATTTTAAGACACATCACAGACTCTTGAAAACTTAATGTAGCAGAACGCGTAGAAATTCACAAACAAAATTCCAAAATATTACTTAACAAAGCTCTAGAAAACGGGTATCCATGACAGTAAAAATTTTCACCTACATCCTAAAAACAACACACCACACAACACAACAACAATAAACTACCTACCTGCTAAATTGGTATTCATAGCTGTTTAAAATATTTTTAACTACACAACACACCACATGACAACAATTGATCTACCAATCAAGCAGGAATTTATTGTTTTTAAGATACCAAAACGATGAACTGTCATCTGACAGATAACACATAAACACACACTTTCAAGTTCACATACCAGACACACTCTTAGGTACGCTGTGGTGCAAAATTGATCGGACACATTTGATAGCTTCGTGAATTCGTTCGTAAAACTTAAATTATTATTTTTCACCTTCCATTTTATTGCTTTTCAATTTTCGTTTTCCTTTGATACATTCATTTTCACT
The DNA here is from genome assembly GCA_024533555.2 of Aedes koreicus. Lineage (NCBI taxonomy): Eukaryota > Metazoa > Arthropoda > Insecta > Diptera > Culicidae > Aedes > Aedes koreicus. The sequence continues at coordinate 24,496 of JAHHFK020005640.1, read as the reverse complement.
ATTAAAAATTATCTGCAATGTTTAGTTTTTTGTGGAAATTTTTTTTTGAACAATATCTTGAAAAACAGTGTGCATAAGTTACCGGACAATCATATAAATTGTAACAAAAACAAACGATAATAATTATCAAACTAGTTTGAGTGTATGATTTAATGCAGAGACGATATTTGATTTAACTAATACTACTTCAAAACGCTTATTAGCAAATTTACCAGAAGTTGAAAGTTCACAATGGCCTGCAGGAAAGAAACATCGGTAGCTCAACGAAGTAATGTTATTTTACTTCATAAACGCGGGGAAACGGTTCGGAAGATTGCTGAATCCCTTGGTATTCCTAAATCTACGGTATCGGACATCATCTCCCGACAAAAAAATACCGGCAGCATTGAAAATCGTCGCAGATGTGGTCGTCCCCCGGTTCTGTCACAGCAAAACAAACGGTATTTGGCACAAGCTGTCAAAAAAGATCCGTTCATTAGTGGCGGTAAGTTGGCAGCCGATCTGGAACCCATCGTCGGCAAAACTGTAAGTGAGTTCACCATCAGTAGAGCCTTGAACGAAATAGGAATCAAGAGCCGCACGCCTAGGGAAAAGCCATTCATCAGTGAGCAGAACAGAGTGGAGCGTTTGGTCTACGCCAAGAAGCATGTTAACAAGCCGATGTCGTTGTGGAAAAAAGTATTATGGACAGATGAAAGTAAGTTCAACGTCAGGGCTTCAGATGGCCGTGTTAGAGTTTGGAGAACTGATGGGACCGCTCTAGAAAGAAAAAATATGCGTAGAACTGTGAAACATGGCGGTGGATCAGTTATGGTATGGGGTGGTATGTTCTATGCTGGAGTGGCCACCATGGAATTCATCGAAGGGATAATGTTCAAGGAAGACTACAGGGATATCCTGGAACGTAACATCTCAAAATCTACCAGGAAATATCGACTGGGCAGCAACTTTGTATTTATGCACGACAATGACCCCAAGCACAAGTCGAAGCTTGTGACAGAGTATTTGGCCGGGAAAAACATAACCGTGATGGATCACCCTCCCCAAAGCCCAGATTTAAACCCAATCGAGCATCTATGGGATGATATTGGACGAGAACTTCAAAAGAAACATATTTCCAACAGAAAGCAATTAATGCGGGAGATTGAAGCTGTATGGAACACTCTTCCTCCAGAAGCAACACAAAACTTGTTCAAATCTATGCCAAGACGCTTGGCAGAAGTGATCAAGTACAAAGAAGGACATACACATTATTGAAACATTCAAATTATTTAATTATTAAATCGAAAAATATAATTTCTACATCTTGTCCGATCATTTTCGCACCCTTAATTTTAACAAATGAATCTTTTTTATTTATATAATTTTGTTTATGAAATATTATAATGTTTTTAAAATCAAAATGCCAAAAATCTAATCTTAAAAAAGAAAAATAAACTAATAAACTATTGAACATATTTTATTTATGAATTTTATCACCTAATTTGCTAAAATGATATTCTTGTCCGATCAATTTTGCACCACAGTGTATAACATAACGGAAAAACACATCATACATTTTAGATACACAAAAATGCACTATACATACTAGACCTACTGAAATGTGAAGACCACTATTCTGGCCGTGGTCTTCTGAAGGTCCTCATTGAGATCGACTGGGCCTGCTACAACAAGCCATCACGTAGGCTCTTCTCTAGGGGGTCCTGCAGACATCGGTTATCCTTGCACTGCTGGTAAGTTCTTATCACATCACATCACATCACATCACTGTTCTCTTCAAGTCGAGCACTCGACACTGAAGTAGTTTGTGAGTCGCAGACAAAAGAAGCCTATCTGTCAAAGGATAAGCTAGTTATAGTGGAATTTACGGAATTTGCTCACTTTTACTTTTATGATTTGAAGAATCACATTATGTTTTCATGATATATAATTTCGTACAAAAACCTCATTATGGAAAAAATTCGTGATTTTTTTGGAATCTTTTTTTATTTTAAGTAGCTGCAACTAAGAAAAGCTTCTGTTATAATACATAAGGCTGAGGGAATTTTCAGATATTTTGAGGATTACACCTAATAAACCACATGAGCCCTCTTGAAAAATTACTCTTGAGTCAAAAAAAAATGTTTTGACTAAGTGGAAAAACATGATTTCCCATACTAAAGTTTCAATCCTAATCGGAAAGGGTCAAGTTGAGTCGTTTACTCATTTGGAAGTGAATTGCTCCTATGCAAAAAAAAATCATCAATTTAAACCAAGCACCACGAGACCAATTCCAATTCGAACAATCTTTGAATGCAAACAATTATGATCATTCGTCATAATGATGCAGATGATGTGGAAGGAAAACAACACCATCTTGATCAAAAAGATCTCGATAGAAGATCAAAATAAAACCATCAACCAAGCTGCACCTCTCAAGATGCTTTGCCGTCGATCATCATCAAAAAGTTCCCGCGATGTCGCCCCAGGGCCTAATTCGACCGTCAACCAGCTGTAGGGGAAAAGGGGGGATCAGCGCGGTCGAACGATTTGCGGCATGCGTGTCTGTCGATTTGATAACTAGATCAATCTGACCAGCTGTTCGTTTCGTGGCTCGCTCACAACCTCAAGGGGCTGCTGATTGAACAAATTGGATCCGAAACCCATCGCCGCCACCGGGGGGGATTGTTGGCACTCTGCGTTTATAGCTACCATAAAATGAGTGCTTTTCAATTTATCAAATTCAATGTGGTTTTTTGCTTGTCTATGCACGGGAAGCTTCTTTGAGGAACCCGGTCGCTGGATAATAGTCGGCGGCTTGCGTGTGGTTAATATCTAAGCATTTATGAGCAATTTCCTGGCGTTAATTTGATTTATTCAAGGTGAGTTCATAAACTATGCTGATTCAATCGTATGCACTTTGAGATAGGTTGTTTCAAGTTTAGCGCGAGATTTGATTGATCTCATTTATAGGTTCAGTCGGTCGGTGAAACGGAAGAAAAACTTGAAGAGAGTTTTGTGAACCATGAATAAAAAAGGATCAGAAACCAAACAAGGCTTTTAATATATCTTAAGACGAATAACGTACTTATTTTAATGAAAAATTACAATATGCGAGATTATAATTATACATTACAGGACTTCACAAACATTCATTCTATATACATATATCTCAGTCCAAATTCTTGGAACTTGTTGTGACTCAATGTTTCAAACTGGCTCTAAGCAGTGCATGCACCAAAAGGGATATTTGATTAACCTGCGAATTAGTACAGCCAATATTTGGACTGTAGTCACTGCTCACTTCTTATCTAATGGATAATTTCCTAAAACCTACTTCAGAAAAGAGAACTGGCCTCAAAATGTATCAGAGCTATGGAATAAAGGGCATCGGTTGCGGGTGCTTGTCTATAGCAGAGGCGCTCTTCTTATTAAGAGCGGACAGAGAAAAAAGAAATCAAATTAATACCCCGGCCGTAAATGCATGTTTGGCAATTTGTTTTCACAGCCTGGTTGCTTCCGTTTACATAAAAAAAAACTTCCGTTTTCGTTAAATTATTACATATTTATAACAGTACTTCCTATTGCCTGTTTTGTATTGGTGAATCTGTTGGAACTTATGTGAAACAAAAAAGGTCGCAAAAACTAGTTAGTCATTTATCACTACACGTGTATCTGCATAAAAGACATACATTTATGTGAAAGTATCCATTAATTTTTTGTGTATTATTTTTCTAACTTCAAAAGGTAAAATTATATTTGCATTGTTTTTGAACGAACATGCTTCCATGTTACAAATGATGTGTTATTTTTGTGGGATGTATTGTAATTTATATTAACATCAACAAATCAAGGCCTTGACGGTCAATGAATGATCAAATTTAACTCAGATTTCTCCGACTATTTTTTTATTGCTGCTCAAGGGATAATCATTGACAATTCCAGAGAGCAAGTGCATTTCAAGATGAAGGAAAAAGAAAAATCGACAGTTAAAGTGTGTACCGTTTAAAATCCGAACACACTCAAATTGCATTAACTTTTGATCCGTTGGGTAAAATTAATTGAAATTTGGCGAGACATAGTTGAATGTGTATTTATTACACTCTATGAGTTGATTTCACCAGGTGCGCAATTTTTTTTAAATGGCGACGAAAGAACAATATTTTTTTCTTTCTTTAGCATTTCAAGCTTATTGCCTTCACAATTAACTTATTCCTTGTTCTCAACTTAGTGTTCTAAATGCACTTCCACAATTATTTATTGAGAGTTTTCGATGCCAAGTACCATTTTTGCATAAGTATGATTGTGTGGCAAATACCCCATGCCCAAGGAGTCGAGAAATTTTCTTTAACGAAAAAATCCTAGACCAGACCAGGGAATCGAACCCAGCCACCTCCAGCATGGTATTGCTTTGTAGATGTGCCATTAATGACTGAGCTAAAAGAAGGCCCTTAGACGAAAGAAAAGTGCGTGCGCGAAAAAATTTTACACGAGTACTTTGAGATCGTGCCATCGGAAAAAAAAAAGTTGAGAATCGCGAATTCCACGGTGTCTGGTATCATAAGATGGTCCTAAGAACGTGTGACAGTTTATCGGAAGCAAAGATCCGTGAACGAACACGATAACAAACACTTTGTTGGGGCCTTTAAACAGAAACCGAACACCTCAGTTCGAGATGTGGCTAAAAAGTTGCATGTGAGGAAGACTTTCGTGCACAGTACCAAAACTCAAGCTGGACTACGTACGTTTAAGGTTCCGTCGCAAAAAGCCGTGCCCAAAAGTTGTACGACCCACACTGCTGCGTAATGGATGACGAGACATATGTGAAGGCGGATTTCTACCAGATTCCAGAAAACCTATATGTGTGATGTCCCCGAGAACCTACGGACACAGAAGATGTCGAAGTTCACCAAGAAGTTCTAAATTTGGCAAGCGATTTGTGCTTGCGGAAAGCGGAGTACACCTTTCGTTACCGCAAGTACCATGAATAGCCAGGTGTATTAGGAAGAATGTTTCAAAAAGCGGCTTCTCCCTTTCCAGAAAGCTCATGACGGTCCGAAGGACAATACACGAAGGACGTGCTAGAGTGGTATAAGGCGAACGATGTCGATTTCTACCGAAATACTCCGAAACTGCGCAAATAGAAATATTCTAGGCCATTATGAAGTAGCACCTTCTAAAACGACCTAAATTGGCGAAGAATGTAGAAGAAATGAAGAGAGCATTCTTCGCCAAGGTTCGCGCATTCGGATATAAAGGTGAAATAAATTGAATGAACGATGCCAAGACTAATTTCAATTGTTTCTTTTTACTCCCTGAAAATTTGGTGCTAACCTAATCTAATCTAATCTCACACTAGCGCAGCCAATTCTTGAAAGCATCCTGGAAAACTAGGCCAGGCCAACTGCGTAGCATGTGCCGCAGAGAGGACTTTGACTGAAATCGCTCTACTACTCCGAATCAAGGGAAAGAACAAAGCGTGGACCTCCCGTACCAAACGCTTCCATATAGAGTTAAATAATGTGATTTTTTTATTTTATCGTTGAAAGTATAGATGCTAGAATGATTAGTTTATGCTCCATTTGCCTGTGGGTGGACTTTTGGCATTTGCACGAAAAGTCTGGCAAAAATTTACCACGGCTAAAGCGCCTTATCTCGCTCACTGAAATTGGGATTGAAGTTTAAAATTTATAAAATACATTTAGCTGTATGTTATATGACAGTCTAATAATACAATAAAAAGAACAATCCAAGCTATTCCATCCAAAACTACGATTGAGGGATCTGGTAAAAAGAAGAGTCCGTAGATGCATTTCGTGCCTTCTGGCAACTTTGCTTCTATTGATGTCCAAGCTCATCGATTTAGTACCACCCGGGGAAGATTTGGTCCTATACCCAATGTTTTCATTATCTCTAATCCGCTCAACCAATTGTTTTGTGATATAGTGGACGGATTATTATAATTTGAGATAACTCAATACAGACGTCTTCCAAATTTGGCAGATTGACAGGCAATCAGTGGAGACCCACCTGGTAACTCAAACCAAAATGCCTAGAGGCGGACCGGAAGATTTGATGGGCTAGCGGAAACTTTCAATAGAACTCGATTCATTGCAAACAAAACAAACAATGACAACTGTAACAACACCGAATACTTTATCATTTCTCAATAGTGATGAAGTAACTCGACATGCACTAAACAAAGGATACGGGATATGCTTTTCAAATATTAAGCTGAAGAGATTGGGGCAGGCGTTGCTCGCGGTCAGTTTGTATTTTAGAAGCTGTCAAGTTGTTCCGGATCCGCGAGCTCGAGTTTTAAAAAAGTGAAAACGGTTTTGAGTGCTAATTTTGTAACGATTTAATTTGTGGATTAAACCTTCGTTTAGGTGAAAATTTCATCTGTTTATATGCAAGTTCGTAAGTGCTTAAGCGAGTTTGGCTGCATTCAGAAAAAGCTAGAAGAAAATGTGTAAAAAGTTATCGACGTTTCTGAATGACTGTTTGAAGGTGTAGCAAAGCCTTCACCCGATCCTGGAAAACTATCATAGTCGCTTGTAGCAGACATGGTGAGGATGTACTTTTTATACCTATTTGAACCTTTAAAACTTTATACAATATCCTTAGTATTTGACGGTTGGTATTCTATCAGTTATTCCAATATGATAAAATCTGTTTCATTTAGAATCTGGCCGCACAGATTAGGTGACTTCTTGAGATAAAATAACGTACGGAAAATAGTTTCAAGGAAAAACTAGAAGAAAAATTATTCGTCGGCTTTTCGGATGAATTAGTGAACTTTTCGCTTAACTTCACCCATCAAGGCTTGATTTCAAGCGGACCTAATCGGCCCTCGGTCGTTTTTTAAAAACCTTGACTTCGCAAACAAGAACCACCGGAACACTTTATTTATATATTTTATGTTCGTCAAGCAAAGTAGACTTCATACAATGGTTACAATGTTTTACTAACATGCTATGCATTATTTCTATTGTCTTTAAGACAAGATTTCATTTGTTCTTTAGACAAAGTGATGCCAATATTTTCGCAATGTAGATCCGACTGACGCATCATTTGATTGATGGGGCCAGTTTTTGTATAATTTGTTCCGTATGATTTTTCTAAGAATAATTTCCGTGTTCTAAGATGCCGGCTGATAGTATAAAAATTCATTTGCGGGAGTAGTACTTCTGATTTTATACGATGTTTAATAATATCATTGATGTAGAAAAGCATTGCAAATTCGCGGTGTTCCTTGACTGTCTGTAAATTGATGAGCATGCAGAGCGCTTTATATGATGGAAGCGGAGTTACATTCCGATTCAATTTCCTTAGCGCATATGTAAGAAATTGTTTTTGGACGGATTCTATGCTTTCTTCATGTATGATACAGTACGGATTCCATACTAAGTTGCAGTATTCCAAAATCGGCCTTACAAATGTAATGTATAATAATTTAATGGTATATGGGTCTTAAAAGTTGTGGCTCCCTCTCGCGGGTCAAATTTTTCATCTTGTCGACGGTGAGAGGGCTTATCTCATGCTATAAACTTGCATGTGCAACATTAATTTGACCAGTAGGGAAAGTATCACATATTCTGCACATTTATTTCACTGCCACATCGTAGAACGTTTATATAAAGGCACCAACATCAGGTGTGATACAGGCGGGTTATGCCGCAATTCACTCTTAGACTTTTAACTTTCAATCAAAGGAAACGACTAAAAGTACACTTTTCATTTTCGTTGCAACTTATGTTGTTGTTTATCCATTTGTTTTAGGGAATCATCACGGTAGTTCCATTTCAATTCCGGTTCAGTTCCATATCGGTTCCGTTTCAATTCCAGTTCGGCTCCATTTCGGTTCTATTTCGGTTCTGTTTCGGTTCCGCGTTGGATTCGTTTCGATTTCGTTTCGATTCCATTACAATTTCATTTCGGTTCTATTTCAGTCCGTTTTGAGTCCGTTTTGCTTCCCTTTCAGTTCCATTTTGATTCCGTTTCGGTTCCATTTCAATGTAATTTTGATTCCATTTCAATTTAACTAAAGTTCAAATCAATGTAAATCAACTAATCATGGTTTCATTTATTCTTTTTCCTCTGCTGTTAATGTAAATAAAACTAAATAGCTGTAAATTGAACGCCATTGACATAAGACAACCTGACTGACTAACACACTTTAAAATGGAAGCTCATTACATATTAATTCAATCTTTTAGGATTATTATTAGAAGATATTTCTGTGCTGTAAATCCCTGGGCACTGACAAAACCTTGAGGTAGTTCAACTTCAACTACCAGGTCCCAGGGCTGGTCTGGTTCTTTACCATTTTGGAAAGAAGCAAACAAGTGTTGCCAGATCAGTGGAAATGCAGCCCAAAAGTGCTTCTGAAAATCCTATAGTACTTCTTATCGATGAACGTTATAGTTCTGAGATGGTGATCAATGGTCAAGTACAGTATTTGCAAAAAGTAGAAATACTGCATTTGATCATATAGAATCAGTTGAAAAAGCTGAAATAGTTTATTATCAAAAATCCGCACACTTTTGGAAAGCATTACCACATAGGGGAACTGTTTCATTATTCATCTCATGATCCATTATTCATATTAATCGGAAATGTAGGTTTAATGTATCAATCAATTGATTCCTTTTGTGGCTTGCTTTCGACAGCAAATAAAAATAATTAAAATAACAATTAATAAAAAGAACGTGATCTGAAACGAGATGAAAATGGGAATGGTAACCCTAGATGCTATACTTTTATTGGGGTCCTTTAGCGTGAGGCGATTTTGTTTTTTATTTCTAGGAACAATCTAGTTTTGAAGAAAATGCAGCTTTAAGAGTGTGCACCGGCAATGAGTGATGTATTAACACAACAGAGCAAACAGAAGATGAAAGCCAAACAAACTACTCTAATCACGACGGCGCCAGAAGACTACTAATAGCCAAACAAACTACTCAAATCACGACGGCGCCAAATGCTGTGCTGTAAATAGCCAACATAGGCGCACTATTGCAATTGAGGGTTGTCTAGAAATATCATTCGCTGTATGAATAATAAATATAATGCATACTCTTGTTGCAATACTTCTTGAGGTTGACTTCAGTACTAATAGTTGTCAATATAGACTACATCAAAGACCCGAATGTCGTCCCTAAGAATTATTGTTTGGCAATTTACATGTCTTTTTGAAATCTAGTTACTACTGCATTCGGCCTGTAGATGACTTCAGCACTTGGACGGCACTTTGCCCCGGATTATCATCTCCATGAAACATTAGAAATCATTATACAAAGCTCGCGACACCTAGGATAGAGTTTTAATTTGAGTATCCATTTTACGACTGCATTACAAAACATCATCGCGGGAAAATTAAAACTGAAATTTTGAAAAATACTATGGTCCAATTCTAATTACTTCAACTAGTGCTCAAGCGGCCAACATAGGCTAGTGCTTCTAAGGTAGTAGTAGAGGTGACATTGGGAAAGGGTCTAGTCTTGACAACGAAGCTGTCACGCAGCTCCTGCTAGATACCCTCAAAAAAAAATATGGGTTTTGAACGTTGTGGCTGAGCCTCTCAATGAAGCCCAGCATACTATTTGCTTTACTTATACTTGTGTTGTAATGTTCTTCAAAGGTGAGTTTAGAGTCTAGGATAAGTCCCTTACTATTTTGCATTTTTCTACTATTTGGTTTCCTGTAAATATTTCAGTACGAGGTGTTTAAATTTTTTTGTCAAATGCTATTGAGTTACATTTTATTACGTTAAGTTGAAGTTTTAATTTCCTTCTGGAATTCTTCTGCTTTGCTAGAATTATTTATTTCCATGGAGGTGCTTCCTGTCGTCTGCATATATAAGTGCTTGGATTTTTTCAAGTATGTAGGAAATGTCGTTTTTGGTACAAAATAAAAAGAAATGGGTCTAAATGTAAACCTTGGGGTAACCCCGAGGTGACTGAGATGGGGTCTGAAAATTTATTTTGAAGACGAACTATTTCTTTGCGATGCGTTGAATATGACTGCAGCCAATTCAACCGCTAGGTTCTATTCCTATTTTTTGCAATTTGAAGAGTAATAATTGTAGATTGAATTGCCACATGTTTTACTGAAGTCAGTGTCATCACAGTTTTACCAAAAAGCCAATTTATCTTCGCAATGACTACTATAAAACTATTTGGTCATTTAGTGACTCTACCCAATGCCAATTTGCCGTTTAATGCTGAGGCACTGGAGGAAAATGGTTTTAAAATGCCTTTTCAACTGACCATAATAAGATAATATACATGAGTCCTAAAACGGCACCTAAAACAAGGTTTTTAGATTGTTGTAAACAAGCTGCGTGGTTCTCATAAACCTGACTTAAATATGCAACCTATTGACGCCTCTTGGTGACATAATAAAACCATATTGTGGCTAGTGGCTTTCATAAAACTTTAATAAAACATAATAAAGCTGGATGGTTTTGGCAATGTTACTTGGAATCTCTTCCCAAAACAAATACCACGTCAGTAACATCAAAAACGATAAACAGATACAACAAATTTGTCATTCGTTCTTTCTGTGTTTCTTTCTTTCTGTGTTTACAAATGCTTCTTTCTTTCTGTGTTTACAAATTTTCTTTCTGTGTTTACAAATGCTTGGTTCCTTTGACAGTTGCTCGTGTAGCATCGGATACAAAGCTTTATTGATTAGAAGTACAAATCAATACCGTTGAAGAAATCAACGAATAGAATCGTGATTTCAACCTTCGACTTCAAAATATAAACTATAAAATGAATTTTCATTGTGATGTAATTATTAATGCCTCAAATTGTAACTCGATCCACATGAAGCAGCAACCGTCAAAAAACATTGCTATGAAAGACCAGCTTTTGCTACAATATTTTAAACAACTTAACACATTTTTGAATGCAGATTTGTGTGTTTTGTGGCGTTCGATTAACGTGCATGATATTAACAAGAAATTCAAACTACTTTTTGAGCTGTGTGGGCTCAACCACTCTTCTTATTTAGCATTTCAAGCTTTTTGCTTTCAAATTATTGCTTACTGCTTGTTCTCAACGTAGTGTTCTAAATGCACTTCTAATTAATGGAGTTAACTAATTATAATTATAGAATGATAAACACACCTGAGAAGAAAAAAACGTACAAGTTCCCTGTTTGCAATTAAAAGCGGTGGTCAACCTTATTCTTACAAACGAACTTTAATGATCTTACACGATTTGAGCTTCGACTAGGCTTCGTTATCTTGAACATGCAGTTGCACGCTTTAGGAGCTTCGTTAATCGGAGTTCCTCATAAGCCACGATTCATCATTAATAAGAGAATGATCCTGGCGGATGCTCGGGCTCCGCACAATTTTCCTATTATTAAAAAATGTCAACTTAAAAGAACGATTGCCCAAAATTTCTCGCGACTACCAACTCCTTACAAAGAGAAATAAACCGTACCATGGATGACGTTAACCGTAACACAGTTATTGTATGTGCTTCGTCTATTTTCCCACACTATCCCAACCTGGAAGCTTGAATAACCAAGTGAATTGATAGGCTCTCTTACATCATAAATTCTCTGCTACCATTATCCCTCCTCCCACTGAACCGAGCTTCAACTTAACAAGAATAGCTAAGCCGTATATCTTTCTTTTGTCGCGATTATCAATGGGTCATTTGCTCTATGGCCACCTGATTCCATTCTTCTTTCAATGCGTTTTTCAACGATGAGAAAAATTAATTTTTTAAATGTGTCCCGTATTGCTCCTTTGTCGTGAAAGATGTTCGGGTGTTTTATTTTATTTTCAACACATTGAAAAGAAAGTGCTTTGACTAAATGGAGCTTGTTCTCCGATACCAAAACTAAATAAAATTTATGACGAGACTCAAAATTCAAATCTTCTATTGATTCACTATTATTTTCATCTGAAGTAACAACTTTAAAATTCAGCTACCTTGGACATATTTAAATAAAGTAACCTTAAAGGTACGCATAATGCAAGAATTCACGAAAAAAAAGCTTCGGACCAGTAAGCCTTCATGATGCCAATGGAATTACCTCACCCACTGAGACGGAGAGATGGATGACTTTCAACACAGAAAGCCCTGAGCGCAGAGCTATCGAAGCAACGGGCACAGGCTGCTGGTGCTTATGCTGGTAGCGTGTCTTTGGGAGCTCGGGGGAGGAATGGTGAAGGTTGAAAAAAAAACAAAATGTGTATATGCCTTTATTACCGCTTGTGGTTACAAGCGAATCCGTGGGAAACTGACGTGTGCCCGCGAGCGTGTGCCATCGTTCACGGACTCACGGGCTGGCTGCTGCTGAACAGTGCAAGCCACGAGGTACACGAATTAAACTTGCGAGCCAGTTATAAAAGTTATAAAATTCGCGATAACCGTAATTCACCTCTACACCGTGCACTCCTGTGTCCGTTGTGATGAACCGCGGAAAAGAGGAAAAGTGTTGCAGTACTAAAACATACCGGGGGCTGTTCGCCATTAATGAAGGATCGATGGTGTAGAGAAAATAAACTCCATAACCAAAAAAAAAAAAATAAAAACCACCCAAAACCCCCCCCCCCCCCTTTCCCACAAATTTAACAACAAAAAAAAATCCCCCCACCTTAAACAAAACAAAAACAAAATTCTCCTTTCTTCACAAACACACACTTCACCCCCAAAAACACCACAAAAAAAAAATAAACTCACCAAACACTATATTTCCCCCCCCCATTCACCCCAACAACGTCACAAAATATTTGCAATATTTCATACAACAGACCTCCCTCTCGCGGGTCAAATTTGTCACCTTGTCGATGGTGAGAGGGCTTATCTCATGCTATAAACATGCATGTGAGACCAAGAATTTGACCAGTAGTGAAAGTATCACATATTCTGCACATTTATTTCACTGCCACATCGTAGAACGTTTATATAAAGGCACTAACATCAGGTGTGATACTGGCCGCAATTCACTCTTAGACTTTTTACTTTCAATCAAAGGGAAACGACTAAAAGTACACTTTTCATTTTCGTGGCAACTTATATTGTTGTTTATCCATTTGTTTCATGGAATGAATAACCAAAATACCTGGTTTACCCATGGTGTAATAAGTGAAAGTAATTGCAAAATTTTCGAAGAGGGTGAATGTTTTGATCATGGTTAATATCTGACTGTTCGAAATGAAGCACAAAGCCACAGAAAAGTGTTACTTTATACTGACGATGACAAGCGTGTTTATTAGAGATAGGACGCGGAGGGCCCGCTTAGGAAGCACGAGTAGTAGATTTAACCTTTCCAAGTAGTTTATTTTAGCAACAGTGCGGAGGGTCCGCTCAGTGAGGGTCTAGTGTTTGACTTACTATAGAAGAGGGGTGTTAATCACAGTAGTTCCATCTCACTTCTGGTTCAGTTCCATATCGGTTGCGTTTCGATTCCGTTTCGGCTCCATTTTGGTTCTATTTCGGGTCCGCTTTGGTTTCGTTTCGATTCCATTTCAATACCATTGCAATTCCATTTCGGTTATATTCCGGTTCCGTCTCGAATCCGTTTTGCATCCATTTCAATTTCATTTCGATTCCGTTTCGGTTCCATTTCAGTGTAATTTCGATTCCATTTCAATTTCTGCTCAAGAATAAATATTTAAAGTAAAGGGTGATTCAAAGGGAAATGGGCTTCATGACTCATTTACATTTTGCAGCGTAAATCTCTCAAAAGCACTCAAGCACTCAATAACCTACATCTCCAATCCCCTCCCTACCCAATGGCGTTCAAGTAGTCCGCATAGACCAGTTCGCCATTACCCCTCCCTAACCCTCGGCTTTGGATTGACTTGCGCTCTCATTGCCCCACCAAACGCTGCAAAATGAAAATGAAAATGAAAAAAGTGCACATCGAAGTCGCGCATTCACTGACGACGGATTTGTGCATCCTAGCACTGCGTAATTTTATAGTATGAAGGGGTTCACCGCTGAAGATCAAAGGTGACTGAGGAATAAATTTCATAGGAGCCTCAATAAATTCTTAATTCGAAACCGTTCACTGACATACCGCATGATAACGACACAGAACCCCCTCTCACACCAACTGGCTGTGCACAGACAATCATGAAAGCAGTACGCCGACAACTTCTGGAGAAAGTGGGTGTACGAGAACCTGCCAACGTTGACCCACAAAATGAAGTGGTTTCAGCCAGTGAAACCTATCGTGGAAGGCGATCTGGTATTGATCATCGATGGGCAAACTCCCAAGGAACTGTTGGCCACGAGAACGCGTCAATGCCGTTCAAGCCAAAAACGGACAGATCCGTACGCTGCGTAACCGTGCAAACACCGAGTAGACTTCTGGAGAGGCCAGTGACCAAGGATTCGGGGCATGACACTGCAGTTTTTTGCAATATTCCGAACTGAAGCGTTTGGTTTGCACCTGAAGCTTCAACTACCCTCCTGTCGACTTTAGCGCTGTGAGGATGTTTTTGTCCTCTTCTTTTTGCGAAACGCGCGCCTGTGTGTTTTTGCGTGTGTGGGGGGGGGGGGGTATCCAAATTCCTTTAACCGACAGTGTTTTTATGAAAGAAACCAGCTTACAATTTGTTCTTATTTATAGATCCAGATTTTCTTAAGTAGCCCTGAATATGAAAGGTGATAGCTCTATTGTACATCCAACAACCCATATTAAAAATGCCTGTTCATACACGTACATTCATCATCATCATCATCATCATCATCATCATCATCATCATCATCATCATCATCATCATCATCATCATCATCATCATCATCATCATCATCATCATCATCATCATCATCATCATCATCATCATCATCATCATCATCATCATCATCATCATCATCATCATCATCATCATCATCATCATCATCATCATCATCATCATCATCATCATCATCATCATCATCATCATCATCATCATCATCATCATCATCATCATCATCATCATCATCATCATCATCATCATCATCATCATCATCATCATCATCATCATCATCATCATCATCATCATCATCATCATCATCATCATCATCATCATCATCATCATCATCATCATCATCATCATCATCATCATCATCATCATCATCATCATCATCATCATCATCATCATCATCATCATCATCATCATCATCATCATCATCATCATCATCATCATCATCATCATCATCATCATCATCATCATCATCATCATCATCATCATCATCATCATCATCATCATCATCATCATCATCATCATCATCATCATCATCATCATCATCATCATCATCATCATCATCATCATCATCATCATCATCATCATCATCATCATCATCATCATCATCATCATCATCATCATCATCATCATCATCATCATCATCATCATCATCATCATCATCATCATCATCATCATCATCATCATCATCATCATCATCATCATCATCATCATCATCATCATCATCATCATCATCATCATCATCATCATCATCATCATCATCATCATCATCATCATCATCATCATCATCATCATCATCATCATCATCATCATCATCATCATCATCATCATCATCATCATCATCATCATCATCATCATCATCATCATCATCATCATCATCATCATCATCATCATCATCATCATCATCATCATCATCATCATCATCATCATCATCATCATCATCATCATCATCATCATCATCATCATCATCATCATCATCATCATCATCATCATCATCATCATCATCATCATCATCATCATCATCATCATCATCATCATCATCATCATCATCATCATCATCATCATCATCATCATCATCATCATCATCATCATCATCATCATCATCATCATCATCATCATCATCATCATCATCATCATCATCATCATCATCATCATCATCATCATCATCATCATCATCATCATCATCATCATCATCATCATCATCATCATCATCATCATCATCATCATCATCATCATCATCATCATCATCATCATCATCATCATCATCATCATCATCATCATCATCATCATCATCATCATCATCATCATCATCATCATCATCATCATCATCATCATCATCATCATCATCATCATCATCATCATCATCATCATCATCATCATCATCATCATCATCATCATCATCATCATCATCATCATCATCATCATCATCATCATCATCATCATCATCATCATCATCATCATCATCATCATCATCATCATCATCATCATCATCATCATCATCATCATCATCATCATCATCATCATCATCATCATCATCATCATCATCATCATCATCATCATCATCATCATCATCATCATCATCATCATCATCATCATCATCATCATCATCATCATCATCATCATCATCATCATCATCATCATCATCATCATCATCATCATCATCATCATCATCATCATCATCATCATCATCATCATCATCATCATCATCATCATCATCATCATCATCATCATCATCATCATCATCATCATCATCATCATCATCATCATCATCATCATCATCATCATCATCATCATCATCATCATCATCATCATCATCATCATCATCATCATCATCATCATCATCATCATCATCATCATCATCATCATCATCATCATCATCATCATCATCATCATCATCATCATCATCATCATCATCATCATCATCATCATCATCATCATCATCATCATCATCATCATCATCATCATCATCATCATCATCATCATCATCATCATCATCATCATCATCATCATCATCATCATCATCATCATCATCATCATCATCATCATCATCATCATCATCATCATCATCATCATCATCATCATCATCATCATCATCATCATCATCATCATCATCATCATCATCATCATCATCATCATCATCATCATCATCATCATCATCATCATCATCATCATCATCATCATCATCATCATCATCATCATCATCATCATCATCATCATTTTATAATTATAATAATTATAATGTTCATCGATAAGAAGAACGACTTGAACAGTATAACAGTAACACTGATAAAGCAAATAAAATTGTGCCCTAAGATCTTTTTCAATTATGTTAAAACAAAATTGTTATCTGAAAATTTTCCATCATCAATGCATCTGTGAGTGAGTGAATTTCCTTGGCATATAGGTATCCACAAAGACTCGGTACACTACATCCTGCATGCCCTTAAAAATCTAGATGCCTTGACAGGAGGAGGACCTGACGATATTCCCCCTGTATTTCTAGCTATGGAACTTACAACTCCGTTATTTTGGCTCTTTAAAGTTTCGCTTGAAACTGGAAAATATGGAAAAGCTGTTTTCTGGTGCCTATTTTTAAATCTGGCAAAAAATCCGACGTACGTAATTACAGTGGTAATGCAACCACGTAGAAACTCTTTACACATACAGAAAGAGAAAAAAAATTCCCCAAAAAAAAAAACAACTGAAAAAAACAAATTAATAAAACAAAAACGACGCGAGAATAATTTTTTTTTCGCCAATATATAAAAATTTTATTTTTTTCCCCCCCCCGCGGATACATTTTGTGGTTTTTCACAAGTGATTTTTTTCCGCTCCTTTTTTTTTTTTTTTTTTTAAAAATTGAAATATTATATTTTTCTTCAAAATTAAAATTCATAACAAGCCTGTCAGTGGTTAAAGATTGTGAATCGGCCCATAAACAACCGAGATATGGCTATTTCCGTAAAATATAGTGTTGGTACCACTGACAGCAAGGTGCACGTTCTCAGCTAATAGCAGGTGCTATCGGGCGTAAATTTTAGTTTTTTCTAGCCTTCCTGGCAACCGCACCCGATCAGCTGATTACGTTGTTGCCCAAAAGGAGGATTCAACCCACCCGAACCCGAAGTAGTCATCATCATCACTAGTCAGTCGCACTTTAACCTGTAGTGAGAACAGTTGTGAAATATATAAAAAGTTAACCGTTGTATTTAGAAATTATTTCTGGTGCCTGTGCTGTTACCACCTTAGCTGTGCTGCTGTTTCGTTCGTTGCCACTGCCCATCGTTCAGCCATCTAAAATCACAACGTAGGATCTTGTTTCCGGTAAGCGCCAACATAAATTTGGTGCCGTGACCAGGATCGTCGACACTGTCCGGGATCCAGCATCCAATAGAAGCACGTGAGACGATCCATTGGGCGCTGCCATCTTGTTCCCGATTATTCATAAACCCAAGGCTCGAACAATCGGGCATCAGGTAATTACCTGTCCGATAGATTTCCTGGTTATCTCAGGTGCGCTTAAGATCTCCGTTTTTTTCCTGCATGTATTTCTGTTCTACGGGCCGGAGTTATCGATTGCTGCAAAGCCATTTTGAGCACATCCGACTGCCGCCATTGTGAAGGCATTCCGCCTGAGTTCTTTATATCGGTCGAACACCGCCATCACGTTTCGGCCAACCAGCGCCATCGCAGTTGCTGCATTCAAGCCACGCCGTTCCGCCATTGTATCCCAGCTATTTATTGGCTTTCTGGAAGCATCGACCTAGTACGTTCATCCCGCAGCACTATCCGGGTTCCACCCGCTTGGACCGTGCACAATATCGTTCCAGCTTGCAGTTTCTTTAAAAATACAAGGCACTTTCTTGCCTTGGAATCGGTGAGTACCGTTCCAATTAAGTTTTTACCACCTGTCGGATCTACCGTGGTCTTTTTGTTCGTCAGATCGACATCACTCATCGCTTTCCGTCTACATGATGACATCTTTGCAAAACGTGGCAATCCTGGCTTCGAGGAGGACCACCATGATCGAGGCTTTGGGTCGAGCAGAGGCATTCGTGGAACACTTCGTGGAAGAACGAGACCAGTCGCAGGTTTTCATCCGCTTGGAGTATCTCAACAACATGTGGGCTACTTTGGAGGAGGTGCAGTGCCAGCTGGAGGACAACGAGACAACTGAGGAAGGTAGGCAACACCATCGTAACGTTCGTGCCGACTTTGAACCTCGGCTATTCAAAATTAAAGCAGATCTTGTTTCGAAGCTTCCTGTTATTACTCAAAACGCTCGCATCCCTGAATCTGGTTCTCATGCTTCCGCTCTATCTGGCTTAAAATTGCCTACTATTTCGCTTCCTGAGTTCGACGGAGATTATATGCAGTGGTTAGGATTTCATGACACGTTCTTCGCCTTGATTCACTCCAACCCTGAGGTATCAGCAATCCAAAAATTTCACTACTTAAGGGCGGCTCTGAAGGGCGAGGCAGCGCAGTTGATTGAGTCCATTTCAATCAGCTCAGCAAACTACATATTGGCTTGGCAAACTCTCGTCGACAGATACGCTAACGATTACCTGTTGAAGAAGCGACACCTCCAGGCTCTGTTCGAAGTCCCTTCGGTCCGGAAAGAATCTGCAACATCGCTGCATGGGCTGGTGGACGAGTTCCAGCGCCACACGAAAATTTTGTGTCAACTTGGAGAGCCGACTGATTCCTGGAGCAGCATTCTGGAGCATCTGCTGTGTACGAAGCTTCCGGATGAGACGCTTAAGGCCTGGGAAATCCACGCATCGACCAGTGACCAACCGAACTACGATTGTTTGATAGAATTCCTTCATCGTCGAATGCGAGTGCTGGAGTCCATCTTAGTCAACCATCATCAGCCAATGGCCACTGCTACTGGAGTCACTTCTGCTACCAAGAAGCCACCTCATTACCGTCTTTCATCGTACGCATCCACGTACAACGCGAGCAACAAGTGTCCAGCCTGCAACCAGGAACATCCTTTGATGAAATGTGAGAAATTTAACGGCTTCTCACACTCCGAACGGGAGCAGCTCGTCTCAAATAAGCGTCTATGCTACAATTGCTTGAAAGGTAACCATCAAGTTCGGAATTGCCCATCAAACTTCCGTTGCAGGCACTGCAACCAGCGTCACCATAGCATGTTACATTCAGGTGAAACCACGAAACCTTCCAACGAAGCACCGCCAACTCGTACATCCATGCCGACTCAATCAGTGGAATCAAACGATCGCTCTACAGTAGATCCGGTTAATCAATTGACTATTGCAGCCTCTGAAGCAGTTCCCCGTGTCGTTGTCAGTGCATCCGCTCCACAACCTCGTGAAGATGTTTTTCTTTTGACAGTATTGGTGAAGGTCGTCGATGCGTACGGTCAGGACCATTTAGCTCGTGCCCACCTCGACAGCGCTTCACAGCCTAACCTAATCAACGATCGTTTTGCACGCAGACTGCATCTAAGGAGGGATCCTGTCAACGTGACCATCCAGGGGGCTGGAAAACTATCGAAGAACTTTCGTGAGTCAATCTACACTCGGATCCAATCGCGAAACGAAAATTTCGAATGCGGTGTAGAATTTCTGTTAATGGATACTGTGACTGCAGATCTTCCTGCAAAGGATATCTCAGTAAAGGACTGGCAAATTCCGAAGAGTTTGGCACTGGCAGACCCTTCGTTCAACAAGAGCCAGCAAATCGATATGGTGCTGGGTGCTAAACATTTCCACTCTTTCTTCCCTAGCACCGCTCGTCTTCAGTTGGCTGAGAATCTCCCGATACTGGTTGACAGCGTATTCGGCTGGGTCGTCACGGGGTCCGCTAGCACGATTCATCCAACCCAGCAGCAATCTGCCACTCCTAACATTGTTGCAGTTTCGATGATGACCCTCGAAGAGAGTATGGAACGCTTCTGGAAGACTGAGGAATTAACTGTCGGTGAAAATTACTCAGTTGAAGAACGCCATTGCGAAAACATCTACCAATCCACCACAACTAGGAACGCCGCAGGTCGGTACATCGTCCGCCTTCCTCGGAAGCCTGACTTCGATACGATGCTTGGGGATTCCAAAAACAGTGCTCTTCGACGTTACGATCTGCTCGAGAGAAGACTGGATCGGGATCCTGCCCTGAAAGAGGAGTACCACAAATTCATGAAGGAGTACCTCTCCCTCGGCCATATGCGAATGGTCGAGACGGACGACGGAACTAGCTCCCATACGTATTATCTACCCCACCATCCAGTAATAAAGGAAGACAGCACGACTACTAAAGTTCGAGTAGTTTTCGACGGATCAGCTCGTACTTCTACCGGCTTCTCATTAAACGAAGCTCTTTGCGTTGGTCCGGTGGTTCAAGATGAACTTCTCTCAATAGTTTTGCGGTTTCTCACGTATCCAGTAGCTGTCGTCGGAGACATTGCCAAAATGTACAGACAAGTGCTGCATCACCCTGATGATTTTTCTCTACTTCGCATACTGTTCCGTTTCGACAAAAGCACTCCCGTTCAGACATACGAACTACAGACAGTGACCTATGGCCTAGCCCCATCTTCCTTTCTGGCAACCCGTACGCTTCAGCAGCTCGCAAAGGACGAAGGGGATGCGTATCCGTTGGCTGGCCCATCCTTACGTAAGAATTTCTATGTTGATGATTTCATTGGAGGAGCGAATTTGGTCGAGGAAGCTATCCAGCTTCGGAGGGAGCTATCTGAGCTACTCAACAAAGGGGGATTTGAGCTGAGGAAGTGGACCTCAAACCGCTTAGAAGTTCTTCAAGGTCTCGAAGATGACCAAATCGGTACGAAATCAAGTCTGCAGTTCAGTCCCAACGAAACTATCAAGGCTCTGGGCATTCGTTGGGAACCTGAAACGGATCAACTTCGCTTCGACTCACAAATACTGCAACGGGATAATCAACCCACAAAGCGATCGATCTTATCGGACATCGCCAGATTGTTCGACCCCCTCGGTTTAATTGCCCCAGTAGTGGTCCGAGCAAAAATTCTAATGCAGGAGTTGTGGTCACTTGCTTGCAGCTGGGATGATCCGGTACCAAAAGCCATTTGTACGAAGTGGGAACAGTTTCGTCAAGAACTACCAAAAATCGCCGTTCACAAAGTCGACCGCTACGCATTTCTGCAAGAGGCTTGCGTGGAACTGCACACCTTTGCTGATGCTTCAACACTTGCGTATGGAGCATGCACATTTGTTCGCTGTTCAAACGCCCAAGGAATCGTCAAAATCCGTCTACTGGCTTCGAAGAGCAAAGTCGCTCCTTTGAAACGACTGTCCATCGCCCGGCTAGAGTTGTGTGCTTGCGTGTTGGCTGCACATTTGCACCATCGTGTGAAGGAGTCTATCGGCGTTCACGTGTCGGCTTCGTTCTTCTGGTCAGACTCATCAGTATGTCTATACTGGCTTCGAGCGCCACCGAGTACATGGAAAACGTTCGTCGCGAATAGGGTTTCGGAGGTACAACATTACACCCACGGAG
Organism: Aedes koreicus; assembly: GCA_024533555.2. Taxonomy (NCBI): domain Eukaryota; kingdom Metazoa; phylum Arthropoda; class Insecta; order Diptera; family Culicidae; genus Aedes; species Aedes koreicus. The sequence goes on along the minus strand of JAHHFK020005640.1, from coordinate 2,292 downwards.
GAAGATGGAATCACATATCCGGTTCAGAGAATCCCGCCGACCTTGTTTCTCGTGGAATGTCCGTCGAAGATTTCATCGGCAGCGATATTTGGAAGCATGGTCCAGCTTGGTTGGCGCAACCCCAGCGCACCTGGCCAATTTCGGAGCCAGTCGTCGAATCTATGGATGAATTGGAAGAAAAAACCGTCATTGTATCAGTTCAAACAACGTCCAGCATCAATCCATGGTTTCTGCGATGGTCATCGTATACACGGCTACTCCACATAATAGGTTACTGCCTTCGTTTCGCTGATAAAGCCCGCTCTAAAAAACAAAAACACAGCCAAATGCAATCCGCCAAGAGAGCAACTTCAGCCCAGAAATACTTACCGTTCAGGAGCTTGCCCGTGCCAATGTCCTCCTAATCAGATTTGCCCAACAAGATGCCTTTAAGGATGAACTGAAAGAGCTACAGCGAGGAAATCCAGTTTCGAAGCATTCGTTTACTCGGCGTCTACAACCATTTCTCGATTCAGTGGATATCATGCGAGTTGGAGGTCGTCTTGACCTTTCCCAGCTTCCCTACCAATCGAAACACCCTGCCCTCCTCCCAAAGAATCATCCGTTTTTCCCGGCTAATCTGCGAGCATCACCATCGTTTACTCCTTCATGGCGGCGGGCGACTTCTGTTGTCCACAATCCGTGAGGAATACTGGCCTCTCAATGGCAGAAACTTAGTCAAAAGCGTCGTCAGGAGCTGCTTTCGTTGTTCACGTCATCGCCCAGTCCTTGCTCAGCAGCAAATGGGGCAGCTACCGATCTCGAGGGTTGTTCAGAGTCGTCCGTTCTCGGTTACAGGTGTCGACTATGCTGGTCCCCTGTATGTGAAGCCGATTCACAAACGTGCCACCCCCGCAAAAGCTTACCTGGCAGTGTTTATTTGTTTCTCGACTAAAGCTGTCCACCTGGAACTAGTTGGAGATTTGTCCACTCAAGGATTCTTGGCCGCCCTACGCAGGTTCATTTCTAGACGTGGAATCCCAACCCACATCCATTCAGATAATGGAAAAAATTTTGAAGGAGCAAAAAGGGAAATAGCGGAATTGTTTTCCAGATTTAGCAGCACGAAGGAACAGGGAGAAATTTCCTCCACATGTGCCCTCCATGGAATCACTTGGCACTTGACCCCCCCAAAAGCACCACACTTCGGTGGCCTATGGGAAGCGGCGGTCAAAACTGCTAAAAGGCATTTATTTCGGCAACTCGGGAACACTCGGCTTTCTTTCGAAGGCTACTACACAGTCCTGCATCAGATTGAAGCTGCCATGAACTCTCGCCCACTGCTACCCATGTCCGACGATCCAAACGACCTGGCAGCGCTGACACCGGCACATTTCCTCATCGGAACATCGTTGACCGCCTTGCCCGACCCAGACCTCCAGCATCGACCGATCTGCGCTCTCGGTATGTACCAAAATTGGCAGCTGCTAGTCCAGAAATTCTGGAGCCACTGGCGGTCGGAATACCTACAGGAGTTGTTGAAGGACACGAAGTTTGCTGCCCGTAACGACGAGATTCAACCCCGGAAGGATGGTTATCCTAGTCGATGAAATGCAGCCAGCGATCCGTTGGCCACTCGCTCGCATCACCGAACTGCACCCTGGAAAGGACAAATTAGCACGCGTCGTTAGCCTTCGCACCGCTAAAGGAATCATCACCAGACCAATTACCAAAATATGTCTACTGCCACTTGCGAAATCGATCCCCGAAGAAGAGCAACGAGATTCGTCAGTTACAGACCAGCACTACGAGCAACGAGGATGAATATATAGCTAAAAATAGAAGAAATTAAATGATTAGAGTAATACTTACCTGTAGAACAATGTAATAGCCAATTATCGCTTTGTTTATGTTTGTTATTGATAGTTAATCAAGGCGGCGGGTATGTTGGTACCACTGACAGCAAGGTGCACGTTCTCAGCTAATAGCAGGTGCTATCGGGCGTAAATTTTAGTTTTTTCTAGCCTTCCTGGCAACCGCACCCGATCAGCTGATTACGTTGTTGCCCAAAAAGGAGGATTCAACCCACCCGAACCCGAAGTAGTCATCATCATCACTAGTCAGTCGCACTTTAACCTGTAGTGAGAACAGTTGTGAAATATATAAAAAGTTAACCGTTGTATTTAGAAATTATTTCTGGTGCCTGTGCTGTTACCACCTTAGCTGTGCTGCTGTTTCCTGCCTGTTGCCACTGCCCATCGTTCAGCCATCTAAAATCACAACGTAGGATCTTGTTTCCGGTAAGCGCCAACA
>JAHHFK020005639.1:0-103963 GCA_024533555.2 Aedes koreicus | reverse complement strand
TGCCAGCACACACAGAACCACTCGTCATCCATTACTCTTGCGTTAATTAGAATCAACACAGAATAGCGTGTACCGGCAATTAAATTTAAAACAAATTCATCTCCGACGGTTACAAGGACTGCCGAGCGACGTTGGCGGTGTTGCCTGCTGTAACTAACGACCAAGTGGGTGAAGGCAATGGCGATACGACGTGGAATGGAAATCGCAGGTGTTTGCATGGCTTATGCCGAAGAGATTTATCAATGTCGGCTAGGGAAACGAAACTGAACCTATTCGACGATTCGGAACAGTTTACTTCGAGGTGAACCAGGCGTGGAGTCCAATAATGGTCGATTTAAGGACCTAACTCACGTCAAAGGCAAAAATCTCGTGTAATATTCGAAAAGGGCCTATCTTCGTTGATCAGTTCTGTTGTCATGTTGCTTCATGCTCTTAGATAAATGGTTTTGAAATGCAAAGATGATCCCAAAACATGCTGAAATTAATAATTCGTCATAGACCAATGGTCGCAAACGTAAACAATGGCTTCTTCCGTAAATTTCTCGAGAATGCTAACTTAATCATAGTGAATTACCAGGATGATTGTACAGAAGAGGAGTTCCCCTTTACAATAGAAATGGTAGTTTACTTGAGCAAGTTTGCATTTTCAAGAAATTTGCGGTGGAAGCCATTGTTTACGTTTGCGACATTGGCCCTTATGAAAACTACATGTCGAATTAAATGAGAATGGAAATTATACCGTGTGATTTCCAGGTACACAACACCTCCTCACTTCGCTATTGACGAATTTCACGCCAACTTCGTGATTGGCAGCATCCTCTCAGAATCCTATGAATCTTTGTGGGTGTGTACACTATGTCTTTTCAAGCAAATTTGCATACTTTATTTTTTCAAAACTTATCTAGACTGCCATTTGAAAAGAGCTTAAGTTTTTGATCGATTTTTTTCAAAATCAACATAACTCAAAAAGGACAAGACTTACAAAAAAATTATGTGTGGGTGATTTTTAGAAAATTGTTTTAACTTTCATGAAAACAATTGTAAAAATTGTAGAGTTGATTCTTACACGCTAAAAAAAATATTTTAAAACTTAAAGCCAATATGCAAAAAAATGGCTATCTTAGAATTGGACGAATTTTTTTCTTAGTAAAGGCAATATAATTGTCTAAAAGTTCGCCATACATTGCAAGAAGGGCACTTTTAAGGAAAAAATGTTTTCTAAAAGACACCCATACATCACTTTTTTGTAATTCTTGCTTTTTTTTTTTAAATTATGTTGATTTAAAAAAAAACGATCGAAAAACTTGGCAGAAAAAAAATGGCAGTCTAGATAAATTTTGGAAAAACAGTTGCTTGAAAAGGCATAACCTACACATCCACAATGTTTCATTGGATTCTGAGAGGGTGCTGCCAAACACTGGATGAGTTGACGTGAAATTTGTCGACTGTCATGTTTCAGCTGGCACTCTCCTTTCAGGTTCAAAGCTTACCATTTGATGTCCTTAAATTCGAATAGTTATAATTAGCCGAGAAGGAACCTTTAAGTATGAACCAATCTGATGAAACGGTTAAATATTTGATAAATATCTAGTTGTACAGAAAAACAATTTCTTGAAAATATTTTCTTTAATTGGAATGGTCTCACCAAGTACTACTATAATGCTTACTCTTTTGAGCTGTGGGCGCACTAGTTCCAATATCAATTCTGTAATCAAAAGATGTAGGGTCATTACGCCGAAGATCCACAAACCTAAATGGGGTTATTAGGCCAAAACCCATTAGGCCGAATGGGTCACTAGGCCGTATTCAGAAATGTAGAAGCTGGAAATTAATATTTCAAGAAATCTTTGCGACATGCAGCTTACGAACTTGCATGGGAGATTATTTCTTCTTTAAACCATGAGCAGTTTTCCCTAATTTCAATATTTTCAATCTGCAAACATGTAATGTGGAATTCATTATTTCTTCAAATTTTTGGGCATGAAAGCAATGAATTTTGAACTATTATGGCGATTTTTTCTCTTTTTTAATACTGTTCTTTTCAATTTATAAACTCGCAATAGGAGTATTTAACTTGTTATCTTTGAGATTTGAAACAATCGAACTTGTATGGGAGATTACGCTTCTGTGAATCATTAACATTTCAAAATTTCATTTTTGCTAACATGTCTAATTGAAGATCAAACTTAGTTTTCTCGTAATATTTGGGGCAAAAAGTTACTCGGTTCTACTGTTTTGCGTTGGATGTGCGTGTGTGGTAAGTACTACGCGAGAATGATTGCCAAGACTTCTTTTCTCCGGGTCTCAAAGCTCATCATTATTGTTGCGTTGGTATTGGTGCGAGTGAGAAGTGACTGGGTGTTTTTCTTTTCTTTTTCTGATTCCCCATCACGGAGGGGAATGGATAGCAGAATATTGCTGGATTTGGCATGTTTCGTAGACTTCTGAATAATTTAGACCAAAAATGTAATTTAAATTTTTATCTCACCAGCAGTAGCTACATATTGATTTTGCATTGAATTTCAGTAATTAGACAAGGCGAGTGTGTATTGTTTAGCAACCGTGTAAAGTTAGAGGTCATAAGCGAGTTTATTTTTCTGTATCCTGCAACCAAGTGCAAGTATCTAGAACTAGATTTTAGAGAAAAATACCACAACCGTGCCAAAGAGAATTTTGATTCGGTGTGCAGGTCTAGTTTGTAAATTAATAGAAGAGTGTATTAGACACAGATATCATGTTACTACCGGAAGGTTTCCGACACGTCGGCGACGGCCGGGTTGATGTGGACGAGTGCCGACGGCAGCAGCTGCGGGTCCAGCAGGACTTGGCCATCTAGGACATCGAGGAGAGCTGGTTTGCAAAGCAACAAATAATTTATTTCTACCATATTTTGAAGACAATACCTAATATCCTGTTTTATTTTATTTTGTCTATTTTGTTTTGTTTTGTTTTTCGTTATGTTTTTCTATTTTCAGTCACATTTGAGCGGTCTATTGCTTTTGGCGGATGGTGTAGGTACCAAAACGAACCCTGCTGCTAACCTTTCCCCAACTATCCAACATCCCAGTGATTTCTCGTGGAAGTGCAGAGAATTTCTCGGCTTCCGCCAAAGCGAGTATCATGTCAACACGTTCCTTCCCATTCCCTACTTGACCAGCATTCGGGCACGGCCGGCGCCGGTATTGCTTTATAATGGGTCACCAGTTTTTACACATTGAAGATGTATGTTAGTCTCAAACATCATCTGTTGGTTCTTTGTGCAAATACAGCTGATCTGGCAATAACGGAATTGCATCCGTGGGCGGTCAATCATGCGCATGTTCATGCTCATATTTGGGACAAAAAGTTACCCAACTTTCATGAGAAATCCGGCAACTGAAGGGCTATACTGAAAAAAAACCAGATAAATTGATCAAGATAAAAACATTTTATTTCAAATTCATTCAAATTCACATGAAAACAAATCACTCTTTGAAAATTCACTGGTCAAGTTGAACAAGTTTTGAGTTTAACCACTCGCCGTAGACGATCGCGGAATACAGCTAATGAGGCCCGCAGGTCCTCTTGTGGTATTTTATCCCATGCTGCCGCCAGATGTCGCTTGAGGACTTCAACACCTTTATGTTTTTTTAGAGCAGACTTTGGTCTCCAACATACTCCAGACAGCGACTGGTGAACTCGCCGGCCACTCCAAGCTCGAAATGAACCCGGAAACATGTTCCGCAATCCAGAGTTGAGTTTTCTTCGCTTTGTGAGCCGGCGCCGAGTCCTGTTACAAAACCCAATCCCTGGAACCAAAATGACAACGTGCCCACGATTTGACGATGTCCCGAAGAACTATGTATTAGTTGTCCCGAAGATAAAGGGTGTCCACGATGAAATTGCCACACTATGAAATTGCTCTAACTTTTTAACCGTTGGGTAGAATTTAATGAAAATTTGGGTGGATTTAGTTCATAGTGCATTATTTACATCCTGCAAGTTTTAAAGTCCTGTGATCAAAACTCGCGGAAATGGAGTCGAAAGAACAGCTCGTGCGTGAGAAAATCTTGCGCATTCATCACGAGAACAAGGATCTCTCGCATCGTTCCATCGCTAAAACGTTGGGAATCGCGAATTCCACGGTGTCGCGAGTGATTAAGCGGTTCGAGGAACGGTTGACCACCGATCGGAAGCCCAGAAGTGAAGGAAAAAGTATTCCGTACAACACCAAAAATCACAACCGCGTAGTTGGGGCCTTCAACCGAAATCCGAACGCCTCCGTTCGGGATGTGGCTAAGAAGCTGCACCTAAGCCGAAGTTTTGTCCAGAAGGCCAAAACTAACGTTCAAGGTACAAAAGGCCCCTAATCGCGACGAGAAGCAGAACAAGTCCGCCAAAACCCGTGCCAGGAAGTTGTACCTCAACATGCTGACGAAAGTTGAATGCTGCATCATGGACGACGAAACATATGTGAAGGCCGACTTCAAACAGATCCCCGGCAACCTGTTTTTCACGGCCAAGGATAAGTTCAGCGTTCCGGAGCATGTCCGCACTCAGAAGATGTCCAAATTTGCGAAGAAATTCCTGGTTTGGCAAGCCATCTGCACGTGCGGGAAGCGGAGTGCACCTTTCGTGACCCAGGACACGATGAACGGACAGGTGTACATAGAAGAGTGCCTCCAGAAGCGGCTGCTTCCTTTCCTGAAGGCCCACAACGTCCCAACAATCTTCTGGCCGGATTTGGCCTCATGCCACTACTCCAAGGACGTGCTGAAGTGGTATGCGGACAATAAGGTCAATTTCGTGCCGAAAATGTCCAACCCTCCCAACACTCCGGAGCTCCGCCCCATCGAGAAGTACTGGGCGATTATGAAGCAGCACCTTCTTAAACGACCTAAGGTAGTGAAGACAGTCGAGGAACTGAAGAAAGTATGGGTTTACATGCAAAAAACGGTTGATTCACAGGTTGTGCAGAATCTTGTGGCCGGGGTTAAGGCCAAGGTGCGGGCATTTGCGTATGGACTGTAAATAAAATACGAGTAAAATGGTAAAATGAAGTTTAATAGTTATTTCTCAATCCTTAAAAATTTGATGGCAATCGGATGAAAACTCGAATTTTGCGAATCAATTTTGTGTGTGGCAATTTCATCGTGGACACCCTTCGTGTATTTTGGTTGATCTTCACTCCTTCAGGGAAAAAAAACCAGCGGAGTCCGGTCATCACGGATGACTCCGGCCCTAACCCTCACCTATGCTGTTCTGTCAACATTCGTTCGTGATTTTTCTTGCAACCAAACTGTGTCGTTCTGCTTATTCACGAACTGCTGTAAGGTCGATAAACACAATATTCTCCAACCTACCTTCCGCGGCCCTCTTCGGCAGTGCCTTCGCTATTTTATCCGTTCTTGTTTCTGCCTCACCGAAAGGTCTTGAACCTTCTGGATCATGTAGGGCTGGGTTTGAAGTTTGTCTTTCAGGATCCTACGGAGACTTCGATCCGATACGTTGATATCCTCCACCAACTTAGTGGAACTACGTCGAGGATTTCTCTTAAGGTGTCTCTTGACGATCTTCACCATCGCAGCTGTAACCACAGTAGCTCAACGTCCTCCATACCGTTTTCTGGTACTTCCGGTTTCCAGGTGTCTTTGGATACATTGGATCCATTTTTCAGGATAACACTCGATTACAAAAGTAGCACATCCATTCACTGGCAGCCAAGACACAATGTAAACAAAGCGACCAAGGGTCGTCCAATACAGTTGCGCGAGTAACGTAATAATGACTGTTGAGGTAATGTAGCAGTTTCAGTTGTCGGACCCCGTAGTTCTTTTAAAATTTCAAACTTTAAATCAACTAACAATCTGCGTTGAAGTTTTATCCATAATTGAACTTTGAACGGATCACTTCTGAGCAAACAAAAATAAATAAATGAATTATTAGTCATTCCGTCAACAGTCAACAGTGACAGATTCGGTCTTATGACCCATCACCGTGCGAAGGCAATCAAACACCTTAAAAGCGATCTGAGAAAAGAAACTTCTGCTGTTTGAGTTTGAGTTTGAGTACACCTATTTGAGTTTTCATTGACTCAATGAATTATTCTGGGTTTTGTCGTAAGATTTAGCAATAAAATTATAACATATATTGAAATTACACAGTTTAGGTCTGTATCCGCAATAATCCGGACACCTCAAACATGAATAAAACATAAATTTCGCATTATATTTCCGTCGTAGGGAAGATGTACCTATATTAATCTCATCACTTTGCAATTCATCCTACTTGAATTAAAACGATATACACGTGACAAAATTAATTAGTAATGTTTGTTGTAGTTATTTAACGTAAGCAAACATTACTAGAAAACGAAACCGATCCTTCAACTGCCCAATTGTTTGATTCATCGTAGGATGAATATAGGAACAATGAGATTAATATGGGGGCATTAACCCTGTTTGTTTCAGATTCATGGGATGTGTTTGAACAATTCGTGAAGACAAAACATAGTTATTCGGTATTTGCATAAAATTTTCGAACTTTGCGCTTAACTCCGTCCATAAGAGTTTGTACAGACTCTACAGAAATCGCAGAAGCCGTCTTTGTCCAAATTTGCTGGAAGTGTTTGATGTCTTTGATTCCTTGCTTCTTTCCAGAAAGCTTCCGCTTCATCAGAGCCCAATATCTCTCGATTTGTCGTAGCTCCGGGCAATTTAGCGGGTTTGAGGTTTTTGGTACAATGTTCACTTGATTTGCTTGGTACCACTCCATCACAGTCTAAGCATAGTGGCATGATGCCAAATCGGGCCAGAACAAAGTTTTTCCTTTGTGACTTTTGATGAAGGGTAGCAATAGCTTCTGCAGACACTCTTTCTGATAGATCTCCTTGTTGATTGTGCCTGTAGTGACGAAAGATTTACTCTTTTTGCCACACGTGCAAATTGCTTGCCACACAAGGTATTTTTTGGGAAATTTCGATGTCTTCTTCGTTTCTGAAATGCTCAGCTGTAGCTTTCTGGCCATAGCAGAATAAAAAGCCAGCCCTGGAAGCTGCTTGAAATCCTCCAGGACATAAGTTTCATCGTCCATAACAACGCATGAAAACTTCGCCAAATATTCGCAGTACAAACGTCGAGCCCGTGATTTTGCTGCCAAGTTCTGTTTGCCGTTGTGACTTGGAACTGTTTTCACTTTATACGACTTAAGTCCCAAACGTTGTTTTGATGTTTGGACAAAACCAGGCGACTTCCCTATTTTACGAGCCAAAATTAACTTCAACGGAACGCAAACATATCTATTGTGGACAAGCCTTTATGGCCGGCCCACAATTGTTACGTTGCGGATGCGTTTGTTGAAATTTGACAGTTTTCCCATAGGTTTCCTGTCGGATTCACGCAAACGCATCCGCAACGTAGCAATAATTGTGGGCCGTCCATTAGATTGTGCTTCGCCAAGTGACAGCCGGTTTGTCGATTTGTGGAAAAAAGAAAACAAAAGGGAATCAGTTCACTTCACATAGTTCTCTTCTCTTCTTCTCTTCCGCATTTTGATTTGACATAGTCGATGAATTGTTCAGCTCACGGGAAAGCAATGCGTACAGTGAGAACGGGTGAGCTGGTGAGCTGGTTTTTTTTTTAAAGAGTTGGTTGTCATTTGCTCACTGAAATGAATCGATTCAGTGGAACCGCTCAGGAGCGGATTGTCCATCTCTAATCCCAACCACATTTCCATCATCTTTGCTCAGCAATGCCTCAAACTGTTGATTACGAACTTATAATTTATATGACCATGTTGAGCATGATTGGATGATTTTCATTTGCCACAGTAGTAGCAACAGAACCGAGCCAGGGTCATGAAAATAAAGGCGTTACCGTTTTATGGCTTCTCCGAAAAATTATCACTTCTTCCTTTTCGAAAGCAAGGAAATTGGATTCTCTGTTCTAGCTTTCACCGACGCTCTTCCTCCACGCGTAGGTAGGAGAGGTAAGGTCGGTTAAGCAACAAAGTTGTCGTTTACACATGCATTCTTTGGTACCATTCGTTCCATTTGAATGCTTGAAGTGGAAAAAGTTTAACTAGAACGAAGCCATTTCGCTGTTCCGTCGTCATCATCACTCCAGACAGCCACAATCCAGGAGCTTCCAGCAATTATTCCACTCTAATTAAATCTCGCTTCTTGTGAGCACTTCTCCCGGCTGCGCCTTGCTACATGGTAGCCACGTAGCCCCCTACGGTATGTTATCCGATTAACTACAGCCGTCGTCATCGGGTGTGGTGAAAAAGAAAATTTCCCGCACTTTTCGAGGTACAATTTTCCCGAAACTTTCATCATAGTAAACCGTACGGCGAGTGTGCCATGCGCTCCATCAGAGACGTTGAGAAGCCGAAGCTAATTTCACATGGCAACCGGTGACGACGCCTGCTCAGTTGCAAATGTGAGCCTCATCGGTTAATGTTGTAGTCGAAGTTTTCCAGTTAATGATCGGTATGGACGGGAAAAAAATGCCAAAGTGCGGAAAATTAATGGCTCGACAGAAGAAATTTAATCACACAAGTTTGCTATTTAATTATACATGTACGCGTGCAGCCGTGTGGATTTAAAGCTGTTTGGAAGTGATGGCAAGCAAACTTGGTCAACTACCACGGCCACGACCGTACCTACTCGCAATATTTCCTCAAAAACAAAACAAGAACGATATCGATTTGTAGTTGAACAAGCAAACATCGTTTCAAAACACGTTAACGTTATCATTTTTTTGTTTTTGTTTTCTCCAGGTGAAAAAAAAACAAAAAAGTAAACCCGTTTCTCCATCATAAACCATTCCAACAACCGAAAATTGAATAATTCATTTAGGTAAAACATTCCACTTTTTATCTCTGAGGAGCTGATAGCAAGTTTCAATTTTTTCTCTGTTTAGTGCAGTGTGCAACGATGCAGTTGAACATATTTTTTTCTCACCCAATCATTCTACAATTCCTCCTAACCGACTATCAAAATGAGATAAATTTTTCCAACCGTTACCGATACATCGGTACAATATTGAATTGGCAAATAAATTATTTATCCTACCCACATACACATTCGCACACACACACAAATACACGTATGGAACTGTAGATTGTCGCACACATAAACCGATCCAGAAGCCTGAAATAGGTTCCCAGAGGTAATATGCATGCGAGATTTTTTTCTGCTGACCATCCATTCATCTCGAAGCGCATCGAGCCGGTTATCGCATTCTCCGCCTCGTATGGAGTCTCGCCTAATATTTGAAAAGGGGCTATATTCGGTGATCGATTCTCTTCATCGAATTGTTAGGAAGCCGCGTTATTCACCGAAGAGAAAGTCGACGAAGAGAATCGAACGAACAACGGATATATAGGCCTTTTCCAAATGTTACGCGAGTGGTGTTGTATTTACAATACAGTCGTTTTTGTACGATGATGACGACGAGCGCTTCTTGCACTACTTCTTCGCTTTCTCTCCCTGGCTCGCTCTTGCTGATACTGATCTAGTAAACTACATGCTGGTAAAGCTGCCTTCCCGCTCGCACAACGACCGCTTGCACCACCTCTTCTCTTCAACTCGTCTTCTCAGCCTCCCACCCATAACCAATGCTTGGTCGGCTGATACAGCAGACGACGACGACGACGACCGGCACCGAATCTGAATTTGAAATTTTTATTTATTTATTTACTTGTTTATATTCACTACGCTCGCGCTTTTATGCAGTCTCCGTACCGTCCGCCTCGTTCATCCACCCTCGCACAATGCATTTACCCTTGCATTGGCCGAAACCCAGATCGAGGCTGCTCGAGACATTGGCTGAGGTTGCTATTTTTTTCGCATGTTTTTCCTGCCCGAAAATTCCGGTTCCGCCGCTGTGTTTGCATAGTGGATTTGGCGTTCCGCCGGTCGGCCGGCCGTCGATTCCATGACGAGCGCGAAAGTACATGCGTGTGATTCTCGGTAGTCATTAACTCTCTAAACAGCATCTCCGATGCTGCCGATTTTGCAGGGGGAGAGAAAATTCTCGGAAGTTTTTCACGCTCTCGGAGTGATTTGATGCAATATACAAATGATTAGCGGAACAAAAGAAAAACGTAAACATTGTGAAAAAGGACCACATACAAGTTTGTGAGCCGTTTAAAAACAGTCTCTTTAATTAAAAAAAAAAAAGGGAAGCTAGATAATTAGTGAAAACATATTGAATTTGTTCAGTTAATTCAATTTGATGTACTGTAACAAAATCATTAAATTAAGTAATTGATAAAAGCTTGAAACTGAATTTGTTCTAAGATATACACTCAGTAGCAAAAACAAGTCGAGCAAAATGTTTCTTCCAAAAAATGCTGTGTTCAATCTTCTGTTACTTAGTCAATTATCAATATTTTTAGCTGAAAATTTGACAAAATTATAATCAATGTATATACCTTATGTGACCGCCTCGGCTTTTTTGCACCGATATTTCAGCATGCCCAATATCGGTTGAAAAGGGGAAATACTCATGTTGGTGCGTCAATTTTGACGCCAGCTGTAGTCCAAACCACTTAATGGAAACAGTTCAAATTTTGTCCACATCATTTTCTTTATTTTTTTAGGCTATGATCAAATTTTGAGTATGTTACCTAAATGTTTCACAGAAATACGGATTTTTGAAATTGGTATGTCCAAAAACGACTTTTTTCACATATGTTATGAAAACATAAAATTTATAAATCTTATCAACATGAAATTTCGGTTTAATGATAATTGACAAAGTAACAGAAGGTTGAACATGGCATCTTTTGGACGCAAAATTTTGCTCTGCTTTTTTTTGCTACTGAGTGTACTTGTTGAACCTACAATTAAAAATTCTAATCTAAAGGATTCTGTACGGAGAAAACTGAAAAATTGTAAGCCAGAATTTATAAAACATATTTAAAATATTACTAATAAAACCTTATTACAGCTAAACCTGTTCCCAGTAAACTTTGAATTTTTACGGGACGCTAAAAGAAATCAGTAACTGCAATGAGAATATCTAAAGATCGTTAAAAAGTACCGATAATCGCTCAAAAGTTCACATACCCAAATTATGCGTAAGTCCAGATGACCTTATATTGGAAACTGAATGAAGATAAACTTTAAAAATTACAGATTTATTATCGTTACGTTTTGCTGAAAATTGTTTATTTTTTGTAGTTTTATTTTATAGAATGCTTCAGAAAAGACATGCAATTTTACAATTTATTCATTGGGATAAGTATTCTAAATTCTGCACCAAAGCAGAAACAACTGCTCAAAAGTATAACAGAAATATACCGGAATCCATTTATGAATGTTTAGATTGTTATCACGCGGTGCACCACATATTCCTGCTACAATTTTGAACAAATTTCAATTTGCCGTATTGCACCTCGGGATTCACGTTGGTCCACAAGGATCCGTCGGTGCTAGACTCAAATAAAGAATGCAACAGTGATTGTCTTAAATATTCGGACATGTATAAACTATTTATTGAAAGTCTAATAAGAAATAATAACTACGCTTTCGCTTAGAAAAATATGGCCTAAGAAAATCAGGGACGAATGTCCCGAAGAGTTAAAGTCCCTCGCAAAAACAATAGAAGAAGAAGAAGCCTTAGAAAAATATGCCTCTGTCCTCGATCAGGGACGAGAAATTTCGGGCAAATATTAACGTCCAATATTGGAAAATGAACATTACCCAAATATCAGTGAAAAATTACTGTTTATCATCGTTTAATTTTATTTAAAACACAACATCTTCGACAAGGACATCGAATATTTCGGAAATAACCGATATTTTGGGTATTGTCAACAATACCTAATTTTAGGTATTCTCATCTTAGAGTGCGGCTAATTTAGCAAACAACGAGGGAACGGCATGAGCATAAAGAGATCTTGCACCCCATCTTGCATTGGTCTACGGGGGAGTGCTCATTCGAAAGAACCCATTATTAATTTTTGAAAAGGACACTGAAATGAAAGAAAAAAATGGTCAACTGTTCCGTCTTTGCATTCTTCTTTGCTTCTAGTTCCTGTTTTGGGGAAAGATCAGAAGGAGGCGTAGGATAGGATTTGGAAAGGATTTGGATTGGATTTGGATAGGATATGGAATGGATTTGAAATGGATTTTAATTCGATATGAAATGAATTTGAATTGTATATAAAGGGTGTCCACGAAAAAAATTGCCACACTATGGAATTGCTCTAACTTTTTAACCGTTGGGTAGAATTTAATGAAAATTTGGGTGGATTTAGTTCATAGTGCATTATTTACATCCTGCAAGTTTTAAAGTCCTGTGATCAAAACTCGCGGAAATGGAGTCGAAAGAATAGCTCGTGCGTGATAAAATCTTGCGCATTCATCACGAGAACAAGGATCTCTCGCATCGTTCCATCGCTAAAACGTTGGGAATCGCGAATTCCACGGTGTCGCGAGTGATTAAGCGGTTCGAGGAACGGTTGACCACCGATCGGAAGCCCAGAAGTGAAGGAAAAAGTATTCCGTACAACACCAAAAATCACAACCGCGTAGTTGGGGCCTTCAACCGAAATCCGAACGCCTCCGTTCGGGATGTGGCTAAGAAGCTGCACCTAAGCCGAAGTTTTGTCCAGAAGGCCAAAACTAAGGCTGGGCTTCGAACGTTCAAGGTACAAAAGGCCCCTAATCGCGACGAGAAGCAGAACAAGTCCGCCAAAACCCGTGCCAGGAAGTTGTACCTCAACATGCTGACGAAAGTTGAATGCTGCATCATGGACGACGAAACATATGTGAAGGCCGACTTCAAACAGATCCCCGGCAAACTGTTTTTCACGGCCAAGGATAAGTTCAGCGTTCCGGAGCATGTCCGCACTCAGAAGATGTCCAAATTTGCGAAGAAATTCCTGGTTTGGCAAGCCATCTGCACGTGCGGGAAGCGGAGCACCTTTCGTGACCCAGGACACGATGAACGGACAGGTGTACATAAAAGAGTGCCTCCAGAAGCGGCTGCTTCCTCTCCTGAAGGCCCACAACGTCCCAACAATCTTCTGGCCGGATTTGGCCTCATGCCACTACTCCAAGGACGTGCTGAAGTGGTATGCGGACAATAAGGTCAATTTCGTGCCGAAAATGTCCAACCCTCCCAACACTCCGGAGCTCCGCCCCATCGAGAAGTACTGGGCGATTATGAAGCAGCACCTTCTTAAACGACCTAAGGTAGTGAAGACAGTCGAGGAACTGAAGAAAGTATGGGTTTACATGCAAAAAACGGTTGATTCACAGGTTGTGCAGAATCTTATGGTCGGGGTTAAGGCCAAGGTGCGGGCATTTGCGTATGGACTGTAAATAAAATACGAGTAAAATGGTAAAATGAAGTTTAATAGTTATTTCTCAATCCCTGAAAATTTGATGGCAATCGGATGAAAACTCGAATTTTGCGAATCAATTTTGTGTGTGGCAATTTCATCGTGGACACCCTTTACGTTGGATTTGGATCGAATTGGATTGGATTTACATTAGATTTGTATTGAATTTGGATTCGATTTGGATTGAATTCAGATTGGATTTGATTTGGATAGAACAAAATTTGAAAATGATTAAGATTGGATTTGAATTGGTTTGGGTAGGATATGGATTGGATTTAAATCGAATTTGGCTTTGATTTGGCTTGGATTTGGTTTCTATTTCTATTGGATTTGGATTGGCTTCAGATCGGATTTGGATTTGGATTGGATTTGGATTGGATTTGGATTGGATTTGGATTGGATTTGGATTGGATTTTGATTGGATTTGGATTGGATTTGGATTGGATTTGGATTGGATTTGGATTGGATTTGGATTGGATTTGGATAGGATTTGGATAGGTTTTGGATTGGATGTGGATTGGATTTGGATTGGATTTGGAATGGATTTGGATTGGATTTGGATTGGATGTGGATTGGATTTGGATTGGATTTGGATTGGATTGTATTTGGATTTGAATTGGATTAGATTTGGATTGGATTAGATTTGGATTGGATTTGGATTGGATTTGAATTGCATTGGATTTGGATTGGTTTTGGATTGCGTTGGATTTGGATTGGATTTGGATGGGATTTGGATTTGATTTGAATTTTATTTATCAATAGATTTGACTTTGGTTTGGATTGGATTTGATTAAATTTTTGAGATTTTGCATAGTTGCAATAGAGCCCAGAAAGTTACTCAGAGCTAAAACGGAAATGTTGTCCCATCACAAGGACTGTATTGAAAACAAACTGGCAGCACATTATTTATCATACTATGAAATAAAACAAAACAACAACAAAAAATTCATAATAACTGTATCATTTGATTCAAGTCTTACTCTCTTATGCCTTGTTCAGACTACAGAGTTATAACATGTTATAACGGTTGCCAAATAATTTCAACATGAAAAACGTCATCAAGATAGCCTTGTATCATGTTACAACTCTGTAGTCTGAACAAGGCATTAGTTTGAATAAAATAATAAATGAAGGCAACTTTATTTCCAGAATTTTCTGATTTTGATTTTGACACTACTCATGAAGTTTTGGACAACAGTTTTGTCGCATTTTATGGAAGCCGCACACCAATTCTTTCTTAAAACTTTCATGGTCTTGCAATCTTTACCACTCTTCTTGAAGTTTGCACTTGACGATATCCCAGTAGCGTTCAGTTGGGCGAAGCTGTGGACAAATGGGAGGATTGATGCCTTTCTCAACGAAATCTACTCCATTTTCATGCATCCATTTTACTGTGGTTTTGGTGTAATATGCTTACGCCAAATCGGGCCAAAACCAATGTGTGACCTTGTGCTGCTTATTTTACGGAATCATCCTTTTCTGCAAACACTCAGTACGGAAAATTTCGGCATTGATCGTACCTTTGGTGTAGAAAATCGATGACTTGAAGCCGCAGGAACAAACTGCGTGCCATACGAGAAACTTCTGGACAAATTCATCCACCTCGAACGCCTTTTCGGCGATGCTCACTTCTTCGCCGATTAGAGTAAAATTGCGCTCCTGGCAGCGTTCTGGAGTCCTCTTTCACACATGTTTTGTCATCGATCAAAACACAGGCAGGCGGTCGTCACAAAAGTCGGCTGTATAACTTTCTAGCTCTGGTTTTTGCCCTGGATTTTTGCTCAGCACTTTTGTGCTTCTTATAAGTTTTCAGGTTGTTGCGCCTCTTGATTCTTGCATCATTCTGAGGGAGGTACTAGCCTTCTTGGCCAAATCACGAATCATCATCGATCTGTTCCGAAGGATGACGTTGACTACTTTCCGATCGAATTTTGAGTCAGTTGGACCTGGTTTTCTTTCTCTTCTTGGCAGCTTAGCGATCGAGTAGTGTTCGCCGAGCATGTTGATGATAGATTTTACGCGTTCGTGATGAATTCAGAATCGTTTCCGAATTTTGTTCATCGAGGCATCCTTCTCATGAAGTCACGTGCCCACCACTTTTAACACTTTTTTCGATTCGTGACATCTCGAAGACGATCACTCTTTACCGAAATTTCAGGAGCTGATCAAATTGTGACAGACGAACGCGCCGAATGTAGGTAGGCTCAGACCGATAGTCTTATGCTTGTGTGTGTGTGTGAGCGCATCATAAGCGTTGCCAGTTTTCGATGCAATCCTTAGTGAACAGTCTCACCCGGGCTGCGATTTATTCTCTGTAAATTTTTCGTCTGGATGACGATCGGTAATGCGACGATTTTTGTAATCGAAAGCTTCTAGCCAGAGAATAATCACGTCAACGTCAACAGCAGACACCGATCTCATCGAATTTGGTTAGTTAATATATTGCACTTTACTCAAAGTTTGCCTTTCCAAGTAATCTGCAAAAGCTCTTTTGGAAGTAAGATCTACACGATGGTATATGTCAAACCTTTTATAATCACCCCAGCCGCCAAGTTGAATCACCGTTATATTATAGAAACGAGCACTCAAAATGTTTTGAGGGTGTTTTTTAACGTGATTTGTTCGAAACTGTTGGATAAAATCATTCGGCAATAAACGGGGGTGCAAATTGAAACATCCACCACAAAAAGTTATCAGATTTCGAACGATCATAACTCATTCATTCTGGATGGATTTTCTAAATTTTTACACCAATCGATTGACAATATGTTTAGCAATTTCATGCGTTTTTTTAAACCGTGTATTATTTGGCATTTAGTGTATAAAAATATAACGAATTAGTCAAAGGGAAATGGGAAACTATTTATGACAAACAAAGCAACCGATGAAAAGAAGAACGCAGCGAAAAAGCCAACTCGTGAGAAAAATGTAGTCAAAACGTCAACCATGCGGTCGTGCCTTGTGTTTAACATTTAAATTTATTTTTTTACGCGAACACATCTATCACATAGAAAACGAATCCAGTGCAACAAGAATCACTTGCACTGACATGAGTTCGAAGACAACCAAATATTCAAAGCGAATTCAGCTTCAATTCGTACCGTCCGCCCAATCGAATCTTTCCAAAGTTCAAAGGTAAGCTTGGGGCAGAATAACCTCGTCACGCACACAACGGTTCAGCCGAAAATTGTTTCACAAAAATCAAAGCAAAGCGCTTCTAATCATCTCCTTTTCTACGGTTGCAAAGATGCAGCAAATTTCCAGCGTTTGTTATTTGAACGGTTGCCCCACTAGTGTAGAATGGGAACATTGAAACCGGTTCACCTTCTCCCTCTCGCGACGTTTGAAACCTCATGCACGGCTGATGGGTTGTGTAGCTTTTGCACCCTGGAGCTAGGAGCATTCAGGAACCCGAACGAACGCCCGCCTATCGATGACATCAGTAGTTGAAATGGGATTCTTTTTGCTTTTCGTTCCTGCGTCTCTCGTCGGGTTGACCAGAGCGCGCCTCGAGCAAGGGGGCCGATTCAGCAGAGTAAGCTCTCTAGATGGAGGGTAAACTTAATTTGATATGCCACACGAACGGTGGCGGTGCCGAGTTGCGGGGACTGTTGCTGGGAGAGCGGCTGTAATTTAGTGAACCGTGTTCGATTTCGTATTCACGAAACGGTAATTGACATTTTGATGATCCTCGAAAAGAGGAGGGAAATTTGAAATTAAATCGATAGGAGTGGATGCCGGGCACGGGTTCTTCAAGGGGAGGGAAGGATTCGGCGGCACCGAGGGTTCTTAGCTATCGGTTGACGTTGGGAAAATTCAAACATGTGCTCTTAGAATTTGATTGAGGAAGAATTAAGGAAATGATCGTGATGATAATAGAACCTTTTATGAAATGTCAGTTGTGTCAAAATGATCGAAAAAAATTGAATGATTAGCACTTCATCACGAAGCTTCATATAATTTATATGCTAATTTTTGACTTATGAAATGTAGAAATAACGCAAATCTTCACAGTTTTTAAGGTTGATATGTACGCAATGTATAATCGCCAACTCTCTCTGTATCTCATTGAATATAAGTCAAGTCACGGCCAAAACATGCCATGAGACCTACATGTATCAGTGACTCTCAATTGATTTACACGTGAGTTTTTTTCACCGTGATTCGTTTTCACCCGTCAAGTGACACTCATAATAAGCCCCAATTTGTTGAGTGCAAAACATCCAATGTAATTTGGGGATATACGGGAATGTTCAAATCAATTTCTCTTCTCTGAAATGAAGGACCTTACAATGAGCAAAGATAAAGGGCGAACACGAAATTATTGCAACACAGTTAAGTTACTAAAAATCTCATGTATTCATCGAATAAAAACCAAATATGCAGGGCAGTTTTAAACATATATTAATCTCAGTTTACAAACATTGGATAAATTATTGAAGTTTGTTTGGTAAATTCTCGACACTCGCTTCATGCCATTCATAAGAGCTTGTAAGTCGTATCCGGTACCTTTTTCTCACTTTTTATCCACTTCCTATGCATGTCACTTGCATCCTTTAAGGTCTGTATCCGCAATAATCCGGACACCTCAAAACATGAATAAAACATAAATTTCACATTATATTTCCGTCGTAGTTGTTTATTTCAGATTCATAAGATGAGTTTTAACAATTCGTGAAGACAAAACATAGTTATTCGGTATTTGCATAAAATTTTCGAACTTTGCGCTTAACTCCGTACATTAGGGTTTGCACAGACTCTTCAGAAATCGTAGAAGCCGTCTTTGTCCAAATTTGCTGGAAGTGTTTGATGTCTTTGATTCCTCCTTCTTTCCAGAAAGCTTCCGCTTCATCAGAGCCCAATATCGCTCGATTAGTCGTAGCTCTGGGCAATTTGGCGGGTTTGAGGTTTTTGATACAATGTTCACTTGATTTGCTTGGTACCACTCCATAACAGTTTTAGCATAGTGGCAACATGCCAAATCGGGCCAGAGCAAAGGTTTATCTTGTGACTTTTGATGAAGGGTAGCAATCGCTTCTGCAGACACTCTTTCTGATAGATTGTTGATTGTGCCTGTAGTGACGAAAGATTTACTCTTTTTGCCACACGTGCAAATTGCTTGCCACACAAGGTCTTTTTTGGAAAATTTCGATGCCTTTTTCGTTCAGAAATGCTCAGCTGTAGCATTTCTGGCCATAGCAGAATAAAAAACCAGCCCTGGAAGCTGCTTGAAATCCTCCAGGACATAAGTTTCATCGTCCATAACAACGCATGAAAACTTCGCCAAATATTCGCAGTACAAACGTCGAGCCCGTGATTTTGCTGCCAAGTTCTGTTTGCCGTTGTGACTTGGAACTGTTTTCACTTTATACGACTTAAGTCCCAAACGTTGTTTTGATGTTTGGACAAAACCAGGCGACATCCCTATTTTACGAGCCACCGTTCGAATGGAGAGATTTGGGTTTTTCGTTAATATCCTTTTCACCTTTCGGTCCATTACAGGATCAGCGCGTCCAATGTTTTTGTCACTTCTCGGTTTCCTCTCCACCGTCAAACGTTCCGAAAATGATTTGAGCACATCGTGAACAGTGGATTTAGGCAAATCCAATGCTTTTTGCAAGGTCCCGTATTGACAAGTCAGGATTTGCCGTACACCCGTACAAAATTCGCTCACGCACTTGTTTTTCTTTCGTCGCCATCTTGAATACTAAACATGAAATGTAAACATCAATCAAAGTCTTTTTCATCATAGACTCTCAGCTATACCACAGTGAAATTTTTCATTCCAACGTGCAATATTTCAAAACATACATTGATTTGAATGATTTGAAGGTGTCCGGAATAATGTGGATACATACCTTACTGCTCCTTGGTTTTTTCCAGCCCCCCCCTTATAAACACCCCAAAAATTTTTTTTTTTACCCCGTTCCGGGCAGTTCGATGGATTCATCCCCTAGTGGACAAAATGCACCAAATTAGTCTCATACCATTCCATTTTTCATTGTGCTGCTCCAAAAATGGCAAAAACGTGTTTGAAGACATTCAGTCATGTAAATTTCTCCATTGATGGTGCCTGTTGTGACGAAAATTTCGCTTCGCTGTACACCGGTGCGGATAGCTTGTCAAATTTTTCGACCGGAATTTCGACATGATCTTCTTTTTGAAACGGTCATCCTCGTTGGATTTATCTTTTCAGGTTTAGTATTCCTGCCTTGGCATTTGTTGGAGGTCAGCTTTGACGTATGTTTTATCATCCATCACACAGCAGCTGTGTATGGTCAACATCTCCTTGTAGAGCTTCCTAACACGGGTCTTGGCAACGGTTTGCTGTCGTTCATCGTTGTTTGGGAAGTTTTGAACCTTGTATGCATGTAATCCAGCTCTTGTCTTGACTTTCTGGACGTAACTTGACAACATCACTTTTTGAAATGTTGGGATTTCGGGTGATATTACCCTTAACCTTAAATTACACAACGCTTCCGGTTTCCTTCAAATCGCCCACGAATTCTCGGTGGGGTTGAAGTCCGGGCTTTGTGGAGGCTATTCCAGCGGTTTGATCCGACAAGACCGAAAAAAAGTTTGGTCTTCTTGGCAGTTAGCTTCGGGTCGAACATCTCTTCGAGGCCCGTCATCAGATCTCAAGAACTCTGAAATGTGACAAAAGTGTACAAGAATCCTCGGAATATCCTCCAATAAACTCGTTTCACTGAATCATGATGTTTGACACGTCAAAAGCAAGGTTTCAGAATCATCTCCGGGGAATTCTGAATACTCCGGAATGTGGCCAAAACGGCCTTCTCCTTGAAATGGCCTCCAATCAGCTCGTTTCACCAAATAACCAAACGATTCCGCAAATAATCTCAATAACACAAGGCCCTTTCCTCGGAGAAATCAAGTCTTCGGAATATCCCAGAATGTGGCCAAAGTTGTGAAGAAACCTCTGAATAACTTCATTTGAAGTCGTTTCACAAAATGGATGATCTGAAATTGTATAGCATATAAAGAATAATGAACCTAAAATTTCGATGTGCTGCTCTGCTAATAAATTTGATATAACCACAATGGAACTGACTCTTAGCTTCGGGTCATGATCCCTACTGAGCCCTTGCGGCACGTCAAGCCGGCCAGTTCAGCGCAAGGGAAGCTCCGATCTGACTCCACGATGCTCAGCACAAAACCAAATAACGTGATCTGCGTCCTGGTAACCTTGTCCACATTCACAGAGATTGCTGTCTCCCAGCCCACCACGGAACAAATGAGCGTTTAAAGAATAATGATTGGACATGAGGCGAGACATCACACGAATGAAGTCTCGACCCACATCCAATCCCCTGAACCAACATTTCTTAGACACCTTAGGAGTGATAGAATGTAGCCATCGCCCTAAATCTCCTTTACTCCATTTATACTGCCAGCTATCGAGTGATATCTGACGAAAAAAATAAAAAAATTCGTTGAAGGCGATTTGTCGGTCATAAATATCGCCTTCCATAGCGCCCACCCTTGCAAGCGAGTCCGCCTTCTCATTGTCAGGAATCGAACAATGAGAAGGGACCCACACAAAGGTGATAATAAAAGAACGTGAAGATAAAGCACTTAGAAGACCTCGTATTTTCATAAGAAAATAAGAGGTGTGCTTTACCGGCCTCAAGGAGCGAATAGCCTCTATAGAACTAAGACTATCCGTGAAAATGAAGTATTGATCCGGTGTAAAAGAGGCAAGAGTTTCTAAAGAAAAATGAATTGCTGCCAATTCCGCGACAAAAACAGAACAAGGTGCTTGAAGTTTACGAGCGGCGCTATAATTTTCATTGTATACACCAAAACCAGCGGAGTCCTCTATCAAAGACCCGTCAGTAAAAAACGTTTTGGTGGAATCAACTAGGCCAAACTTGGCAGCAAATATCACCGGAGCAATCATAGGACGATGATGCTCTGGGATTCCAAGAAGCTCCTGTTTCATGGATAAATCAAAATGAACCGAATTTCCGAAGTCGGAGAAGCAAACACGATTGGGAATATTCAGCGAAGGGCTGACATCCTGTGTTATGTACAAATGGTACAAAGTCATGAAGCGGGTTTGAGGATTCAACTCAAGGAGCTTCTCAAAATTTTCGATCACCTGGGGGTTCATAACTTCACACCTGGTGAGGAGCCGGAGAGATAATTCTGAAAACCGATCCGAGAGTGGCAACATGCCAGCCAGCACTTCAAGACTCATGGTATGAGTCGAGTGCATACAACCTAACGCGATACGAAGACACCGATACTGAATACGTTCCAGTTTATTGAAGTGCGACCGAGCCGCTGACTGAAAACAAAAACTACCGTATTCTATAATCGACAAAATCGTTGTCCGGTACAACGTTAGAAGATCTTGCGGATGCGCTCCCCACCAGGTCCCAGTAATTGTGCAGAGAAAGTTGATCCTTTGTTGGCACTTTCGCTTCAGATACTCAATGTGGGATCTCCAGGTGCACTTTGAATCGAACCAGACCCCAAGATATTTAAATGACATAGAATGAGTTATCGGTGTACCCAAAATTTGAAGCTTCGGTTGTGCTGGGTTATGCTTCTTGGAAAAAACTACCAACTCAGTTTTCTCCGTAGAGAATTCGATACCTAGCTCTAGAGCCCAAGTAGACAAATTGTCTAAGGTATCCTGTAAGGGTCCTTGCAGATCGACCCCATTGGGTCCCGTGACAGACACTACGCCGTCATCTGCAAGTTGTCTCAACGTGCAGTTGTCACTTAGACAACCGTCAATGTCTTTGACATAAAAATTATACAAAAGAGGGCTTAAACATGAGCCCTGGGGGAGACCCATGTAGCTAAATCGGGAAGCTGTAGAGGTTCCATGAGAAAAGCTCATATGTTTTTCTGACAGCAAATTGTAAAAAAAATTGTTCATTAATGGTGAAAAACCACAAGCGTGGAGTTTATCTGAGAGAACTTCAACAGATACTGAATCAAAAGCCCCCTTGATATCCAAGAAAACAGAAGCCATTTGCTCTTTTTTAGCAAAGGCTAGCTGAATATCTGTGGAAAGCAACGCGAGACAGTAGTTCGTTCCCTTACCCCTTCGGAAACCATATTGAGTATCTGAAAGCAGGTTGTTCGTCTCAACCCATTTGTCCAGACGGAAGAGGATCATTTTCTCCAACAACTTTCGAATGCAGGATAACATCGCGATGGGTCGATAGGAGTTGTGGTCGGACGAGGGTTTACCAGGTTTTTGAATGGCAATAACTCTCACCCGTCTCCAGTCATCCGGTACAATGTTGAGAGCCAGAAATTGATTAAACAAGTGCAACATGCGCCTCTTAGCGACGTCTGGAAGGTTCTTAAGCAAGTTGAACTTGATTCTATCTACCCCTGGAGCCGTATTGCCACACGAAAGGAGTGCGAGAGAGAGTTCTACCATTGAAAAAGGTTGGCTGGTCTCATCTATCGAATTCGTGGTTTCGCGAGGAA
The DNA here is from genome assembly GCA_024533555.2 of Aedes koreicus. Taxonomy (NCBI): domain Eukaryota; kingdom Metazoa; phylum Arthropoda; class Insecta; order Diptera; family Culicidae; genus Aedes; species Aedes koreicus. The sequence continues at coordinate 81,154 of JAHHFK020005639.1, read as the reverse complement.
ACATTTGGGCTGGCACAGAATCTGGGCAAACTTTTCGCGCGAACTTGAAGATCCATTGGTCCGAGTACTCCTCGCTCTCATTGTATGTAGTTCGGTTACGCAATCTTCGCGCCGTATTCCAAAGAGTATTCATCGACGTTTCACGCGATAGCCCGTCTACGAATTGTCGCTAGTAACCGCGTTTCTTGTCCTTAATGAGGCCCTTAGGTTCGCGTTCGAGTGCCGTGTACTTTTCGAAGTGCTCAGGTGTTCCACGTCTACGAAAAACTTTGAACGCGTCGGACTTTTTGCGGTAAACCTCGGTGCATTGCTGATCCCACCATGGGGAAGGAGGTTTCCTGCGAAATGACGTTCGTCGTTTCTGAATCGATAAAAAAGAGCTCATTTCTTCGGGAAATCAGATCTTCGGAATATCTCGGAAGGTGGCCAGGGTGACCAACATTCCTAGAAATGTATCCGATGAACTCGTTACGCAAAATCATGAAGTTTGACACGACGTAAGCTAGGTTTCAGCATCGATAAAAAAGTGGCTGTTTTCCCGAGGGAATCAGGATCTCTAGAATACCCTGGAATGTGGCCAAATTGACCAAGAATCCTCGAAATGTCCTCCAATGAACTTGTTTCGCGAAATCATGACGTTTGACTGGTTTCAGAAGGAAATAATAAGTTACCCTTCATCCGAAAATAAATCCTACCCCTCTACACCCCGGAATAACTCTGGAACCATATGGTCAATTTTAAATTTTCATCCAGCATTTGAAATTAGAGACATGATCGGTTTTTTTGGGGGCATGAATGATGAAAATCGGTTCAGAAACAAAAGATATATGATTTATATGATTTTTAGCCTAAAACTTAGCACCTTTATTCGCTTGTTTCCCATTGTTTGTAGGGACGTGAGTAGTTACACTTGTACTAGCCTTATTTGGATTATGGCTTAGCCAATACTCCTTTGATTATTTCCATTATATTAGAGGCTATATGAAGTTGCATCTGCACTTCATCACAGGGAAAAACAACCGAATCAAATCTTCTCCATTTTTCCACACGCAGTCGATAGGAGCACGGTTTACCAAACCGGAGGCGAAGGGTTCGATTCCAGGTCCGGTCAAGAGATTTTTTTGGGTTGAACATTTTGTCGACTTCCCTGGGAATAGAATGACTGCATATCTGGTGAAATCCTTGCCACATCCGGTATTCCACAAGGCCCCTTGTCTTCTTATTGTATTTCAACGACGTTAATCATTGGAAGGAATGCCCTAGGCTATCTTTTGCTGATGACTTGAAAATTTATATTTAGGTCAAATCCATCGAAGACGCATGGTTTTGTTCAACACCAACTTGATAGTCTCGCTTCGTGGTGCAACACAAACAGGATGGTGCTGAATTCAACCCCATGCTCCGCTGTTTCTTTCACAAGGAAGAAGCAACCGATGATGGTCGACTACCACCTCGAAGACAGCATTATTAAACGTGAATCTTGCGTCACGAATCTAGGAGTCATTCTCGATGCGGGACGTACAAGGCGCATATTAGTTACATTGTTTGTTTCCAAAGCAAACCGCAGATTGGGATTCATCATGAAAATGGCCAAGGACTTTACGGATGTCAATTGCTTAAAGAGCCTCTACTGTTCGCTGGTGCGATCCACGCTGGAGTATTGTACAGCAGTTTGGAACCCTTACTATCTTAATGGCGTTGAGAGGCGTCGAGGCAGTGCAATGAAGGTTTGTGCGATTTGCTCTTCGTCGTTGACCATGGAATAATCCACGTGAGCTGCCTAGATATGTACACCGCATGCAACTCATTGGCCTTGACACACTAGAAGTGAGACGAGATCTATCATGCGTCATGTTGGTATCCGATCTTTTCATGGCAAAAATAGACTGTCCGATGCTGCTTAATCAAATCAACATTCATGTTCGTTCTCGTGCACTTCGCAACAACATCTTTCTTCGAACATCATTTCGTCTAACAAACTATGTCGCCAACGGAGCTCTTGTTGGTATACGACGTGCATTCAATCGAGCGTCATCTGGGTTTCACCAGCCTTGCCAAAGAATTAGAACTAACTTTTTGGATATTCTTAGGAACTATCATTAGGACCACACTGTGTCTGTTGATAATAATAAATAAAGTAAAGTTAAGTAAAGTTAGTCCTAGCCGTTTGAAGGAAAATGAAGCATCACTTTACCTTCTTAGACCAGATGCTCCCATCGACCCTTTTTAAAATAAACTTTTGTTCTATACACCAAGCAGAGTACTCTGTTGGTGTACAGAACAAAAGTTTATTTTAAAAAGGGTCGATGGGAGCATCTAACTATTTTCTCCGACTATTGATTTCCCGTTTCCTTTGATATCTACTGAAGGCTGCGTGGGTTCCCTACGTCTTTTTAAGGTAGCTACAAAATTCTCCCTATCTCCAACGATTGCATGGACGTGACCAGTTGAGCGTTCGAGGAGTGTCTCCATGAAGAAACCGTTTCACGGTGACATGCAATGTCTTCAAAGATATATTCCTCATCGTAGATCCTTACACGAGGTGTGCAAACGTCAACGCTTATGCTAGTTTCCTAGTTTATAGGAAGCCAAATTTTCAAGAATTTAATTTCAAAGAATTGCATCCACCTTCTCCGGCATTTACCCTTCATTGCGACGGCAAGTTAAATTGTTTTTTGATTTCCTCCATCGCAGGTTTCAGCACAAATCCGCACTCTGTGCTTAAATCTCCGAACGGCAAATCATTCCAATCCGTGATGGAAGTGGAATGGTAATGGCTTTTGCAGCGCTAAAACAATCAGTAAACATTTCCAACTTTGTTTGCACCCAAATATTTACATAAAGAATTATTATTTAACTCGTTTATGCCCGATTCGAGGCGGAACTCATTAACGGTATTACAGCAGTTGCAGCAGCAGCAGCAGCAGCAGCTTCACCACCATCGAGCAACAACGGCAGTGGTGTGTGAATTTCAAAATTATCACATTTTTTCACCCTTGCGGTTTTTGTTCAATCGCCCTCGGTTTTATCATTTTTCTCCATTTTCCTTTCAAACCAGAACTCACCACGGCGCAGTTCGGGGAAGACGGTTGGGGTTCAGCAAGTCAAAAAGCCGCAACCCGCAACATCCTTCGCGAAAAAAATAATATAATAAACCAAGACAACGGCAACAAACAGTTAGAAGTTCATGCCCTCGGTGTTCAGAAAATGGCTTATCTTTAGGCACGCAGAAAAAACGACAACTGAAAAACAAACAACGAATCCCTTTCTTAGTGCGACTCTGAAAATATGTAAAGACGTGAGAAGAAGATGGCCGTGAGGGGATTGAGAGAATCACACCCCTTTCACGTAAACAAACCTCTTCAAACTACTATCACCGTATAAAAGTTATTGTTCGCCTTTTACAAATAAGACTTATGATTTACTAATTTCCCCTTTCCCCGTTCTCTACTTGCAGTGTGCCGTGCCAAGGCATGTTGGGGCCCACCGCCAATGGTCGTTTAATGGGACCTGGCATCGGTTCGTCCGGATCGGTATTGTCACACCATCGGAACCTATGGCCAAGTACCGCCGCCACCGCCAGCAGCAGCCGTTCGTTCGAGTTTCAGACCAGCAATGGCGAAGGTAGGTGTAACGCTTTGGTAGCACTTCGGTAACGCTCGTCAGCTGATCTGCCTGATCGATCGACAATCATGCATCGCCAGAAGACGAGTGTGAATTTTCACACTCAACCTTCCAGGGGAGGCCGGGTCAGTTCGTTCACTTCTTCAGCACGGGACGGACGAATTCCACGAATAGAGAAGGAAATCTGCCTACCTATATATCGAAGCACTTAAAAAATTGTTTAACATAAACCTCTTTAAGCCAAAGCTCAAACGAGCGAACGAAACTCACTGCTTCGAGAGCATATTTGAACGACTTTTATGGTACTTTAAAAAAGCATTTATCATTCTCTCGGCTCCGCATCTGCTCGTTACTGGTTGGCCTCTTCCTTCGTGGAAGGGGCGCCGCCATCGCCGCCGTAGAGTGTAATCTTGAAAATGGATTTCCGATTCCTCAATTTTCGAGCATTCAATAAAATCGTTTTTTAAAAATCATCCGTCTGATTACACACACCCGGATTGGTCTGACACGTTGAATGACGTTTATTGCCTTTAGGATTTTTTATTTCATCTTTCTCGTATGCGCACATACAATCACATACCTGCAGGGGTTGCGCTCTGGATCACAATAGATAGAGCCACAGTAAATTTCGTTAACAACGGAGTCTCATCTTGCTCAAGTAGGCTCCGTCCGTTCCGCCGCACCACCGGTCTGGTTGCCTTCCGGAGGACCTAGACCAATGATTCGCCTCTTGGACGCGAAGAGAAGAATCATGATAATCATCATCTCGTTCGGTGACCTAGCAGATTTTCATTCAATAAGAGAGAAGCAAATTTGTTCGAACGGCTTCTCTCCGTAGTCCGGAGATGTCATTATCATTGTTTAGAGGTACCACTCTTCGAAGTCCGGTCCACTCCGACATAGACGGAGTCGTATTAAAATTAGGTTTCTCCTGTATGCGTTCGACAAAGGACAAAAAAGAGACAAGACATGAACTTCTTTTGTTCCCTAGCAGCTCAAGGTTGGGGTCTTTTCGAACACATTCTTCGCCAAAAATGCGCTCCATTCCGCTAGGAAGAGCGAGATGACGACGAGGACGACGGTCATAAATCAAATGGCTAAAACATATTAGAGAGCGAACGAGCAAGGCAGCGAGGCTCATTCTTCTTGATTATATTCCAGCTGTGAAAATTGATTACCCACGTCTCTGTCCTCGGACCGCTGGTCCCTTGCCGTCGGTTCTCTTCGATTTTAAATGATGTCGCCCGGCAGAGAGTCGAGCCAGCCGTGCTGTAGCCTTGTCGACCGATCAGTCATTTGATGGGCCGAAAAATATTAACTAAACAGTTTTGCATCGAAGAGTTCTAGGCGAATATGCTCTATTATAGAGTATACACGGGACAGCGCGGGGTTAAATGAGTTGTTGTCTAATGATGCATGTCCTTCCGGTGAACGACCAGCCGCAGGCTTAGAGGGGAAGAGGCTTCGGATGACCGGTTCGACCCCATTGACTGTCCGAGTATAAATCCAATAGGGTTTCACAGGTCAAAGCATTTTTCTAATTTGCATTAAAAATGGAATCGAAATTAAAAATTCCATCAACTTTAGTGCACAGGAACTAGTTTTGATTAAATGAACCAGTCCTACAGTTAGGCTGTGTACCAATTCGCGAATTAATTTTAATTTTACTTAAACTTGACAGTTGGAAAATAGTCGATTAGTCGAAAAAATCCCTTTGTTATAGATCGACAAACTTTCGATAAGGTGTCTGTCAAAATTTAGTTATCGTCTGTCAGAAATAAGTCAGCTCGAGTAGCAGACTTAATCGATTATTTTCCATCTGTCAAGTTTAAGTGAAAATTATAATTAATTCGCGAATTGGGACACAGCCTTAATAATAAGTACGATTATTTTGGCAATAAGTACCGTCCAGCTACCCCTCGAAAAGTCTTCGCACAGGAATGAACTGTCAACTAGACGCGTCAGAAAACGCCTTTTTTCGTCTTTTTTTTTTATAAAATTTAGAAATCAATAGTGATGAAAATTGATTTAATATTTGATTGATATTGAAAATACACCGAAGTGCTTCTGGTATGGCAGAATCTGTGCAATCTCGGTGTTTTAGAACTGGTGAACTTCTGATTATCTTCTGATTATGCTCTACCATACGAATGCCTAACTTGCTCGGGATCAGAAACAAAGTGACGCCTTTATCGTTGTTGCTGAAATACTTTGCATGGTATTCGACTCATTCATATGTGTACGACAAGACAAAATTAGAAATCAGCATACATACGTCTATGCAGACCAAAATGCAGGCGACACGCAACCCATAGAAATGAAAATGGAACAGAAGAATGAAGAAACAAATTGGTGAGATCGTTCAAATTTGTTTTGTTATTGCCTTGAAACTTTTATAATTCGAAATACTTGAATTGAAAAAGATTTTTTTTTCTGCAAATTAATTCTGGAAGTGTAAATGCCCTAAATTTATCGATTCATGCTAGTGTTCATGCGAGACTTATTGTATTTGAAAATAGCCTTAGAATGTACGTGCAGGAACAGGCATTCTCCAAATGTGTTGTTGGATATGCAATAGAGCTATCATCTTTCATAACCAGGGCTAAAAATGTCTATAGAGAGATACAAATTGATAATTGGAATATGCAAATGCATATCAAACGGGCGGCGTTAATCTTATTTAAAGACTAGCTGAACCCGGTGCGAGCGCTGCTACGCTTGCAACTAAATGAATGGACATCTAATAGAACTGGCGCGTTTATGGTTGTTTTTCGGTATGAGTTTTGTTAAAATATTGTTCAAACTTCTATCAGAACATGCTTCTTTCCCGAGAAATACACATTTTGTGTTTTGGTTGCCTGGATAATTCTCATGTTTGGTTGAAATTTGTGTTTCATTTGTATGAGAGCCCCCCCTCCCACCCCCTTCCAAAGGGAGGAGGGGTCTCGAACTTCACCATAGACAAAAATCCTGCCTCCAAAAACCCCAACATGCCAAACTTGGTCCCATTTGCTTGATTAGTTCTCAAATTATGCATAAATTTCTATTTCATTTGTATGAGATCCCCTTTTCCAGAGAGAGGAGGGGTTTCAAACCACCATAGAAAATATCCTGCCTTCAAAAACCTCGATATGCCAAATTTGATTTCATTTGCCTGATTAGTTCTCGAGTTATGCAGAAGAGTGTTTTTCATTTATATAAGAGCCCCCCTTACAGTGAAGGGAGGGGTCAAACCACTCTAGAAACATTTTTTGTTTTCAAAAATCTTCACATGTCAAATTTGGTTCAATTTGTTTGATTAAGTCTCGAGCTATGCAGTGCTTTGTGTTTTATTTGTATGGGAGCCCTCCCTTCCAGATATGGAAGGGATCTCAAACCACAATAGTAACATTTCCTGCCTCCAAAACTCTCACATGCCAAATCTGGTTCCATTTGCTTGAGTTCTTGAGTTATACATAAAGTTGTGTTTCATTTGTATGGGAGCCCCCTCTTCTAGAGAAGGAAGGGGTCTAGAACTTTCATAAGAACCTTCCCCGGCCCCAAAAACCCTTGTATGTTCAAATTTTCACGCCGATCGGTTCAGTCGTTTCCGAGTCTTGAAGGGTCAGACAGACAGCCAGACAGACAGACAGACAGACAGACAGACAGACAGACAGACAGACAGACAGACAGACAGACAGACAGACAGACAGACAGACAGACAGACATACAGACAGACAGACAGACAGACAGACAGACAGACAGACAGACAGACAGACAGACAGACAGACAGACAGACGACAGACAGACAGACAGACAGACAGACAGACAGACAGACCAGAGAAGATGAAAATTATCATCGAAACACTGTTCCCGATGCATGAGCCGGCGGTTTGGCCGCCCATACCGTACGCCGACCAGGATGTCCATGACGAAGAAATCAGGGTAACGAACGAAGAGCTGATCGCGGTAGCGAAAGACTTGCCAACCGAAAAAGCTCCAGGACCAGACGGAATACCAAATATAGCTCTAAAAACAGCGATCCGTGTAAATCCTGATATGTTCAGGACCACAATGCAACATTGTATTCAGGAGGGCAGTTTTCCCGACATCTAGAAACGGCAGAAGCTAGTGCTACTACCGAAGCCAGGTAAACCTCCCGGCGACCCATCAGCGTATTGGCCGATATGCCTATTGGATACCGTTGGCAAATTGTTGGAGAGAGTGGTCCTAAACAGGCTCTCGAGGTACACGGAGAGTGAGAGCGGTCTATCAGAGATGCAGTTCGGATTCCGGAAAGGCAAGTCCACTGTAGATGCCATCAGAACGGTTGTGGATGCTATGGAGACGGCACAGAAGCAACAGAGAAGAGGAAACCGTTACTGCGCGGTGGTCACCCTGGATGTCAAAAATGCCTTCAACAGTGCCAGCTGGGCAGTAATCGCCGATTCGTTACACAGATTGAGGGTTCCTGAGTATCTGTGCCAGATTCTGAAAAGTTATTTCCAGAATCGCAGACTGATTTACGAAACAGACGCTGGAAAGAGGAGTGTGGCTATTACGGCGGGCGTTCCACAGGGATCTATTTTGGGCCCGACCCTCTGGAATGCCATGTACGACGAGGTATTAAAGCTCAACCTTCCCAGAGGAGTTAAGATCATCGGCTTTGCGGACGACGTGGCGCTTCTAGTGATCGGTGAGTCACGAGAAGAAGTCGAAGTACTGGCCACGGAGGCGATAGATGCGGTGGAAGACTGGATGCGTGGGAAAAAGCTATCGCTAGCTCACCACAAGACTGAGCTGGTGATTATCAGCAACCGGAAGACAGTGCAGCATGCAAGAATCATGGTCGGCGAGTCCATCATTGACTCAAAGCGGGAAGTCAGGCACTTGGGAGTCATGTTGGACGACCGACTGAACTTCAATAGTCATATCGACTACGTCTGCAAAAAGGCCACGGCAGTGATCTCAGCACTATCCCGGATCATGCCCAACAACTCTGCGATCAACAGCAGCAAGAGGAGATTACTAGCGAGCGTATCATCGTCAATCATCAGGTACGCATGCCCAGTGTGGTTGGCGGCATTGAAGACTGGAAGAAATCGCGCCCAACTGAACCGTACGTCCAGGCTGATGGCGATGCGTGTGTCGAGTGCGTATCGAACCATCTCGTCGGACGCCGTGCATGTGATAGCCGGAATGCTCCCCATTTGCCTTCTACTGGAAGAAGATAGCGAGTGCTACAGGGACCGAAACACAAGAGGAGTTCGGAATAGAGTGCGAGCCAACACACTATCCAAGTGGCAGCAGCAGTAGGACAACGCTGCGAATGGCAGGTGAACCCATCGTCTAATTCCCAACCTGTCGATGTGGATCAACAGAGCACACGGGGAGGTTAACTTCTACATGACGCAATTTCTGTCTGGTCATGGGTGCTTTAAGCAGCACTTGCACAGATTCGGCAAGGTCGCCGGTATGTCCTGAGTGTCATGACACAGAAGAAACGCCGAAACACGTTATTTTCAGTTGCCCAAGGTTTGCGCAACCACGAGGAGAAATGGCAGCCATTGTCGGCGCTGACGTCAACGTAGACAATATCGTCGGACGTATGTGCAGCGACGAAGACAAGTGGAACGCGGTGAACACGACTGTAGTACAGATCATGTCAGCACTACAGCAGAGTTGGCGGGAGGAACCACGACAAGCGATGTAAGTGGCGAGAAGGAAGCACGATCGGTTTCGGGAGAAATTCTTTCGCCGGGGAACTCTCTGGCGGAGTAGGCTAGACCCACCGCCGGGGGCTAGTCGAGTAGAACGCGTCGTACCTCTGGCCTGGGTCGTCGGAGCGCCAGTGAACCGGACGCCAGGCTCCACTGGAATCACCGGAGTGACTTCGGCACCCTACCGGTAGGTCCGAAAAGTGAGAATAAGATGTCTGCTTCCGGGCGGGATTGCGCACCGGATGGCTCGGGTGCAAAGCGTATCTAAGTTGTATGTGTAAAATCGTAAGAAATCTACTAACAGGTGCCAAAGGGCTCAGCACGATGCATGTTGGTCGCTGATTGGCGAAAAAGTAAAAAATAACACCAGGAGCCAAAGGGCTCGGCATGGTGGGAGTCAAAGGGCTCGGCATGATGGGAGCTAAGGGGCTCGGGAAAATAATAAGTAATAAATTGGATGCGGCGCACATTGCGCATAACGCCTCCCCTCCGAAGTAATACTGCATGGTAGTTCCGGAGGGGAAACCCAGGTGATCGGTGAACTAGGAGAGTGTTTTTTAGTGAGTAGGCACACATGTGAATCCCACACAGCGCCAAATCAGACACTGGCATGTGCATGAACATGAACACAACAGGCCAGTCTTTAGAAGATTTTTTTATATAAAAAAAAGGCAAACAGACAGACAGACAGACAGACAAAAAAAAAAAAAAAAAAAAAAAAACAACAACAACAACAACAACAACAACAACACACCACAAAAAAAGACAGACAGACAGACAGACAGACAGACAGACAGACAGACAGACAGACAGACAGACAACAACAACAACAACAACAACAACAACAACAACAACACACACACAACAGACAGACAGACAGACAGACAGACAGACAGACAGACAGACAGACAGACAGACAGACAGACAGACAGACAGACAGACAGACAGACAGACAGACAGACAGACAGACAGACAGACAGACAGACAGACAGACAGACAGACAGACAGACAGACAGACAGACAGACAGACAGACAGACAGACAGACAGACAGACAGACAGACAGACAGACAGACAGACAGACAGACAGACAGACAGACAGACAGACAGACAGACAGACAGACAGACGTGCGGGTGGGTGGGCAGGTATGTAGATAGGTATGTATGTAGGTTGGTTGGTAGGTTGACAGGCGGGCAGGCAGGCAGGCAGAAATTAGTTTTTATAGATATAAATGGCATCGATTTTGTCGTGAGTGCATGAAATTAATAAAGAATCAGCATCGATAATTTTCAAACATATGGCAGATCAAGCTAGTCTTATTTTGGAGGTGGTCTTTAGTGAGTTCTATCTGATTATAAATTTATTACAAAAAACTATTTTTAAATAAAACTATATACGTGCCTTGCTTGGAAATTTTGAACTTTCAAATCTACAAGTGTTTTTCGGTATTCTTTTACATCCAGGATATCGGTAAACCTAACATGCGGGGCTTTACATACTATTGCTGTTCCAATGTCTTTTCAGGACCGCACATGCGCCACAATGATTCGCCAAAAAACTCGGTTCAAAGCTGCTTGTCTCCAGTATATCGAGCGTCCTACACCTCCTAGATCTTGCTCCACTTGGTCTGACTACCTAACTCGATGCGCTCCCCTGCGTCTTGTACCGGCCGGATTCGAGGCATTGTTGGCAGGCATCCTTACAACGTGTCCCGCTCATCGTACCCTTCCAGCTTGAGTGAATTTCTGCACACTATCAAAAAGGCATGTAAATTTCGGATCCCTGAGACCGACACATGCGAGCGTCCTTAAAGGCATAAAAATCAGTTGAAAGAGATGAGAAAATCAATTCAATCAAACACACCTGTTGTCGGGTTGTGTCTATTCCTGTTTTGGAACTCTAAATTTTACATGAAATCTTTGCCTACGTTCCTTCACGAAAATCTAATTTGAATTACGTCTCGAGTAAAATTACTAATTTCTAAGTGTGTAAATACTGGGTTCGCCTAGAGTTGCGCCATGATTCCTGATTAATTCCATAGTAAGCCTGACTTTCGGAAACTATGCTTTTCTGGCTATTTTTTAAACTGTATGCGATTGGTCAGTATCGTCATTATCGACGATTTTCTGCTCTTTTAATCACCAATTACTTTGCTTAAATAGCTTGAAAAATTATTTTCCAAGAGCGCCATCGACGACGTTCCCCGACCAGAAGGGCATAACATAAAAATATCAAAATTACAACAAAACTTGTTACGACTAACTGATTATGATATAAATTTGTTAAAAATGTTTTCATCTGAATAAATATGTAACATACTTATAACAAATTAAGATATAATACCCTGGGAGGCACAATCTGCGTGATGAAATAGATTAATTTTAACAATAGCTGATATAATTTTGCTACATCGTAACAAAACTGTTACAAATTTTGTTTTGTTTATGTTATGTCTATATCCTAGTATGCTAATATTTTGTTACCTGTTGAGGATTTTTTGTAACAATTTCTGTTATTTTAACTACATCCGCGATTTAAATTCTAACAACCTTTGTTATAAAAAAGGCATAACTGAATAACAACACTTGAAATAATTTTGTTATTTGCTTCTGGTCGGGTCAACTTCACTTTTGCAGTATGTACCTGGATTCCTCCACAACAGAAATATTTTTTCTGCATCGACCCAACATTGATACCGAATTGAACCCCGGGATTCACGTTGGTCCACAAGGATCCGTCGGAGCTAGAATAAAAAAAAACGAATGCAAAAATTATTGCTTGAATAAACTGTTTATTGAGAGATTTATAAGTAAATAATTACGTTTTCGCTTGGAAAAATATGGCGACCGCGTTGCTTCAGTGACGTAAAATTTATTCAAATTTGGGTAAATAATAACGTCCAATATTGGAAAATGAACATTACCTAAATGTCAGTAAAAATTACTGTTTATTACTCACACAAAATCAATCTTGTTTTATTAAAAGTTTTGCACTTAACTTCTGAAAAGTATTTAGTTTTCATTAAATTGAAAGTAAAATTATCTACAACGTAAGTTCTTCGTTTGATTTGAAAGTGTTATGTTTCGGTTCAGTGTGTAAATTTAAAAGTGATTTTTTTTACCATGAAAATTGTAGAACTGTCAAAACCACCAACACAAAGCAAGCTGTCTTCGTTTTATAGAGAAAAAAAAAGAATCGGGTTTATCTGTCAAAGTCTTCCTGTTCTTTTCATCCTTCCGGGCAAACATTTGAACTGCTCACGGATATTGTTGTACATTTTCTTAGTGAAGGGATGTGTCGAGGAATTTAAGGTGAGACTCGGTGGTGTATTTTCTATGGAGATTGCAATCGAAGTTTAAGCCTTATAGCCTTAACTTTCTGCTTGAAAGTTCATTTTGAAATAAAAATAATTTGCTTTCATTCGAATGGACAGTTCTACAATTCGTTTTGAAAGTTTCAACTTTTAAATGTACTAAGCAGGAAAATTTAGATTTGACAGTTTGAACGTTTTTGTTGTGAAAGCAAACCACTTTCTACGAAAAAGAACCAACGAAACTTTTCAATTTTAGCAATGGTTTTTTTTAATTCTAACAATCACTATTCTTTGTGTGTAGCGTTTAGTTTTAACGCTATTTTGGGTATTGACAACAAGACCTAATTTTAGGTAAAATAAATACCTAATTTTAGGTATTCTCATCTTAGCGTGTTCACTGCAGTGCTCTGGCTGCCATAAATCTCAATTTGCTCTTTGGTTTTGTGACGGTTAAGCATATCATATCAATTAAGGTTAGCCTATCAACTATCATTTAAGTTCAATTGCCAGCCAAACATTTCAATAAACGTTATTCTGTTGTTCCCAGACAAACCCGAAATCACTTTAACCCCCACAGACAATCAGACTTAACTTTCACACGCGTCGGAGTGCCCCACACAGCGCCATTATTTCACGCTGCATTTTTGGTCACCCATTACCCGTACTCACTTATAATAATGACTATTACCGTAAAATAAATAATAAAAGTCGGCGGATTGTGGCCGTAAGCCGTGCTGCCGCCTGCGAAGAGCGAGAGGGGAAAAAAATCTATAAGAATAATGCATCGACGATGCACCCAGATGACGGCGTATGTGTGTGTTTGTTCATTGCTCCATGCAAGAGCAACGCTGGGACCGCGACGGTTGAGGTAGAATAAAATAAACGTTATTCTAATTTTATTAACAATTTAAAACAATCGAGTGTCAATGTTTTCTACGCCGTTTTTGTTTCCTCGCGAGGCTGCTGCTGATATATTGCTGCTGCCATCTAGGCATGACCACCGATTCGAGAACCGTATGCAAAAGCGAAGAAAGCGCGATAGCACTTTTTTCAAATGATTTTCTGTGCCTTTCAACCGATAATGGTTTCATAATGAGCGCCACCTCCAGCAGCACAGGGGGTAGAAATTTATTTTCCAATCCACCCTTCTTTTTCTCGATGATCGAATTTTTTTTTTCATAGCAATGAAATCAGTGCCAACATTTTACAAAGGCGAAACTGATTTCGTGGCCTTAGTCGGGTATTTCGCGGACTGAACCCGTAATGAAATATTGGTGCTGAAATGAATTTAAATTACCTCCGTCGGGGATGTGACAGAGACATATTAAAGATTTTTTTCCTGTCGTTAAACAGTGGATGGTTCTTCCCTAGGAAAACATCATCTTTGAAATGGGGAGGGATTGTCCCACGCCTTTGGCAAAGTGTTTTCCGGATAAAAAAAATTAGATCACCATGAATCATTGCAATGTTCGCAGATAAGATTTCAGAATTTTTCGGGTATTGAAATCTCGAGGGGCGGGACACTGGTTTGTCTCGCGAGGTTGTGCGGCGAGAGGCACGAAGCGAAATCTGAATATCATGAATATTGATGACACTTCAATCACTCTTGCTTCCTTCCATTATTATTACTTCTCTCTGGCTGTGTGTCTGTGTGTTATTGTGCGCTTTGACTATACCCTGCGTCCGGCGACCTGTTTGTAGAAGCAGCCTTGCGTTTTACACACCAATTTAGAGGATAAAAAATGAGCATGCAATTCGAGATCGGAAAAGTTGGTGGAGTGGAAGAAGAAGAAGAAGAAGAAGAGAGGCACGATCAGAAATCAGATTTCCATCGTTTCTTTCGCCGCCTGCCGCCGCGCCGATCGCACCCAGCAGAGTTCCATTGTGTTTTGTGCCAGATTCCTTCGTGGGCACGAATTCCTCGACTATGTTATAAATTTTGGATTGCCAGGCCAGGCAGTATAGATTTTATGCTGTTTTGATTTTTTTTAAAGTTAAACGAGTCTGAATAGTTGAATAAATGTTGGAAAAGAATGTTAGTTTTTCTACCAGTGTGGCGGGGTTTTGAAGTCGTTGGGAATTTTTCCAATGACATCAGTTATGGTTTAGGTTGACTTGATGGTTATCGAGTGGGTCGCACTGACTCAAATGAGCAAAATAAAAGTAATTCGAATTATTTCGTATCATTTGTCTTATAATCACTTCTTCCCCTACTAGAGCAACATGTTCGATTATAAGGATTTCTGTCAAATAACTTACAAAATACTTACTGAATAGAATTGTAATGTATTGACGTAGGACTACGTTTTTCTCTTTTCTCTCTTATCCATACCGAGTGTCATTTCAAAAATCTGTAAGTCGCAGTATTTTGTCCTATCTTTAAAAATATAATTTTCTTGTGAAATTTAAAGGAATTTGCTCGTATTTACTAGTGATAGTTTGAAAACGGGTTTCAGTTTTTTTTATGATTCATTTTGAAAAAGTGACCAAGTTAAGAGTCATCTTCAATTTTTCTGGTTTTCCAAGGGAATTCCATTGAAATATTGAGTTTGGGAACTGATTTAAACCAAAAGTAAGGATGCTGTTGGGTACGCACACAAGTGTGTGGTTGAATTATGTGCATTGCAAAAATAGAAACATATGATCAAGTATGACGACTGATTTAAACCACCCATTTACATCTTCTTTGAACTACATAACTTTACAAAAACCACATCACGCAAACCAACGAGTATTAATATTTGTTTCTTTTTCTGTTCTTTTTCAGGTGAGTCGCCGGTACTCGGTGGAATTGAATTAGTCGGAATATAATAACAATATATTCTGAACTTCGAGGATAGATGTGAATTCCTGCCGTTGGGAACTATTGATTAACGAGAAATTGAGAAGAAAGATCAGTAATGTCCATTCAATTCCAACTACTTTTATTGCTTATCTTGACAGATACGCGTATTTCGTCTACAATGTGCAGACTTCTTCAGTGTCGTGTACTACTACTCGACTGTCAGTCAAGTATTAGTACACGGCATTGAAGAAGTCTGCAAATTGTGGACGAAATACGCGTATCTGTCAAGATAAGCAATAAAAGTAGTTGGAATGAAATGGAAATTACTAAATTTTGTTTCTGTGTGTAGAAACTAGTCACTTTATGAAATGAAGATGAGATTAGAAACTCAGCGCCAATATCTCAAAAGTTAATATCTGCTTTTTTTGTAATCCACGATGCAAATAAAATACACCATAAGGTAGGAAAATGTTTCTTCTTGCAGTTGGGATTGTTAATTTGCAGGACAAAGGTTTCATTTCCGAGCAAGCGACCGGTTATAGTAATTGTTTACAGCAGATTCTACCTTTTGAAATGTTGGCACTGAACTTAGAAAATGGCTCTAAAAATACAAACTTAAAAATACATTTCATTTAAATGGCCAAGCTAATTAATCTAAATAATCAATTTGAATCTGAATCAGTTTCCATTGACTCCGAAAATTTGGTGCACATCCGGTTTGACGTCAAAACTGTATTCATAACTTAAACTATATACATAATCAATTAAGGATTACTTGCTTCGTAGCTTGTCCATGGATTCAAGTTTTGCTTGCAGGAAATTCAGTTGTTTAATTTTCCCTTCTACGTTTAGACAAAGCCGGTAAACTAGCAAAAATCGCTATTTTCGCTTTGATGTTAGCGTTGTTTTTATGCATTTTTTTTATCACACTAGAATAAAAAAGGACTAAAAATTATTCATTTTTTGAGATTAAAAAATAGGCATTTTTTGACGTATGGAGGATGTTCCTTAAAATGCATAGAATGTAGTCAAAAAATGACTACCGCAGAAATAACGTGTAGAATATCTATGAGGAGAAACGTCAAAATTAGAACACACGATTTTCTATCAATTGTTCCAATCGAGCAGAAGATCTGTCAACATTAGCTATCGCGAGTCTTTCATGAATCGAGTCAGCAACCTTGAGTTATCAGAATCGAAGGTTGCTAGTTGCTTATTTTGGCAGGGATCAAGTTTCTCCTGTTTGCTTTATAGGCTCTTTAATATTACACAGATAAAAAGAAACATTGAATTTTCTGCGTTATCTAATGCACATAAAGGGAATGCTAGATTTGTCAGAAAATAATGGGATATTTCATGTAAAGTTAAGTCGGATAACGCCTGAATCTAGCCTGTTGTATGAAAGACTGCGAACATTGTTGTATGGCACATGAAAGATTGCAAACAATTTCATTGATTACGCCTCCTTTGGCTTGGAATTAAACGAGGGGAAATTTTAAGCGCTTGTTAAAATTCATTATTTTTTTCTGTGTATGTATCCTGAAAGTCATGGCCAGCTAAACGGAAAAATCGAGAAAAACGAGAATTCTACTGAAAATCACTCAATCAAAATCAAAGAAACAGTCATTTAACTGAAGTTTATAGCCTCAGTAATAATGATTAAGTAGGAATAGATAATCGAGTTCTGTAAAACATTTTCCATGAGAATAAAGTTCGATAAGTTCTGAACGCTGATTCGAAAGGATTAATCATATTCATGAACCAATTACTGATGAAAAAATGTCGCGCTTTGCATCATAAAGAAGTAACAGCATTAATCGATTTCTTTTTCGTTAATATTTGAGTCAGAGCAACCATTTGCGTAGATTTCAATGATTATGCTGCAAGAATCGATGATCTTTTATGGAACTCCACCGAATAAAAAACCTCCGTTAACGTATTCAATTTACCGTAGTAATAAAAAGAGGAAATCTATGAAGATAAATCTATCATTGCAGCCATGTCTTTATCTAGCGCTTAGTGTCATAAGGACGTAAAGACTGTATTCGATGAAATTTGGACACACAAAATAGGTCACCAAAAATTTCCCTTGAGCCCGATTCTTTTCGAACTTTCTGGAAATAAAGTACTACTAAATGGTTAAGTTTTGACATCATTGGTTTATTGAACCTCTTCTCCCAACCCAAATGCCCGCACCTTTGCCTTAACCCCTTTCATCAAATTTTGGGCAATGATAGGACCGACTTGCTTACTTACTTTTAACCACACTTTCTTTAGTTCAAGTTCATTTTCTATCAGTTTTGGAGTTTTAACGAGCTTTGCCTTCATGATTGCCCAAAATTTTTCAATTGGGCGAAGTTCCGGAGTGTACAAAAACTACATTATTATCTTTGTACCAGTCTAAGACGGGCCGGGCATAGTGGCAAGATGCCAAATCCGGCCAAAACAGTGTCGGGCCATCGTGAGATCTCAAGAAGGGCAGAAGTCGTTTTTGGAGGCATTCGTCCTTGTAGATTTGTCCGTTGACGGTCCCAGAGGTGATGAAGGGCTGACTCATTTTGCCACATCCACAGATCGCTTGCCAGACAAGGAATTTTTTGGCGAATTTCGACAGTTTCTTCTTCCGTACACTCTCCGGAACGGCCAACTTAGAAGTGGCGACATAGTGTTCCTGTCCTGGCATTTGTTTGGTGTCGGCTTTAATGTAGGTCTCATCGTCCATCACAATGCAGAACGGTTTTGTGAGCCACTCCTTGTACAGTTTTCTTGCACGAGTTTTGGCCACCGAGTTCTGTTTATCGCTCCGGTTCGGTGCCTTCTGGACCTTGTACACATGTAATCCAGAACGTTTCATTGTTTTTTGCACAAAACAAACTGAAACTGTCGCCTTTTTCGCAACATCCCTGATCGAAATGTTGGGATAACGCTTAAATTGGTTCAATACCATCCTGGCCTTCTCCGGATTTGATGTGCGTTTTTTTGCCACTACCATTTTTCCGCTTGGTTGTCTTACGGCCCTTGAACGTTTTGATCACATGAGATACGGTTGAATGTGCGATTCCGAGCTGTTTTCCGATCCATCTATGAGAAGCGTTTGGGTTTTCGAAGTGAGTGCCCAAAATTTGTTGGCGCACTATTTCTTCATTCGAAGCCATCACTGAAATCACTCGACCGATTTTATCGAAACTCATTACACAATTGACACAACACAATGAAATACATTCAGTTAAAATTTCAATAATTTTTACCCGCACGCTAAAAAGCTACGAACAATTGCGTGTGTCCAAATTTCATCGAATACAGTCTTTAACTGCATTGATCAATTTTCTGATTCGTTTATATCTTTGGCAGAACAATACTTTGCGTAGCTTGTTACATGTATTTAAGGGGCAAGATTCAATCTTTCTTTTTCTAACTGCATAGAAGAAAACTCTGTTAACTGAATCAGTTTGCCGTTATTACCTTCTTGCGTTATTACAGAGAAAAATCATCAAGAGAAGAGTTTTCCTACAAGCCCAGATGTGTGGCATCTATTCCAACGTAACTCATAGATCATTCCACGTTCAAATAATACACAAAAGTACTCCGAACAATCCCCGCATGGTGATAACTTACACCTCCCGCACCATCAAGGTTTCCGCAAAATTTACTACCGCCGGCAGACGTACCAGCCGTCAGTACAATTTTTTTTAATAACTCCTACCATTGCACCGCCATAAATCAAAACACACTTCCTTCGAATCCGAATTTATGCCTGATTGAGCTCGATCCAAACGCAAAAGGCACTGTAAATTGACTTTTATCCCTTGAACTGGACACTGTGAGCTCGCTTGAAATTTGTTTTCGAACATCTACGTCTCGGTCACCGAATTGCCCATGCAGCATAAATTAACGTCATTTCAATAACGTCACCAGGCGCACACACTGCCACTAAGAGGGACATCGTTTTACGTTATTGATGTACCTTGGGGCTTATTTATTTTTTCGCATGGAACAACCAAAGGAAAACCCCATATCCAAGAAGAATTAGGCGACCCTTTTTTCCTCTGGTTCGACAATTCAATGCGGTAGATGCTGTGGCTGATGACGTGATGCGGAGACGCAGAGTGGCAAATTAATGCCGAATCATTTAAAATCCTGTCAACGATGCAAATTTGACAGGTAAACGATAAGTTGTCTTGGCAACTTTGCAATGTTGGTCCCATCGCTCGCACAGAGGGGCTAATTAATGAATGGCGCTGCTGTAATTATGCCAGCTTGATTATTAAAGATCTAACTCGGGACAGATTGAGCACATTCTAGTTAGCGCTCGGTTTTTCGAATTTATTTCGTTTCTGGGTGTTATTTTCTCACACATCTAGCCAAATCAGCACGCTTAGATCGGTCTTGCGTAAAAGCGGAATGATGAAATTTGGAACTAGACTGGAACTCATACATATACATGCGTTCGAAATACAGTTGCCATCCCTAAGCCTGGCGGTTGATCAGAAAGAGAGGAACGAAACGCTACAAGCTCTACAACAAAACGCCCATGAAGTACGAAGAAAAACATATGTTCTCGACGTCAAATTGTGTTGAGCGTAAGAAGAGGTTTCCCTTCTTGTTCATTCTTCTTTGGAACTTTATATGCCGATGAATGCGTAGTTGATGGCTGCGTTGTGGAAAAGAAGAAAACGAATGGAAAATTGCTGAGGCTTCTGTTTAATATCTTGGCTTAATTAAATATTTAATTAATTACAACAATTAAGTTAGTGAGAAAAGGTGGCATTCTAAACCAACAAACGTAGCCGTAAGATGAGGGTGCCGAGCCGCCTAACATTTTGACAGATAAACGATAAATCGTCCACTGCCGTCGGCAATGCAAACAAACGACTTCAAAGAGAAAACTCAACCGGGCGATGCGGTTTTGGTGTCGATTTTAACCTACTAGCTGAGAAACAATCAATTAATCCGATCCTAATGTTGTGTTGTTTACCGCTCGTTTCCGATGTAACCTCTTGTTCGCCCACATATTTACCGGCAGTTTCCTGTTTGGGTTTATTTTGACGACCGCGGCGGAACCGTAATAGACCGCGCGAGAGTAAACATCACACCAAACGCACACGCACACACTCACTTCAGATAAACGATCACTTTTGACAGATGTTCGATATAGAAGCGAACAATCAACAACGCCGCGCGCGGTTTACAATTAATCAATGTTCGCCGCTGAAATTGATACTTTCACGTTGTTTTCCTATCATTCTCGCCCCTCATCAAGCAACAAACAAACACACGTGGATTGTTAATTGTTCGAATTAATTATAATTAACCCCACGCTGACAACAAACAACCCACATTTTCGATGCATCCAATCAGAGGTTTGTTATTTTTTTTTGTCAGTTCCCCTGCGGCATTCACGTGAAGCTGAAAAATGCTGTCTCCGATAGATCGATATTCAAACCGATAGATGGCAAGCGCACAATAAACTCAAAACAATGCAATTTAAAAAATGCATTGCAGATGCTCTCACTCGACTCCTTTGTCTGAATTGAAGAGAGTGGAAAGAGTGAGCGTAATTAATTTGAAATTGTTGAAAATGCTGCAGGTCACAATCACGGAGAAAAATCTGTCTCGTTTGAATCAACAAACATGTTTGATGATTTTTTTTTTTTTTTTTTTTTTTTTCAAAAATATTAAAAAAACCAACAAACAAAAACAACAAAAAACCAAAAAAAACAACATACAAAACACCATACAAACAACAATTCAAAAATAAAAAAAAAAAAAAAAAAAAAAAAAACAACCCAGGGATTCCCTAGACAACACCCCACGAAAAACGTTTTTTTTTTTAAATAACTCATTAAAAAAAAAAAGTGAGAAAGATCAATTGGAAAAAAACGATTATTTGTAAACCCTTCCCCCAACCCATCCCAACCAAACAGGAGACCTGTCAAATAGAAGAGGTGTCCTCACTTTTCTATTACTGTCTCTTTAATTCTAGACAAAATCGTCAAAAGGTCGAAAGTAACAATTGTAAACAATGACTTAAAACGTAAATTTCCTGGAAATGCCAGGTTGCTAACATCTATATCCACTACCGACGGGAAGGTAATAACTCCCTGTATCTGTTTCTGGTGCTATTTTGTTTGTGTGAGCAAGCAGATCCCAGAAAAATACGCTAGATGTTATTGTTTACAAATGTTCGACCTTTTGACTATTTTGTCTAGATTTTCCCCACCCCACACACACACACAAAAAAAAAAATAAAAATAAACCAAAAAACGAAAAAAATAAAAAAATATCAAACCACACAATAGGAATGTATTAGGTTTTACATGTTGTTATCCTTTACCACCAACGGGACAAAGGACCACCACCCCAAACTTTCCAAGCACACCCCCAAACCCCCAAAAAAAATAAGAATGCAAGATTAAAAAAATCAAGAATCCTTTCCATCCCAGGTTTGCAATTTGTTTTTTTTTTTTTTTTTTTTTGTTTTTTTCACAAAAAAAAAAAAAAAAAAAAAAAACCAACCCAAAAAAAAAAAAAAAAACGCCCCCCAGTTTCACCTTAAGCTTTCTTGTTTACAAGTGTTGATATATACTAGTCGTCAAGTAACTGGACCGTTAACCTGAACGTTGAGGTTCGAATCCAGGTTGCCCCCAATTTATTTTTATTTTTCAACATCATTATATTTCATAAGACAAATTAATGAAATTTATAGCGATTTCTTGTGGCAAATAATCATTATGCAATTTTATCAATATCGAAAGTTTATTTCGCTGAGAGTATCCAGCGTGCTCACCTCTCGCCAACTATACACCTTGCCAACCGACAGCATCGCCCCAGGCGCGCCCTTGCGGCGGTTCCACATACTGCGAATGATAGGTTGAACGATATGTCACATCGGGTGAGTAGGACATAACAAACCATAACAAAACCGAGACAATATCGAGTGCAAACGAAAAAGGAAGCAATCGTGAATTATTATTAGTCTATTGAAGTATAGTGAGTTGTCAGGCTTTATGAACACTGATGAGCATAGGTGACACAAAATATACCAAAAAACTATCCATAAACTATACTTACACACCAGGCATCCTAAATTTACTGCTGCCACTGCTGGACATTACACTGCATTGTTTCATTGCCATCGTATGATAAGAAATCAAAACTAACATTATGAACTAGAACTACATAAGCTAACTTTCGATAGCCTTAAACTAACCTAACTAGCACTACATGCTTTGATAGAACTTGGTCCTTAATGAAAGGGAAACTAAGCGTTAGTATTTACTATCTAAATTTACATGTAGGTTTAACAATGATTGAGAACGATAAAAAGTATGAAACCAACTAACATCTATACACATACACACATAAGCTCTAACGTACATGAATCAAATTTGCAACTCAAGCCAATGTACATATAGAACTATTGTTATTACTAATGAATTCTCTGTCATTTGACAGGAAAATTATAAAAATCAACCGGATCGTGCGTTTTATTTCCGGTGAGAATTAAAATTTTGGAAAACCCGCTCAAATTGAACTTGTTTCAATAATTTTGTTCTGAAAATTATTTTCCTGAAATTGTGGTGGCCCTGAACAGGGCCGACGGTATTGCTGGCTTAAAGATACTATCCAGGGCACCAAGAGTGATGCACTTGGATGCCAAAACTAAACAGTTCAACAAGATGGCTTGTCCTGTGCCTATTGCGTATTTCGATGGTTTTGACTGGATGATGTTTCACTGTAGATTCTGCAAAGAATAGGAGAAACAGAAACGAATAAGACTTATTAAGAATTTATGCGTTCAATATAATTTACCGATTAGTTGATCGTGTTAAAAGCAATCAACCGATTAAAAGTGCCTAAAATCTTCACCCATTGATGCCAGAACTATCCGAGCTTGACCTAAGAAGGGTTTAAGCCATCATCGTGTGAAGATATCCCGAATATGTTGCTGTTCAAACAGATTCATACCGTTTAGATGGTAAATTTGGACGATGAATCTTCATTGGCTATATTAAGCACATCGTAAAATCACCCAAAAGTCGGAAACCAGGATCTAGTTCTCTGGCGAGTCCCATCGTTACGGGATGATAAGTTAAAAAGTTTGGTTGATGACGCTAGATAGGGTCACAACTTAACAGGGAAAAGAACTAGACCCTCAAACAGCGAGAAAGCAGGCGTCGACAATGCTTATCAGTTTCTACTGTAAGGATATTAAACAAAAAGAAGTACTTGAGCATTTAGTAATATTTTGGGATTAGTTAACATGAAAAGAGAAGAAACATAACGCCAATTTAAGGCAGAGCTTAACAAAAGGACGGCCGATACATTCATGCAGCAAGAAAGCAGGATCGAGTGTAAGTGCCATAAATATAAGGCGCCATGTTAGCAATGACGTCTATATAAGGTCTGGGGCAACGCACTGCTTGCTTGTATTGGAAGCAAAAATAATGTAAACATTACGGAGCTGACGAGTGATGACGTAACACTATTCAACCTCTATGGGCGAGCATAGATAAAAAAAAACGGTTCAAGAGTGTATTATAAATGCTGAATTGTGGAAATAGTCATGACACAAATGCCATTTGTTCAGCAGAAGCATTTTCTCCCAATAATATGGGTAATTTATAGTGAATATATCTGAATTAAATTGAATTTTTGTTACATTAACTTTTAAACGCTGGGAATTAACAATCGAGTAGAGATATAGAGCCAATTTTCCATCATCTATAGACTGGAATCGGTTGCAAAATTAAGCTTTATAGCGCACACAATAAACAATCACGGAACAAACGCATAAAAAAAAATAGTATGCTTTAGTAGCACTCTCCGAGCTCTTGTGTAGCTTGCACAAGGAGTGCGCTGGTATTAGTGTCATGAGCGAATTTTGCTCATTTCTACAATTGAGAGATTCTTTCCGGGCTCGCTCTCTTTCATTCATAAACCAATCACCTTTACGTTTTTCATTCTACTATTTGTAGAGTATGCTAGCCAGCACTTTTGTGTTTCGATCTGTACCAAAGAATCCCTCGAAAGTTTTATAATGGCGCTGTAATGAATGAAAGAGAGCGAGCCCGGAGAGAATCTCTCAGCCCCCAAAAAAAAACCCAAAAAACCCCCCCCCCCAACCCCCCCCCCCCCCCCCCCCGGGGCCCCCCCCCCCCCAATCTCCCCCCCCCAAAAAAACCCCCCCCCGCCCCGTGGGGGAGGCAAAAACCAACCAAAAAAAAAGCAGGCATCGGCAGTGCTCATCGATGTGTTCTGTAACAAAATGGAATGAAATTAAATAATTGAGCATTTTGCAAGTATTTGCTACTAGTAAAGGCTGTTCCGATCAAAATTTGGTCAAACAGTAATGTGTGTGAGTTAATCAAAGTTTTTATTAATAAGTCGAATTCTTTTTCTTTTTCAAGTTCAGTTAGTACAGAATACAGGAGAAATATTCAGCTAAACTTCCTTTTTAGCAAATGCGAATTGCCGGGTCTTTCGTTTAACACCTCTTTAATACGATTTTGTACAGTCTCCTTGTCCACTTTATTCGCTGCAGCTTTTTGAGTCTTCCACTTGACGATGGCCCAATATTTTTCGATTGGTTGGAGCTCTGGCGTGTTGGGAGGGGTCTTTTCCTTGGGCACCACTTGAACGTTGTTGGAAGCATACCACTCCATGGCCTTTTTCCGTAATGGCAAGATGCCAAATCCGGCCAAAATAGAACGGAACAATTGTGTCGCTTCAGGAAAGGCAGTAGACGTTTTTGGAGGCACTCGCTCAGATAAATTTCCTGGTTGACGGTTCTGGTCGCAATGTAAACGTTGCTCTTCCAGTCACAGGTACAGATGGCCTGTTACACCAGATATTTTTTCGCGAACGTTGACAGTTTAATGTGCTTGAAAATATCTGCACCATTCTCCGTCCGGTTACCGAATAAAATTCCTGTCCAGGAAGCTGTTTAAAGTCTGCCTTGACGTAAGTTTCATCGTTCTGTACCACGCAATCAAACTTCGTTAGCATCGTCGTGTACAACTTTTGCGATCGTGCTTTGGCCGACGTGTTTTGTTTATCGTCGCGATTTTGAGTCACCACTTTCTTGTATGTCGACAGTCCAGCTCGTTTTTTAGCTCTATCAACGGTTGAAGGCGCCACTCCCAGCTTCTTTGCGACATCTCGGACGGAGAGGTTGGGGTTCCGCTCGAAACAGCGAGCAACTCTTCTTGTCGTCGCTGTGGCCTCCGGCTTTTGATTTCCCCCCGATCCAGCTTTCCTGGCTGTCGATAAACGTTCATCGAACACTTTTAATACGTTGGTAACAGTTGATTTAGCCACATTCAACAATTTTGCCAACTTGTCGTGAGAGTAGTTTGGATTTTCGCCATGCACGTGCAAACTTTTGATGCGTTGCTTCTCTTCCTTCGACGACATTTTGATAACTGAAGTGCTAACCTCACAATCAAAATAAAGGCATGATGCTATACGCACACATCTTCAAAATGAGGGCTATGCAAATTTGTTTAATGCACGATGAAAGGAAATGCGTCAAGTTTAAGTCGACCAAATAAAAACAATAAAAAAAAAAATATTTTTTTTCATTTGCACAAAAAATTAAACAACAAAATGACCACACAACAAACACAAAATATTTTTTTTCCACCTCCCCCCCCCCCCAATAAACAAAAAAGTTCCCCCCCAAAATTTAAAAAAAATTTTTTCCGTTTTTTTTTTCCCCCCTTCCCCCCCCCCCCCAAACATTTTAACCCCAAAAAAAATTTTTTTTTCCCAAAAAAAAATCCCCCACCCCAAAAAAATTTTTAATTTTAAAATTTTTTACCGAACTTTCAACAGCTGAACGTTCGGTAATCCGATTTAACGGATATCGGTAAAATAAAAAAATTCCCACCCCCCCATAAAACCACCAAACACTATTTTCCCCCTTCTTAAAATTGACATGTTTCGGTAATTTTTTTACCGGAATACTGTAAAATTTAACTAAAATCCGATAAATCGGATTACCAAACGTTCAGCTGTTAAATGTTCAGTAAAAAATTAGCGAATACTGTAAAATTTTCTAAGTGTGTAATGTAGCATTAATTATTCATAACAACATTTGTATTTCTACTGTATTTCTCTTGGGATATTATACTTCAAATAAGAGAAGTTTACAAGTGTTATTGTTTTCTTTTGTTCAATAGCATTTTATGAACACAAATTGCCCAAGAAAATAACCACAAAAATACAGGTTATTTTTAACAAAAAGCTTTTGCAGCTTCAACAATTTTCGTTGTTTGTTTCAAACTAACAATTCAGATCAAATCAAAGTAGAATTTGTTCAAAACAAACAAATGCGTTTTCGGTTGAATCAACTTGCAAATGTGTTTGTTTTCGAAGCTGTCAAAATGAAACAACCAACATAATCATTAATCCAAACGAATGTTAGTTAAATTTAGCTGTTGAATTCCTAAAACAAGCGCTTAAAATTTAACTTTACTTCAACCACCGCCGGAAGCTGAATCAAAAGAATAGTTTTTTTGGGCAAAAACCAACGTGAAATTACGGGTCAGTCAAACTTAAATATGTTCGTTTTCCCCCCTGCTTTTTTCTCCGTGTTTTCGAAATGAGATTAATATTCCTTCGCGTAAATTATCGATTGTTTTCACTTTCGCATTCAGTTTGGTATGTTTGTTCAAGTGATCTCATTAAACGGTTCATTGTTTTCTGCGGAGGCCGTTCATCACAGTAGCCACAATTGTTTTTTTTTTATCGTTTTGCTGTCATTATTGATTACGCGCTATATGTTTTTCTTTGGTGCAGATTTTTTTTTCGTTGCTGCTGGTTTGAATTTCATATCCATTAAATATTAATTGCCAACCCGAAGAAACCGCAAGCACGTAATTATCCTTGCACTCATCAATTTATAAAACGCTATTTTGCGTTGGTTTTTCGTGTGGAGTGAACAAAAAAAAAACGATCAAATGCAACGTTAAACCGGAACCGTCAAGCGCCGCATGACTTGCTGGGGAGGAAATTGATTACCACGATCAGAACCTCCTTGGGAGAGGCACATTAATAAAGTTCGATGACTGTCCAATTCTATCTTTAAGTGCATTTATTTGTTCGGAATTGAATTGAAAAAGTGACAGAAAAGTGGGCAGAGCGATAAGAGCTGTCCAGCAATCAATGAAACAATCAATTGAAGCATCGAAACTCATTTTTTCCGCACCGGATATGAATCCTACTTGATGGTATTTTAGGAAGCCATGCCGGGCTGGAAGAAAATATCGGCCGTCATCGTCGTCAGACGGGGTGAAAAATGCATACGAAGTCAGAAAAATGCCTGCCCCGGAAACCACAAAAGGAAGAAATATTATCGCTTGCAGCACACTATCGACAGCGGGGTTCAAATGGTCATAAAACCACCCTTTTCTTCGATACGAGGGCGACATTGACCAAAAAATAGCAAATCTTAGCAGGAAATTCGGCACTATCCTGAGATAAATGGCTGCGTACGGATGGTGTGAAATACTGTACCTTTTTATGACAATAACCGTCTGCTGGGCCTGGTCTCTGCCGTCGTCGTCGTCGTCGTCGTCGTCAGCCTCCTTTGATGTCCATCAATGACGACGGTGTCCCGGAGGGTGAAAGAAATAAATTCATTTTCTCCCTGGATGGTTCGTTTTTTTTTAGATCTGCGCCTCTACTGGACACCATCGGGCCAGGGGCAGGGAAGTCGTTATCGCGCTAGCGCTTCAACCACTGCTACGTGCCGGGACCATGCCGAAGGTGATTACTCGCCCAAATGATGGGGCATCAATCCCGCGTCCCGAAGTCGAAGATGTTCCTTCTCTGCGCCTCGGAATCCGGAGGACAAGATTGAACCAACTACTGGTCTTCATTTGAGCATGACTTGCCGGAAGAAAATGAACCACGCTCGAACATAAGTACGTTCTTGAGAAAAATTAAACTTGAATTACTACGTGATCAATCATAGATTACATTCAGTTGGTTTGTTTTTTTTTCGACGAGGACGGGAAAGACAAATGGAATCGGAGCGCTGAGGGTGTTTCGGACAACGGTCAGTTCGTTCCGATTTGGGTGGAGCGAGATTAATGATTGACTGTTCACGAAATTTAATAAGCTGTGCACGAATAAATATTTTGGTGCAATTCTAGCTGCAAATGAACACAATTAGTGAGGTTAACATTTAAGAGGTTATTAATATTACAGTACTGTTTGCTTAGCCTTACACAGCCGCAGAGGATGGCTGATCGTGTATCTAACGGTTCTGCAATAGATGTCGCCCCGCCAGTGGTGATTGATATTGATTTCTAATTGTGTTCTAAGGGCCGCTGGCATGTGTCGGTCTCTGGGCACCGAAATTTACATGACTTTTCGGTAGTTACGCTCAACCATTTCACACTCGCTCATGAAAAATACCCCTGCATTAAAGGCGATCAATCAAACGGGATCGGCTTTCACATTGCACGGAACCGCCCGTTGATAGCAAGGGCATGTATTCTATGTGTAACAAAGAAGTTTCCTAAAACTTTATGACCCATGCAAAAAATAGAAACTTCAACCCAGTTAATGTTCCGTAGCCACGTTTCAGCGTCGGAACACGCAATGCTCATGTGTTGCCTATTCGGAACACGGTAGCCTTATGATTAATTAATCCATAAAAAAGAACTACATAGCTGCAACATCCAAGTGGATTCACACGCGCCATTTCCGATTTGTCTGCCGTCACTGATTGTCACGATCGGTTCTTGACAGACGTGCCCAATTCGATTCCAAATTTCTACCTACTCTCGGAGCATTCTATTCCGTTCTGTCTAATCGACATTCATCGGGAACAAGCATCCAGCGAGCAAACAAATGCCGCCTATAATGTAGGAACTCTCCGCCGCGCTCTCTTCAACCTGGCATCGTGGCTACCATTTAGCGCACCCATTAGGCAATTCTTGTAAAAATCGATTCGATGCCTCAGCTAATGACTTTCGCAATTACCGATAATGTACAACTCAATTTCTGCACTTCTGATGTACGTAATATGCTCGCGAAGCATATCCGCCACGGCGTGGTCAACTCGGCGGGGAAGCCAGAACCAGGAGAATCCGGTCACGATTATAATGCCGGCGACGCGAAGAGGGGGTAAATGGCCAAGTAATTAGGGGTTGTAGTCGATTCGCGAACAGGGCTAAATATACTGGTGTGCACGCTACGCATACAGGTTGCGCTCGGATTATTAACTGGCTGTTGCTCTTACCGAAAATTGTGCGTTTAATACATGTTGCTGCTGTCGATGAGTTTAATGTTTTTAAATAGGCTGCAACCCGCGTGTTGTTTTTCCACCGAGCGCAAACTTTTATCGCAGTTTGGCCCGCGATGATGATCCCTCGGTTGGAAAACGTGATTACGAGCGTTGCGGGAAAGGAGGGCCGGAGTGAGCAAGTGTTAGCGAATATTCGATCCTGGCCTCAGGAGGGCATATCAGCACACAAACACCCTTTTGCAACTAACCCCTGCCAAACCAATATGCCAAGCTCTAGGGCCCGCCGGAGGTTGATAATGTGATTAATGTAACTACATTAATTTTATCTTTTTCATTAATAATTCAAACGATGATTGGTGTGGCCCGCTGGTCCTCGTTGCCATGATATGCACCGTCACCTAACGGATTCACGGATTTTTCGACAGAATGGGTTACACCATCATGCCATAGGCTGTTGCGTTGTTTGGGGTGCAGTTGCAACACAATTAAATGCTGTTAATTTTCAGGAACGGGCAATTGCTTGGTTATCAATTCCATCCACTCTGATTTCTGCGTGCAAAGAATACGTTGGAATAGTTAGCATTTTGATTCGGTTTATAATAACTTAAACACATTGGATGTCTCTCTTTATTCAAAGAAAAGAAATTTTACTCGAAATTTTTTACGGAAAGGAATTAATCAGTTTTTTCAAGCTTTGCTGGTACCCCTATGCTCTAAAGGCACACTCTTCTTTTAAAAACCTAGGAGATCCATGTTTAATAGCTCGAATGAAGTTGATAATTGGAAATTCGACAAGGCGTTCATCGATCAGACACATGCCGTGCACGTCGGACTTGCTTTTTTAAAGAGAATTCACGAATTGGGTCGTTTGTTTTATTTGTTGAGTAATGGTCATTCAATGTACGAAGAATTTTCTCAAGGATTTCCATAAAATGCAAATTTATTGCCAGATAGGCCATTTCATCTGCAACTAATAGACTTCTTCAGTTTCGAATTGAACTTCATCAAGATATTGCATACATTTTCCTGGAATCCAGCAGGTTCATATAGAACTTGATCCTTTCAGGAGATTTTGAAAATATTCCATTTCTTAGTGAAATTGTTCATCTTCTTCTTCGAGAGTCCAATTTTTAAGGCTGTTTGCAAAACATGAATATACACCGTGTCCAATATATTCTCAGACAAAATAAAACTCTATTTATTTCAAATCGATAATCCAGATTTTATTGATAACTTTACCCATTATATTGCAATATAATACTGATCAACTACAGCATATGTTTTGGAATAACACCGCCTTTAACCTTCTTGACCAGCTCCAGACGTGTTTCGAAACCGTCACAGGCGGCACGCACGACTTCCATCGGCATTTCGTCCCAAATTCGTTTGATTACGGTTTTGAATTGGTTCATATTAGACGCCCTGTGGTCATTTACCTTCGCCAGCATGTATGACCATACGAAATAATCCAAGGGATTCAGATCTGGCGAACTGGGAGGCCATTCATTCTTGTCCAAAAAGTCGGTCAAATTTTCTCGGCACCAGCCCTGAACGAGATTTGCAGTATGCGACGGCGCTCCGTCCTGCTGAAACACATAGTGATCATCTCAAAACACCTCTTGTACATATGGCCTGACAACTTTCTCCAAAACTTCCGTTTTATAATATACGGCATTCACTTTAGCGCCTTTTTCGATGAAAACCGGTGGTAATTTGCCTCGCTTGCAAATTCCTCCCC
This sequence comes from Aedes koreicus, assembly GCA_024533555.2. Classification (NCBI taxonomy): domain Eukaryota; kingdom Metazoa; phylum Arthropoda; class Insecta; order Diptera; family Culicidae; genus Aedes; species Aedes koreicus. The sequence goes on along the minus strand of JAHHFK020005639.1, from coordinate 49,736 downwards.
AAACCATCACTGAAGCAGCAATTTGGAACACGGTTCATATTCCTATCACTCTCTGGAATATTTTTCGAAGAGAGAGCCCACAATCTGTCGTTCTGGACATTGTGGGATTGTTGCAAGACGAATAACTTTTCGTCGGAAAAGATAAATTCATCCCCACCGTGCCGCAACAAAAGCAAACTTGCTCTTTCGAGTCGTTTCTGCTTGGAAGGTTCCGAAAATCCGTGAACCTTACATTTCTTGAAAGCTTGGAATCCGAGGTCATTTTGCAGTGTATTGTGCATTGACGATCTCAAAACATTCAGATCTGCGGCCATTTTACGTACAGAGCGCTGTGATTTTCGTCTAATCCGTTCCTAATTCTAATTCTAATTCTAATTCTAATTCCTAGAAGCTTTATCAAATTTTATTTTTTCAAACCGATTTGCATAAAGAAATAACAGAAATTAGTTTTTGGTTGCCTTACTTTTTTTCAGAAATGTTTTATTAGTCCGTTTTGGCATTGAGTCAATGAAATTTTCCAACATTTCCGAAAGAATTTTCAACCACTTTCTTCCGCATGTTTGTAACTTACGAATTGTTCCAAACTGCCGTCTCGCCATGATCCGCAAGAAATTTTCAATAGGATTCAGGTCCGGACTACGAGCTGGCCAGCTCGTATCCTGGATATGTCTTTCGAAAAACCACGTGAAAGACATCTTGCTCACGTGATTAGTAGCGTTAGTAGAATGCACTATTTTTTCACACAAGCAAGCAGAACACGTTCAGCAAAACTTTTGACACACTTTGTATATAAAATTTGATCGAAAAAACGTCAATTTCTGCGAAAATAGTTACGATCGAACCAACATCAACACCGACCGTGCCGAGCTCTTTCAAGTTTGAATTTGCCAAATCATGTACAAAAAATAGTATCCACTTTTATTCGCTGAGCTAAGCAGTGTGCGTTCAATCTCAGGCATCTGAAGACTTCTGAGAATTAATACAGTATTGGACAAAACATTTGCAACCAGTCAATCCCAATCATGAAACTCTACATTGAAGGTTTATAAAAAGTCAATTGGCAGACACATTTTTTTTAGTTTGTAGAAACAGCACTTTTCATGTTTTTTTTTTTGTTGGGGCGTAGAACCACTGCGTCCACTGAGTTGAACTTTTGTGGTATTAAGGAGTGTATGTTTATTAAGGAGTGTATCGAATATAAGCTATCCACATACATTTGCGTTGTACGCATGTATTTGTGATGGTTTTTTATGCTCTGAACACTGCATGCTGTGCGTTTGACTGTCAGCTTTCTTTTGTTTACTTGTTTGTGCGGTTCAAATTCTGCGTTTTCAAAATGTCGCGTATTGAAAAGGAAGTGAAAATTAAGGTTCTGGACACATGGCTAAGTGAGAAGGGTATTACTATGCGAAAATTGGCGAAGCGGTTTGAAATTCATCATGCGAGTGTTAAAACCATCATTAATAAGTTTGGGGAACAGTATTCTTTGGATGAGCTACCAGGAAGAGACAGAAAACCCGGTTCTTCCAACCCGAAACTGGAGCAGAAAGTGGTATCTCTAATCATGAAGAACAAATCAATGTCAATACGTGATTTGGCCAAAAAAGCAGGAACGAGTGTCGGAATGATCCAGCGTATCAAGAGGCGAAACCACCTGAAGACCTACAAGAAGCAGAAAATCTCGAAACTAAGTGCAGAACAGAAGAAGCGAGCAGCAACAAGGGCCCGGAAATTGTATTCGCGTCTTTTGCAGCGTCCGGATGCATGCGTTTTGATGGACGATGAGACCTATGTAAAGGAGGACTCAAAAACCCATCCAGGTCCACAATACTTTACTGCCGTCGTTGGGGAGGATGTGAGCGATGCGGACAGGTCGATTCAAGTGGAGAAATTCGGTCGAAAGGTACTGGTATGGCAAAGAATATGTTCCTGTGGTTTGAAGTCAACCATTTTTTACACTACCGGAACTATAAATGCGGAAATCTATCGATCTGAGTGTCTCCAGAAGAGATTGTTGCCTTTATATAAGAAGCATAGCACACCTCCACTGTTTTGGCCGGATTTAGCGTCGGCTCACTATGCCAAAACCACTCTCAATAGGCTTGCGGAAAAGGGTATAGATTTCGTTGAGAAAAATATCAATCCACCAAATTGCCCTCAGCTTCGACCCATCGAACGTTACTGGGCAATCGTGAAGAGGGTCTTCAAGAAGACTGGTAAGGCAGCTGGGCATATGCAGGAGTTCAAAAAAATGTGGGCTCAAGCGTCCAAAAAATGGGATGCAACACTTGTCCGGAACTTGATGAAGAGCATTCGATCCAAACTTCGAAAATTCGTGAAGGAATAACTTAAATTTCATCCGGTCTTCATTATGTTCAAGTTTAACCTCGTACAATAAAGGATCATTTTTTTTGTTTGAATAAAATATCGGTTTTCAACATAATTTGAAAGAAAGTTTGTGGATAGCTTATTTTCGATACACTCCTTATAACAAAAAAAATCATTATTCATACATACCAATTCATGAAAAAATAAAAAAATAAAATCAATGTTTTCCACCTGGACAAAACAAGTGCAACTTCCCGTGTAGTTTACCAAATTCAATTTGGCTTTCAATATTTCGTAGCGAATCCTTTATTTTCAATTACGGCCTTGCATCTGCGAGGCATAGACCCGATCAGGTGGTCAATGAAGTTTTGTGGAATTGCTGCCCAAGCCTTTTGGATTTGTGCAAACAACTGATCCTTATTTCGAACACCTTCACGATCAATTCGCTGATTCACGATCTCCCACAGGTTCTCGAAAGGGGTTCAGATCCGGAGATTGCGGCGGCAAGTCCATCACCATTATTTGGTTATTCTTAAACCACTGTTTGACCACTTTGGCGGTGTGCTTGGGGTCGTTATCTTGTTGGAATACACTCAAGTCTTTTTTTACACGGTTTTTTTTGACACGGTTTTTTTTACACGGTTTTTTTACGATGATTTTTGAAACAACGTGGTTTTTTTTACGACGATTTTTGAAATAACGCGGTTAAAGAGCCAAAAAAGCCTAAGTGTTTTCTGAGGATGTACATAAAATGAAAAAGTCAAAAAACGCGAAAAACATTATTGGATACTTGGTGTGTCATGAAGAAGATTAGTTGCCTCGGTGTTCAGTTAACCTACGCCTTCAATGGCGTGCTATGGAGGGACTGTTCACATATTATGCAACGTCCGACACCATTGTGAAAAGCAAGATAGCGACTTCCGGTTTGTGAAAAGCCGCCGAATATCCTACAATATGGGTATTTTTGGAACGGGACAACGTGTAGCGGCCGGAAATCGATGTTCTACGCCATTTGGGAATCTAAGATGGCGACTTCCTGTTTATGAAAAATTGTCAAACATTCTACAATATGGGTTTTTCGCAAGGGACGACGTGTAAAGGTCGGAAATCGATGTGCGACGCCATTTTGGAATCCAAGATGGCGACTTCCGGTTTTTGAAAATTTGTCAAATAGTCTACAATATGGATATTCTCGGAACGAAGACGACGTATAGAGACCAGAAATCGATGTCTGACGCCATTTTGGAAACCAAGATGGCGACTTCCGGTACAATGTGCAGACCTCTTTAGTGTCGTACTAATGTTAGGTCGAACATTAGTACGACACTGTCCAAGTAACATTGCCAAAACCAAACTGCTTTATTAAGTTTTATAGGGGGGCGACCCCGGCGTATTGGTTAACATCCATACCTCTCACGCCAAAGTCACGAGTTCGAATCTCACCTCCGAACAACTACGAAAATACCCAAAAAGGGAATTTGAGTAACTACGACGGGAGATAAACCAGTCCAAGGCTGAAAATCTCGATAATCAAGACAAAAAAAAATTAAGTTTTATTAAGGTTTTATCAAAGCCACTAGAAATCAATTTGGTTTTATTATAACAAGAGCTGCCAATAGGTTTCATATTTTAGTCAGGTTTATGGGAACCTACACAGCTTGTTTAAAACGATCTTAAAACCTGGTTTTTTTTCAAATTCCTTTTACTCCTATCAAAGGTTTTATTTTGACTTTATGAAATCATAACATGCTGTTTTGAAATGCCGTTTTAGGACTCATTTGTATTATCTTATTATGGTCAGTTGAAAAGCCCTTTTAAAACCAATTTGCATCCAGTAAATGCATTAAACGGCAAATTGGCATTAAGGGAAGCCACTAAATAACCAAATAGTTTTAAAGTAGTCATTGCGAAGATAATTTGGCTTTATGCCAGAATTGTGATTTTTTTTCCAATCGCCATATTGAAATATACGAAATAATTGAAATAGGTAAAAATAAATGCACCAAATTCTAAATGTAATGCAAATGAACTGTAGATCGGAGACCAATTTCTGCTTTTTTTTTAAATAACCTTATTGAGCTCCATCAGTTTTCAAGAAATTCATGATTAATTTTTCGAATATATTTGCATTAATTTTGTGTTTGTTGTTGTGAACTCGCATAATTTCCGAGGCGCATTAATTTTCGGCTCTTATCGTGCCTTTATTCACCACAAAATTAAATGCGCATATGATTTGGGACATGATACGCTGTCTAAAAAACTCAATTTGCTTTGGATATTTTGCTATCAATCAAAATTTCCCGCATTACTTGACCTTTTTTCTTCGATATTATTACTGCTAAATGAATCAGAAGAGCAGAGAATCGAACAAAGCAGAACAACAAAAACCAACCACAGTGAAGTTTGCAGCTGTGGCCATTTGGCCGCATGCAGGTTTTCATGGCAGCCAAAAGGTTTTATGAAGGTTCTCAAGTGGTCATAGTATCTATCACTAGAATATATTCAAAATCTTTATGGTCTTATAATGGTTTTATTAACTTGTTTTCATAACCGTCTATAGAGTGGGCAACTTTGTACAAATTTTGGCTTTAAAGAAGCATAGAGGAGGTGTTGGTAGACAAAACAGTTTTTAATGTAGTTATATCAACAAAGCCGGGAGGAATGCTATACGGCTAGAATAAAACTAAAATTCTTACTTGGGTGAAGAGGTCTGCACATTGTAGACGAAATACGTATTTGTCAAGATAACAAAAAAGTAGTTGGAATTCAATGGAAGATACTTATCTCCGCCATTGAATCATCGTTACAGTTATTCCACTAAAAAGCTCGCACTCATCAATATTACAATCTTGATTTCTTATTTTGGATGCACACGTGAATAAAATATTATCCAAAATTCAATTTTGAATTGGCTGAGCAAACGCGATTGAAACCGGGAACCGGTCCACCTCCTCCATATGGCTTCTTCTTAGAAGTTTTCTTTTTTATCGTGAGAGCTTTCAGTTCTTAAAACTGGTTCAATAGTTAGGCAGTTTTTACAAAACCATTAATTGAATTCTCATTAGAATGAATCCACAGTTTCGACCGGAACATGGACCGGAATGGTGTCCCGGCGGAAGATTCGGAACAATTATGTAAGTGATCAACTGATATAAGCGTTTTGAGGTTTTGTCGGTCAATCAATAAAACTGATTCTACAGTTCATTTTAAAAGCTAAATATACAGTCCCTCCACAATAATGAGTTCTCTAGAGATTTGGTATTGTTATCATATTTTTCTCAACTCGGTAGTAATTATTCTTAGGTGTGTGTGGAAAGGAGAATTAGTCACATAGAAAAAAGTTCTGAAATTAAATGCACACGACTGTTATTGACAATAATGGAATCGTTTATCGTTACACTGCAGCAGACAAAATTCACGCTACTTGTGAAAGTCACTCGAAGTAAACACAAAATTTGGGGTTGCCAAAACCTACAGACAAAATATCTCAATTGGCCGTGTAACAAAAATAACTTTCATTCTCTCCGCGCGTCTCTTAATAACATAGTCTCTGGTATATATGAGAGTCTCTTTATCTCGATATTCTCTCTATCTTGATGATTCTGTATGTCTGTAGTCCTTTGAAAATATTTGTGAGCAAATAACCTTCCATCTGTCGATGAAAAAACGGCGAAAAACCAGTTTCACCTGTGTTTGGAGCAAGCGTTCGAGATTTGCTTTGGATACGCGATACACAAAAAAACTTTTGCAACGCGAAATGCTTCTAGGATCGTTCTAGCTGGCTAGTCAATTTCTGTTCTGAATGTCGATATCTCCCTATCTCGATGGTCCCTTCAATATCGAGGTATGGAAAGTTGACTGTAAATACATAAATGCTGATAAAAACGGATAATTTTCATCCTGTTTTAGCTATAAATTAATGGTAAACTCTATTTTCGTCTTTTAACAATGCAATATGTGTTGAAATAATGCATATGCACCTTCACAGTTATTCGATATTACAATGTTTTTCTATATAAGACGGTTATTTTACGACGATTTTTTAAATAACACGGTTTTTTTATGACAATTTTTGAAATAACGCGGTTTTTTTTACCACGATCTTTGAAATAACGCGGTTTTTTTTACGACGAGTTTTGAAATAACGCGGTTTTTTTTACACGGTTTTTTTACACGGTACGTATCCCCCGTGTAAAAAAAGACTTGAGTGTATCCATTTTAATGGCACATTCCATTCAGCATAAGGCAGCATAACATCTTTCAGGATGTTATTGTATATGGAACGGTCCATGATTCCATCGATTCGATGAATTGGACAAAGGCCGTTCGCAGAAAAACATCCCCTCCGGCATGCTCCGGCATGCTCCGTACCGTGAATCGAAGCGTTTTCCAGTCGATCGACGTACACGGGAAATCCCGTCGCTTCTGAAGATTTTTAATTTCGACTCATCACTGATTTCTGCACATCCCAGCCAATATGAGATTGAGCAAACAGGAGTTTTTTGAGAGAATAATCCGGCTTCAACGGCACGTCGTCTGATTGTCCGATCCGATGCAGATAACTGTAAATCCGTTTGCACCTTGAAGGAAGATTTGGAAGGATCCTTCTTAATGCATCTGACGATCATGTAGTCCTGTCTTGACGTGGTTGACCGTGGTCTAACACCTCTATTGTCCACAGAAATCTTCCCGGTTGAACGAAATTTTGAGCACAGTCTTGAAACGGTCCATTTTTTCACCTGGTATTTGTCACAAATCGTTTTTTTGTGACATTCCGCTCTTGTAATCATCGATTATTTTCTTTCGTAGTTCCAATCGAAGGCTGTCAGGAGCCATTTTGGTGTCTAATAACATAAATTTAAGGAAAACATGAGTATTGACCTTTCTCAATGTTTATCATGCAATATTTACCTTGTTATGGCCCAATAACGCAAGTAAGAACACTTTTGTCAACAAACGAAACCTTTTTTACCTTTTTTTAAACACTTCTAGAGGAATAAGTCCAAGAAAGCGAGAAGTTTCACTTGTTTTGACCAACGCAAAATGGCTCTTCTCAACAAAACACTGCCGGTGAACTGTCAGTTGACAGCTGATTGCTGCAATAATCATGTGGCAAACATCTAGACTCCTGAACCGTCAACTGCAGTAACTGGCTCGATTTCGATTTCGAAACATTGAAGTTTACTGATGCTTTTTATGATTGCTCGATTTGAGTTGCACATGTTTTGTCCAATACTGTAGGATGACTGAAAGAGTTAATTGAAAATACCACTTTATATAAGAAAAAAAAATCAATCGACAATTACGGAATGCCCCGAAAAAACATAAGAAGAAAGGACAACTTTCAGAATACGTTCCGTTGGTACCAGATAACCTTCAGTTTAAATGGCGAATCATCTTGATGTTAGTATAAAACCATGCATACGTGTCCAGAGCGTTTTCCACGTGTTCCACCAAAAAACCTTCAAATCATTACAGAACTGTTCCAAATGATTTCTTACGCTTTGTTACATAGGGTAGGGAATGGCTTAATCAGGGGTCACTATTTTAATCAGTTGTTAGGAAATAGGTCTATAACTACTACATTTTCCAAATTAATTCATTTTTAATGATACGATCATAAGCTTTATCTATTGGGCCAATGATTCGATGTATGAATCATGATTGATTACCAATTTATTACTGTCATTTTGAAGATTTAAAATACATCATCTAGAAATCATCAGTTTCTGACCTGCTGAAGAAGTTCGCTCAAATGTTGCCTTTGTGTATTTTGCATTTGCATCGCGTGTACCGGAGAGCATGTCTTAATCAGCTCTCTCTCACAACTAGGCTTGTTGCCAGAATGTGATGTTGAACATTGAGTTAAATTTATTACATATTTAGATAATCTGAAATCGCTATTTATTTCATGTTTCTTCCAGTCATTCGAGGTTGATCTATGCTTATGATTATATTGTCCATCATCTGGCACTATCATTTGCAATACAAAATATGTTTTGGAGCTGTCCAATAGTACCCAACGATAAATAATGCTTCGCTGTTGAGCTGCAGCTATGGCATCACTGTTGAGCGCAGCTATGGCATCACTGTTTCCTCTCTTCTTTGTTAACCATGGCTATAGCGCACCGGTAATGTATCGTGAAGCCTGCTGTCTCTTGCATTTGTTTGTTTTTATAAGAAGCATCCCGTTTGTCGTCACAGTCGCTTTGGCTAACATTTGCGTGAGAGTAAATGAAATAAGAAATACACATTGCCAATCTAAAGATCAATGACAAACTAAAAGTTTGGTCGTGTAGGTCTGTCTCATAACCTGCTAGGAGACGAGTTTGTGGTCGTAGCAATCGACATGTTTTGGTTGATTGTTTTCGAGAGCGGTTTGGTAAAACGAAGGAGCAGGTTGAGGAAATTGACGTTTGCAGCAAATCGTCAACTGGCCAATTTCATTTCGCCTTCGCACACATGCACAGAATCGCACTCCTTCAATATTGTTAGTTTATGTACAGAATGAGGAGCTGAAGAAAACATTTTTTTAATCAGAAAGCAATCGGCATGCGTTTAAGAAGTCCCTGCAATTGGGAACTTTATTCCATGGCTATGAAATTTTCTGAGCCTAATGCTCGTTGCTGAATGTATATTCCGATAGACCAGACGTAAGCAGAGGGATTAATGTCTAAATATTAGCAGTTCTAATTATAGATTACATACAGCTTCATCAAATGTCTCAGGGGCTGACTAAACTGCTTAAAACCCGTCCCGTACCCTATCTCATTCTAGCATAAGACTCCGAAAACATCTCCATCGCATTAAAACTCCTCTTACAAATTAACCTGCACTTTTATCCGATTCCCTTCATCTACGATCACTTCGTGCAGTTGGCGATTACTACAAGTAAAGCCGAACAGTGCGATTTAGCAGAAGCAAATCTCACGCTAATTTACCGCCAAAGCCAGCCTCGACGCGGTGCTTGGACCGATCGAGAAAAAAAACTAGACTGATGGTTTGTGTATAGAATCAAGTTAGATTGAGATTAGCTCGAAATTACCATAATGTTCATTCTAGATCTACGCTTTTGCGGAGGAAGCTGAAACGCGTGAAATTTGCATCATCCGTATGGATGTATATTCGATAGTTGAAAGTGAGATTTTCGTCCCAGTTCAAGACAAGACATACCGTGAGAGGGAGAGAGAGAGAGTGTGGAGATGTGGCGCCAACTACCCCCATCATGTTGGATGGTTGCGAAATTTTTCCATGCCGACCGACTCGGCCGTGCAATTCTGGGTGAAATTCAATTACTCTCGAAGCTGAAAAGCATATTTTTTCCTCCTCTATAGTGCTGTGCGTCTATTTGCGCTCTAAGCTGAGTGAGTGAATTGAAATTGAATGAAGATGATTACATTCATTAGAGAAGTTTAATGATGGTACACACAGCAATCGGGAGTGTATGTGTATGTGTGTGTATGTGTGTTCTTCTGAAATCTGAGAGATGAAGGAGAAGATCGACCCAGCTCAGGAAACTGGGCCTGTTGAAGAACTATTATTTGTAGGATTTTAAATACATCGGTTTCAAGAGCATTGTGAGGTTTGAGCAGAGAAGCGGATGGAGGACCAGGCGGGGAAATTACATTAAAATGTTTGCTGTAATAACCGGAAAATGAAGAGATGCTTTTTGTGTCGGGGAATGCTTCCAAGTTGAATGGGCAGGGTACTTGAAGTTTGTTCTATTTTGGTCATTGGAAAGAGTGAATTTGTTTTGCCGAAGCAGAGGAAGTCATTTAATTTCGGGTTTGTCCTAATGGAACCATCTGCTGCATTGTGGATGGAACTCGACAAATTCGTTGGAAAGTGGTGCATTTCACTTGATTGCATTCCATCAGGCAATGATGGAACCGCAATACAAAACCACCAATTAATCATTTTGCCAATGAGAGTGCACACACCACAATTGCTATACATATAACCTCGCACTCACGCGGTGACGCCGTTGCTGCTGCCGCCAAAACCATCACTGAACTGATACGGTTTTGATTAATGAAGCTATCGTCTTATCGGGCGCCATTAATTACTGTGGTATTATAAATTTTTCGCCGAGAAGAGCAGAGTGAGAGCTCCCTGATGCGTGCGCTGAGTACAAATGTTTGTGAGTGGAAATCCTCATCGCAGCATGATGAACAGTACACACACTCGGCTAATTTAGATAATGGGCCCGCAGTACCCTCATTCCGAGGCCATTTATCAACAGGATTCTCGCTGTTGCTGTTGTGTTTGTTTTTAAATTATACAAATCACAATGTGAAAAAAAAGCTACACACGCAAAATGCGGATCATGAAAAGAAATTGAGAATAATGTAACCCAAATTCAAATCAACCTCCATTGTTTTCTTCGACCGAACATCCATCATCTCTTGACGAGCTAATAATGGAAAACCCGGAGCTTATCGGAACGGATAATACCCCCCACTATCTAGATGCGGATATATCGACTGAAATCAGGAACCAAGCATGCATTATGCACACGACACACACTCGAAATGTAAACATAACCTGTAGTCAGCTTTTGTTGTTCGGGCATGAATAAATAATTCGCAACCGAGGGGTGTGCCAATCGTCAAGTGCTTCACCAACATAGTACTTTCTCCATTTCACCCCCTCCTCCCTGGGGTACGGAATATAATTCGTCTTTAATTTACATACAATTAAATATCTAAACATGTAAACATCGTTTACATAAATAGAACTACACCGTTTTGGATTCCGTTTGGTGGGGATGGCAGTTTTCTAAACCACTCTAGTTCCACAAACATCCCACACTCGCACGCGTGTCTTTCTGATGGCGAACGCACTACACACGACGAGCACGCAAACATCAAATGGCATATCAAATTTCATATTGTTTCAATAACGCAACGAATTTGTGCGCTTGATAGGTTTCCGTGTGGTCCTTTTTCATCGGTTTTAAATGACCACTTCCTGCTTCCCGCGGCCAAGGCGGGCGGCCGGACTGGAAAACTAGACACCCAGTACTTTTATTTTTCGAATTTGATTCTCATGCCACCGCACTCGCGCGGGGTGGGGCGGGGGAATCGTGACGTTGGCATAAATCCTAACCTCGAACCTGTTTTGCATATGGCAGCGGCACCCGATCGCAATCATCGTCATTATTATAATCATTAGATTGTAGAAGGTTGCGGTTGTTGGGGGCAGGGCGAGGGGGTCATTGTGATTGGTGCAGGCGGTTAAATGAATAGTTTAAACTTTGACTCGGTTGGGTTGATGCTTTGTTGATGTTGATTCGGTGGTTAATGGAATAGTAGAAATGGGATGGTTCGGAAGTAGGGTTGGTTTGGGGCAAATCCACTGTCAAATAGATGAAAACACTACAAATAAAAATTGAATGTTACGTAATATGCTGCAAATGATAAGCAAAAGAGTTGTGAGTAAAAAGTTTTAGACGTGTGCAAGTTTACAAACGATTATTGAATTATGTGAACTCTCCCAAAGTTCATGTTCTAACGCGTAAAGAGTGTATCGAAAAGTAGTTATAAACATCCAAAAACTGAAATAAAACTAAAGACAATTTGCAAATGTTCAAAGCAATTTATTGTATGACAGCTTAACATGTTGAAACATCAATTAAACTAACCAATTAATCAGATTGCTGATTACGGTAATATCATCGTACTTTTGCCTTTATACCGTCCATCAAGTTTTGCACAGTGGTTTTTGCGCACTTCCTGAACGATGCTGACCAGTTTTTCTCGAAGTCTGACATGTTGTAGGCCACTGCACCTGACTTTTGAGGTTCCGCTTGACGATTGCCCAGTAGCGTTCGATCGATCGTAGACGGGGGCAGTTTGGTGGGTTGATATATTTTTCACGAAATCATCGTTGTTATCAGAAGAGACGACGACTGTCATGCTTCCAATACAGTGGAGGCAACCTCTTCTGCGAGCACTTGTTTCAGTAAATTTCAGCATTTATAGTTCCCTTTGTGTAGAAAATGGAAGATCACAAACCACATGTGCAAATTGCTTGCAAAACGAGCACCTTCTCACAGATATTTGTCGTCGTTCAGGAAATTGCAGGGCTGTTAGCGGATCACATTTTAGTGACTTGGTCACTATTTTCAAGGCATTTACTAAAAAGTCACTATTGTCACCGAAAAGTCATTAAAGTCACTATTTTCCGAAAATTGGTCACTAAAGTCACTTTTTATAGTATTCATTTCTATCACTGAATATTTCGACAGTGAAAAATAGATTTACTTTGGGAACACGTCATGTTTCAACATTATCTGAATTTTTTTGTTCTAGAATGAGTAATTCAAAATTAACGTGCAAATTTTGACGGAAAATAACGTGCAAAAAAGTCTAACATTTATATTCACTGTTTTGTGTGGTAACTTGGTTGAAGCTCCATCTCCGCGAGGATTGGCAATCCTTTTTTTTTTTTGTTCATTGCGATTCTACAAATTCTCCCGGTATCCTTCGCTGTGTATAAGCTTTCTTTTTCTTGCACGTTTCTCTATGCGGCCACTTTTATCACCATTTTTAAGAAGTTTCCGACAGCAGTGTGTAATCGGAAGATTTTCCGCCCGATATGTCTATCAGAAAGACTTGCTTCATGGTACGCCTTGATTTTTACCTTCTCCTCGAACGTAAGATGCTTTGATCGACCCCATGGTCGATAAATTGCAGGAAAAAATAATCGAAGATCACTACAATTTGAAGAAGACTTAGACTCTGAAAGAACTTTGTGCTAACAAAAACAAACACCTGTCAAAAAACAAACAGGGTGTCTTGAAACCCTGGTGCTATTTTTATTTCGCACATTTTCTATGAATTTTTTGGCTTCAATGTTACTGCTCCATGAAACTATCAGTAAAATCAGTCAAAAACATTGTAAATAAAAAACGAATATATAGAAAGATGAAAAACACATGAGAAACAAGGATAGTTGTTTCACTGATAGTCTCAGTTCTATAGAGGGTATTCGCTCATTGAGCCCGTAAAGCACTCCTCGTATTTTTTCATGAAAATACAGGAGCTTCTAAGTGCTTTATCTTCGCGTTATTTTACCATCACCTTTGTATGGGTCCCATCTCATTGTTCAATTCCGGGCAATGAGAAAGCGGACTAGCTTGCAAAGGTGGGCGCTATGGAAGGCGATATTTGTGATCGACAAATCGCCTTCAACGAATTTTTTCCTATTTTTCGTCAACAGTCACTCGTCAGCTGGCAGTATAAATGGAGTAAAGGAGATTTTGGGCGATGGCTACATTCTATCATCCCAAAGGTGTCGAAGAAATCTTGGTTTAGGGGGACGGATGTGGGTCGAGACTTCATTCGTGTCTTGTCTCGCCTCATGTCCAATCATTATTCTTTGAACGCTCATTTATACCGGGTTGGGCTGAGCGACAGCAATCTCTGTGAGTGTGGACAAGGCTATCAGGACGCAGATCACGTTATTTGGTCTTGTGCTGAACATCGTGGAGTCAGATCGGAGTTTTATGATTCCCTTCGGGCTCGAGGTAGACAACCTAATGTGCCAATTCGAGATATTTTGGCTTTGCGTGATTTGGATTTGGGCTTTGCGTACATGAAACTCATTTATGTGTTTTTGACTAACATTAGCCTTAGATTGTAGTTAGTTTAACCTGTATGTTTACTTTAAGTTTTTTTTTCTGTGTTTGTGTGTTTTTTTTTCATTCTCAAAAATGTTAAAGTCAAAAGAAAACCTAAAGTTGTATAGTTATAAGTTTTTAGATAATTTAGAACTTAAATTTAATGTGTTATGTAAACCATACTTTAAATTCCCACCCTCTTTCCCATCCGTAATTTGTAATTCCTATTAACCTCGAGACGGCCGCGAGTAATCGGCTGTACCCTCCTAACTTTAGTTTTAAGATAATGATATATATAAATATGAAAATTTGGCTCTGTTAAGTTGATTCAATTGAGCCTGTACAAATAAACGATTATTAAAAAAAAAAAGGACAGTTGAGAAATATTTCCAAAAAATATGGTGGTGCAATTTTTGTTTCGCTGAGTGTAGATGGATAAATCACCGTTATTATCTGACAGTTAAGTACTTACTTAAGATCCTTATTTTCAAGAAACCCAAAGATTTTACTCGAGGAACAAAGTAAAAAGTTCAAATTTAGTTTCGTGGAACTTTGTTACCGATTATTACAAACATTAAAGTACGCAAAAAGAGCATATTTTTAATCTTCTTAAATGACAAAGTTTATTCAAATTGCAAACCGTACCTTAAATTAGCATAACAGTTCGCAATAAAGCTTATTTTGAACTTTTTTCGGACATGGAAGTATACGTAGAGTTTTGATTAACAATTGGAAGTAACAAGGACCATAAATGGGTTGATTGACTACGTTTGAAGTGTGATTATGTATTACACTCGTAGATCAACAAGTTAAGGTCTGTATCCGCAGTAATCCGGACACCTCAAAACATAAATAAAACATACATTTCCCATTATATTTCCGTCGTAGTTGTTTATTTCAGATTCATGGGATGTGTTTTAACAATTCGTGAAGACAAAACATAGTTATTCGGTATTTGCATAAAATTTTCGAACTTTGCGCTTAACTCCGTCCATTAGGGCTTGTATAGACTCTTCAGAAATCGTAGAAGCCGTCTTTGTCCAAATTTGCTGGAAGTGTTTGATGTCTTTGATTCCTTGCTTCTTTCCAGAAAGCTTCCGCTTCATCAGAGCCCAATATCTCTCGATTGTGTCGTAGCTCTTGGCAATTTAGCGGGTTTGAGGTTTTTGGTACAATGTTCACTTGATTTGCTTGGTACCACTCCATCACAGTTTAAGCATAGTGGCATGATGCCAAATCGGGCCAGAACAAAGGTTTTTCTTTGTGACTTTTGATGAAGGGTAGCAATCGCTTCTGCAGACACTCTTTCTGATAGATCTCCTTGTTGATTGTGCCTGTAGTGACGAAAGATTTACTCTTTTTGCCACACGTGCAAATTGCTTGCCACACAAGGTATTTTTTGGGAAATTTCGATGCCTTCTTCGTTCTGAAATGCTCAGCTGTAGCATTTCTGGCCATAGCAGAATAAAAAGCCAGCCCTGGAAGCTGCTTGAAATCCTCCAGGACATAAGTTTCATCGTCCATAACAACGCATGAAAACTTCGTCAAATATTCGCAGTACAAACGTCGAGCCCGTGATTTTGCTGCCAAGTTCTGTTTGTCGTTGCGATTTGGAACTGTTTTTAATTTATACGACTTAAGTCCCAAACGTTGTTTTGATTTTTGGACAAAACCAGGCGACATCCCTATTTCTCACCCCCCCCTCAACCCAACCTTTTCACATTGTTTAGATTTGTTAAGCGACACAAATTTCCAAATCCTAAGTTTTTGCAAAGTCCTAGCATGCAGTTATGAGCTTCTAAATTTATCATAATAGCATATTAGCGTTAAACCTGAGAGGGTTTTCATCGATTTCTGTTACAATTCCAAGTTGTAACATTCTGCCCATTTGCATGTTAGGCGGCGGGAATTTTTCTCGTGCTTTGGAATCGGTGGATTGTGAGTTAGGTTATTACAGGAAGCGGAGGGACTGTTTAGAGAAGTATACATTGAGAGTAGCTGAGCGGAGGAGATGAATAGAAATGGGCTTTCAGATGATTTGTTTATAGATCAAACCAATAATTAACATTATAGGGAAACTGCCCCCATATTAATCTAATTATTCCTATATTCATCCTACGATCAAAGGATCAAATCAAAGAATTGGGCAGTTGAAGGATCGGTTTCGTTTTGTAACCTTCGTTAAATAACTACAACAAAAATTACTAACTAATCCTGTCACGTGTATATCGTAATAAAATAAAATTATAAAAATATATATTAATATAGTTTGATTATTCTCACATTATCACTAGATATAATTACCAACAATAGTAGTAAATAATAACAATAAAAAAGAAATTAACTAGAATAAACAACAACCGCCGACGATCATAGTTATTAATTAATTATTAATAATAAGATATGATAATGATTTAGTTTTGGATGTTATATAAAATGCTTGAAGGAGAATTTATTGTTCGCTAGCCCAAGGCACCCTCCCCGTTTTTTTTTGTTTGTTGGAATAAATATTTAATAATATGGGTTTATGGAATGTTACACCCTCTCGCGGGTTAAATTTGTCACCTTGTCGATGGTGAGAGGGCTTATCTCATGCTATAAACATGCATGTGAGACCAAGAATTTGACCAGTAGTGAAAGTATCACATATTCTGCACATTTATTTCACTGCCACGTCGTAGAACGTTTATATAAAGGCACTAACATCAGGTGTGATACTGGCCGCAATTCACTCTTGGACTTTTTACTGTCAATCTAAGGGAAACGACTAAAAGTACACTTTTCATTTTATTGACAACTTATGTTGTTACTCATCCATTTTTTTTATGGAATGAATAACCGAAATACCTGTTTGCTCATGGTATAATAACTAAATGTAATTGCAACATTTTCGAAAGGGGCGAATGTTTTGATCAGGGTAATTATCTGACTGTTCGAAATGAAGCACATCGTCATAGAAAAGTGTTACTTGAGACTGATGATGACAAGCATGTATATTGGAGATAGGACGCGGAGGGCCCGCTTAGAGAACACCATTGGAACAATAGAATGAACCTTTCCATGTATGAATCCTGGAAAGTGTGAGCTTTTTAGTGGAATGCCTGTAACTGGAAAATTAGAGGAGGAATTGGTAGTTTCCGTTTGATCTCAGCTACATTTGTTGCTTGTCTTGACGGATACGCGTGTTTCGTCTACGGTGTGCGGACTTCTTCAGTCTCGTGTACTAATATCGACTCTCGAGTATTAGTGCATGGCACTGAGGGGGTCTGCGCATTGTGGAAGGGATGCGCGTGTCTGTCGGGACGGGCGATGGAGGTGGTTGGGGTTGGATGGAGGTTGCTAGTCTTTCTTCTTATTTTATCGTTACCTTTCCATGCATTTTATAGCATGTGTCCTCCATACCAGATAATAAATAAATAGAAAAAAAAGAAACTAGATAGGAAATAGAACTGTTCTTTTCCAAGTGTCATATTAGTTAGTCAGTGATTTGAAATATTGTTAAGTTTGGGATGGGGATGGTTACTAGATCCAAAGCTAGGCTAGAATTTAAAATGTTGTTGTCTAAATTTAATCCAGTATTTTTTTTTGTAATCCTTTTTGATTCAAACATTATTACTTCTGGTTCATGCTGTTCAAATTTTGTTAGGTTAGGAATTCGGAATTCTTAGTCAGAGAAACGAAAATATCGTCGTGAAGATATCACCAATAATCTCTCACCTACGCCCTGCATACTATGAACCACTAACACCCTCTTCGCTCTTATTTTCTTATTGATTTCATGATCGAGAACGGCTGTGAAATGGATCGATTGAAGTGCGAAGGACCTACTCAGCGCTAGGCTACATGCGGTTTTGACAAGGAAGTGATCATATCTATTTCAAGAAAAAGTACATGTGAAGCATCCTCGAAAAAAATCAAAGACAGCACACAAAGATAAGTATATGCGAAATCAAAACTGTCAAACTATCAAAAACATTCATCTTACTTAAGATGAAAAAGTTATATTACAGTCACTACTAGTTTCAAGTCACAAACAAGTTAAACATTTCAGATCATTTTGTAGCAACGCGGCCATCTCAATCCAAAAAACACTACAAACCCCTTACCCCAACCTAATCCTTATCACCTCCCATGGCGTTCAAGTAGTCCGCATAGACCAGTTCGCCATTACCCCTCCCTAACCCTCGGCTTTGGATTGACTTGCGCTCTCATTGCCCCACCAAACGCTGCAAAATGAAAATGAAAATGAAAATAGATTTGGGTTTTGTAATTAATTTTAACTTTTCCCTTTTCGCGTGTTTTCTCAATATTTTTAAATAATAATAACACATGGGTAAAAAAAAAATATCACACAACGAAAAAAAAAAAACTTATTTGGTAAAAAAAAGAAAAAAAAAAAAAAATAAAATTATTTTTTTCTCAGAGAGAAATTAATTAAAAAAAAGAATATTAAAAAAAAAACAAATAAGAACACAGGGGTCGATAATAAACACACATCTCAACTCATTAATATAAGTTTGAAATGCCTTTTTATCATAGAGGGTCTGTTTAATTATATTTAGTTATATCAGCTATGAATGATATGACGGGCCACGAATCCTAGGAGTAGTCCGGTTTGTTTAGTCTCTATTTGCAGGATCACCACTTGTAAAGGAGCATGCCGTCGCTCAGGAAAATATTCACTGGAAAAAATATCACCTGTTCAGCCGAGGGAACCATGAAGGGAATCGCCAGCCAACGAAACATGAAAGCATCAGATTCTGACCTTTTGTAGTTGTTTCGTCAATTTGTGTCTACATATTTTATTTTATTATTATTCTTATTTCTTTTCAGGAAAGCATTTGGATGTGATGAAGTGTTGGGTTTGGATGTATAAGGGAAGGGTTGTACAGATAATTTGTTGGCCAATACAGGGCACCTTCCACGCTGCCATCTGGTTGTTAAGAGAGACAATTAATGAGAAAAGTTCATGTAATGTTACTAATAATCCAAAATCTAAAAGGTACAAATATGGACATTAGTCCACTCTCAAAATTTTGAAATATTTTCAAGAGGTCGGAATAAAATCTTCATTATAATGGCCAATTGAGCGCAATACAAATTACTACTAGTTAGTTATTTTCACACGGGATTTCTTATAACTTTTTAAGCATTAGTACTTCATTCAGGCATAAAAAATAGATAATTAATGTACCAGAAACTGGACGGACACTTGTGCCTACCCAGTGGAGGACCCGGATACGACCACCCATGTGAGTCTAGAGTATCGCACGAGCTGACGAGTGCAACGGGAAGGACTGTAGGTGTATAGACCTGGGGGTAAGTTCCCGGATACGCAATCTTAGCAGGAAAGCACGGAATATACACTGAACAATTACAATTACAATTACAATTACAAACCAGGCGACATCCCTATTTTACGAGCCACCGCACAGTGTCACAATTCTGAAAAAAGACGGTCAAAAACATTTTCACCCTTTTGTCATCATTTTATCGACTAGGTGTCTTCAGAAAAGTTGCTCAAAATGTGATTCCACATATTTTGAAAAAAACACGCCTAACCTTTAATAAGGGCTTAACTACACTTTAAAATACTTACTTTTTCCAGCTACGAGATAACGGGTTATTGTTTTCGACAAAGTTGTAGAGCAAGTAATTTTAATAAAAATTGCTGAAGACACTAAGTTTCCAGACCCTAAAGTGAAAGAGATATAATTGGTTTACTTTAAGCACTACCTTAAAATCGGTTTTTTTAGATAATTAGTACTTTGTTCAAATTTGACGATTTCAATGTGTTCTAAGTAGTTGTATAAAACTACACTTGTTTGTTTCCCTATGTACATTAAAATCAAATACGAAGTAACAACTATTAAAAAGACGACTCATGCTGCGCATTGGCTCATGGAGACCATAGTTGGTTCTTGCCGCGGAAAGGCTCAGGAATGAATGTGCGCGTAGATTACGGCGGCGTATGTTGATGTCCAACATGCTAAGCAGTCTAGAACAATCAATGTTCCCTTGCAGGAGATCGCCAATAAAACAGGCTTTTGTCACGTTACGCCTTCCATCAAGTGGATGAAGGTTGATGAGCTGGCACCGACTGCTATAGCTGGGCAGATTTAACGGGTCTCTCCACCTGAGATGACGTAGGGCAAATCGAATGAATTTCCGCTGGATGGCCTCGACACGCTGGATTTCATTCTGGTAATAGGGAGACCAGACAACAGAACAATATTCCAGAATTGGGCGAACGATTGCGCAGTAAAGCGATTTCAAGCAGTAAACATCCTTAAATTTTTTTGGCAAAACGGAACAGGAAGCCTAACTGCGATGACGCCTTAGACACGACGTATGATACGTGGTCTTTGAAGGTCACCTTGGAATCGATGAAAATCCCCAAGTCCTTAACTGTCGTTACGCGCTCCAGCTCAACTCCTGCCAAAACATAACCGAATTGGAAGATTTCACGTTTACGGCCAAATGAAATCACTGAGCACTTGGACACATTCAATGTCATCCGATTGATGCGACACCATTCAGCGAACGGTTATATTTGTAAGATTATCTTATGAATAAGTAATCCTGAAATTTTCAGCGTTGGATACCAAAGGATGCCTGGTTAATTTTTAATACAAAATAGTTTAGTAGATGACGAAAAATATGCTGAGAACTGTAATAGTATCTATTTGACAAAAGGGCGTTATTGAATACATTATAATTTTAATTTTAATCCATTTTAACACAATCGTCAAAAAGTTGTTGGGAAGTTTGTTCGAAGAGCCACAAGAATGCCGTAATAAAGATTTCCGACGTCCCGTATTGACAAGTCAGGATTGCCGTACAAAATTCGCTCGCGCACTTGTTTTTCTTTCGTCGCCATCTTGAATACAAAACATGAAATGTAAACATCAATCATAGTCTTTTTCATCATAGACTCTCAGCTATACCACAGTGCAATTTTTCATTCCTACGTGCAATATTTCAATAGTTACAATGATTTGAAGATGTCCGGATTAATGTGGATACAGACCTTACAAGCGCATACAATGGAATTTTCAAATCATTAAATTGTGGATTAGATTTTCATAATTATCATGGCAAAAAAAATATTGGTTGATTGAGAAACGGGAACTGTGTTTTACTAACCAAACACCAACACTCCTTTTCGCGCCTTTCCCTTTTCAAATCCCCAAATTTGTACTTTCCCTCTCCCCCCCCCCCTTCCCCTTACGTGTCCCCCCAACACCTTCCTTCCCCCAAATATTTTTTAACCCCCCCCATTTTTAAAATTTTTTCCTGAATAGCTTTCAATCCTAAAACCCCTATATTATGTGACAAGCACAATGATACTCTATGTTTAGGGAAATCGAGTAAACTTCCTCTCCCGGACCGGGAATTGAACCCGCCTCTTTTCCCGGATAGGTTGAGGCCTTGTCTTGAACATTGAAAAAAAGAAGAAGAAAATTCCAAAATGCAAACATACATCACATCAACATTGATTTTAGTTTCGTTGTGTTCATTTTAAGTTTCATTTCTAGCTGAATAGAATTCCCAACAGCGGCTTTTTTTTCTTTTTTATCTTTTTTCCCCCTTTCCCATATTTATCCTTTAAATTCCCCCTCCCTTTTTTTCCCTTTCCCCCCCCAACCCCTTTTTTTTTTTTTCTTAAACGCAAAAATTTGTTGAAATGTTCCATGGAAATTTTCACAGCGGTAAAATGAAAACTAGACCCAGTATTGAAAATTTTGTTCCCCAAAACATGTTGCTTTTGTTGGTAAGCATTAAGATTTCGTGATTCCCTGATCTCTGTCCCTCTCTTGAAGATAACGAACTCACAATAAACCAACGACAGCTCGAATCTTCTTCGATCGAAAGCATTGGGCGCACAACTTTCGTCTTTTCGACTGGACGACTCCTTGGAGAGGAACAAAGAGAAATAAAATCGATTTACTATTCATCTCACGTGCCCCCTTGCTCGGTCGGATCGAGGAGGCGAGTCGTGATGGTCGTATTCCCAAGCTATGCATGGCATTAGCATTAGCCGTGGAGTAGCTTTCCACACAGTAGCTCAGCAAATCCCACCGGGAAGGAAGTATGAAAATTTTAAAGTTTGACATTCCGGCTGCATCTATGATAAAGTGCACAACCCACCCGTGTGTATTTGTGCATCGTGTGTAATCGCATTTAAATTGAAATATAGATGGAAACCACGGCCGGTTGGAGGGATTCATGTTTACCTCTAGGGCAGGGCTGCTAACTACACCGAGTGTATTTAACATAAACGAACCAAGTGCATATCTACTGACCAAGGCGGGCGGCGGCTGCTGGCTAAAATCCCTGCTGGCAGCAGCATTTGGCATATTTTCATTTACTGGACTACTTACTTGCAGCAGCATGACGCTCGGTAGATACCATAGAGGACTGCTTATAAACTCTGTCCATTTGGGCTCGGCAGACGAACGGTGGAGGTGAACACAAACAGTCCCACCCACCCCAAAGTGCTTTGAAGAGTAGTAGATTATAAATGTAAATTAGACGAAGCATTCTGTGACACGTTCTCTCTCTCTCTCTAACTCTCTCGTTTGGATGACTGTTTGGGTTGTTAAATGCAGTCGGGAAGCCCTGCTGTGAACAAGCCCGAAATAACAGAACTTGATTGGATGGCATTCCCCTCAAGTTCTGATCAAAAGGAGGCACGAAACAACTACCTTCTACCGTGATTGTATGAATAGTTTATGGTTTCAGTGTCCTCAGAAATGAAAATACTGATAAGATTCGAATGAAACTTCCTGAGACAACTAATTGCCGTGTGCACACGTGTGCAGCCCACTCCGGCGGACACATTCGAAACAATTGAACTTTGCTTGAACTATCATTTGTTGACTCTTGGATCGCACCGGAACGAGTCTCCAACTTTGAGTTGCAAACCAACCAACGCCCTCACCCAAACAAGTCATGTTCTATTCTAGTCACATCCATAGTCGTCTAATGCAAACATGCCACCAACGCATCAAGAGTCATAAGTCACCAGTCGGCCGTCCGCTTGCACCGGACCATCTCCACACGAACGCAATGCAAGCCTTTTTATTATTATTATGAATTCAGCTGCATTTAAATGGAATGTTTAATCTATGCAAACAGTTTTCGCTGCTGCCGCTAGAAGCAACCTCACATCGGATCGTTCCGTACGGACGGCTAGCTGCGTTCACTCGTAATAGAGAAGAGTTGGACGAAAGAGTGTGTGTCATCGTCATTAAAATGCGATAGTCGATTGGTGGCCCGGTTGGGTTCGCATTTCGGGGACCACGACCCCGAAGGCAATAAATTTGTACATCAAATTGTAGTTATATTCAGGAAATTTGTCTCCTCATCACGTCGGATAAGCGCGTGTTTTGGACAATTTCGATATAGGTGTACGTGTGCGTCGGTCGGACGGACAGCAGCCCGCTCGAATGGGATGACGGAGCATTTAACCAACTTTTCCCATTTAGATGGGATAGGTACTTTAAAATTGTTTACCAACCAAAACAGGGAACCCGGACGAGACGGGGACGCCGAGGAGGGAGTCAGCTTGGTTCAAATTTTCATGCCGCAGTATGAGCTGAATAAAGGGGCATGGCTGCGCTTAATTAGGTCATTAACTTGCCGGGTGCGATGGTATCGATCGACGGAACAGGAAATACGAGCTAAATCAGCACACGTGTCGCCTTATCCGGTAGGTACTTCGGAAAGCGCGCGGAGTTTTAAGGAAGAGATTGGAATCAAGTTGCGTTTTAAAGAGGGTAATTGCTAATTTCGATCGTCGTGGCATTGCGATTGAAATGTACTGGAAATTAGTTAATTTTGGGTCATCATGTTCTGATTTTTTTTAAAAACCTAATCGCTTTCAAATCATCTAACTGCAAAAGGAGGAGATTGTACATATCTTGTTAAAGAATGGTTAAGGAATTTTCTTACATCCCTACCACTGTTTCTGCATACTTATATCCAGGCCTTACAGAAAATTGTTTTCCTGTAGATGATTGTTTACTCAACTTTTCAAAAGGTCCTATGTTACAATGGAAGACTCTCTTTGTTTACATTCTCTTCCAATTAAAACTATGTCATTTCCCTGTCAGATTTTCGCGAATCGGCAAGTGCGCCAGAAATGTAGCGAATATAACGTGCCCACACATCATCTTTTCATCGATTTCAACTCAGCTCATGATACAATCGATCGAAACCATCTATGGCAGATTATGCACAACACACCCACCAACCAAACGACGCCCGAACACCCCCCCCCCCCCCCCCCCCCGGCCAGGGTTTTTGTTTTTTTTTCAAAATTTTGTAGGGGGGGGTGTCAGAAGCGGGGATAGACACAGTGCACAATCTCCAGGAAGTCTGTCCAACTATTTGGCTTCGCCGACGACGTTGATATCGTAGCACGTAACTTTGAGACAGAGATCGAAATTCTCACTCAGCTGGGTGAAAACCATGCTCTCTCTCAAGCAGGTTGTCGATGAGTAGCGAACCGTTCACATTTTCATCTCTCCTTTTTCGCCGATAATTCATTATCCTCTCTCTTGCATAAGCGAAAATATCTCTCTCCAAAATTCAACGAAAATATTTTCTCATGTCACATTTTTCACTGAAAACATGCTACCTAGATCGTATACGAGGAGCAAAAACCGAAAATAAGGCCAAGCCGGTGCACACTGGTACCGCCATTGACCATAAAGGAAAAACTGGTGCATGGACCATAAATGATAAATGAAGACTGGTGCATTTTCAGGTGTCAAAAAGTAAGTGAAAAATAATTATCGGCATCTAGGATTCACTGAAAAAGAAACGATTTATCAGCTACTCATGCTCTCCGAAAATCATAAATCGCCGTTGCTTTTCTCGCGAAAACTGCTGTGAGCGTATAATAGTCTCTCGCTTCTCACATTCTCATCTGTTTCTCCAAGCGGGTGAAAAAGGACGTTTCTCTTCTCAAGTAGGCGAAAATTTCGGTCCCCCCCCGTTAAAAAAAAAAAAAAAAAAAAAAAAAACAGACGACAAAAAAAAAATACCCCCCTACACAAAAAATATATCTCCATCGTATCCGACCCCACCCCCCCCCACAAACAAAACACAAACGCACAACGGCACTTCCTTTTACACCCCCCAAACCCCAACACCACACAACCCCACAAACACCCATACACAACAAAAAAAAAATAGTACCCCCCCCCCCCCCACCCCAACAAAAACTAGAAAAGACCGCCCCCCCCCCCCTTTCCCCCAGAGCCGCCCCGCGGGACGAAGAACAACACAGCAAGAAGGAGGAGAAGAAACAACCACTAGCACCACCTGCTGTGACAACCCCCCCCCCCCCCCCCCCCCCCAAAACCCCCCCCCCACGAGGGGCGGGGCATGTCATAAAAATGTAGGACGACACCCCTGTAAAAATGGTTCTCGAAAACGCACCGGCGGGTACAAGAAGAAGAGGCGCGCAACGAGCAAGGTGGATTGATAAAGTAGAAGGTGACCTGCGGACTCTTCGCAGATTGCGAGGCTGGCGAAGTAGAGCCATGTACCGATTACAATGGAGACAACTTCTGTGTCCGGCCTTGATCGCATTGGTGAGGTAAGGTAAGCATTTCCCCGTCAAAATGTTTTACATCAACACCATAATTATCGGGAATGAGAAAGTAGAGAGACTGAAGACCCTTGAAAAAGTCGTGCGAGATGTTTTAATGAATTTACAGTGACCGGCGGAAAAAAAGATCATTCCGTAATAAATTTGTAAATGTTTACAAAAGAGCTCCTAGATTTGCAAAAGAGCTGGGCGTTGTGATACATCCTTTCAAAAGATGAACATGGAAGTTTGTTTTGGCTTACTGGTAATGTTTTTTTATATTACACAAACGAAAGTTATCAACCATTTTAGAAAAACTATTTTTATAGGGTCTGACGAAAAAAAAATTAATTTCAAAATCAACAGAAAAAACGGTGGAAATCAAGTAATTAGTAATCATTATGACCCCCTTTCGCCATGATGATCGCCTGTAGCCATTTCGGCATGCTTTCCACCAGGTTTCTGAGGTAGTAGGGATCCGGCTTCGTTCCAAGCCTTCTCCTACACCGCATTATACGTTTGATTGTTGGTTACGTCGGTTTTTCCTACTTAATTATCGAGAATCGCCCAAAGATTCTCGGTTGGGTTCAGGTCAGGGCTCTGGGGCGGCAATTCTAAGGGCGACAGGATCGGAAAAAGGCGAGCGTTTTCTTGGCCGTATGCTTGGGATCATTATCTTGCTGAAAGTTGTAGTTGCCTTCCAACTCCATTTTCAGCAATGACTCCTTCAGATTTCCGCACAGAATATCAAAATAGCCATCTGCTGTCATGGTCTCATTGATTTGGGCCAGATTACCCACTCCAAACAACGAAAAGCAGCCCCAGGCCATAATAGTACCTCCACCGTGTTTCATGGTGGGCTGGAGATGCCTATCCTGCAGTCCTTCGTCACTTCTGCGCCATACTCTTTGCCGCCGTTTCTTGTTGAACAGCTCAAACTTGGATTCGTCCGACCACACAACACGTTTCCAGCACTTCAGGGGCTTAGTTATGTGGGTTCTGGCGGATTGAAGCCGTTTTTCCTTGTTGGCCCGGCTGACGAACGGTCGCTTCCGGGCGAAATGGCTTTTCAACCCTTGCTCAGCGATGCGTCGACGGATAACGCGATCCGAAATCGGTAGGCTCAGCTTCTCTTTCATTTCTCAGATGGTGATGAACGGTTTTTTTTATCTCTAGGATGATTTTGCGGTCCTCTCACGTTCACGTCCCAGCCGATCAGCAACACTTCCACCATGTTATGCGAATACCAAATTGAGGTAAGACAATACCGAAATAGTACCTCTCAGGTATTCCCAGGTATCCGAAATAACAAGTTTTGTTATTCGAGAGATATTTTGCTTGCAATTCCCTTTAGGTATGTTTGTAAGTACGTATTCTACCCCGAGCAGAACCGAATAACTTGATAACTGTCCTTGGTATTTATGAGCTCAGAAGACTTAAGGCGGATGTAACAATGAACGTCAGGTAATTGACGATAATGACCATCAAGATTGTTCCCAAAATGTCATGCGAATACCGAATTGATGTAAGACTGTTCATAAAACCTCTAGGTGACCAGATACTTACCTCAGTCGTATCCGGAATATCAAGTTTCAGTTATTCTAGAGACATTTTGCTTGCAATTCTTAGGTAGCTTAGGAATTTTACCTCTTAATCTGAGCTCTTTAATACCAAGGCCAGTTATCAAGATCAAAATTAGGTATTCATAGGCTTTTGTGTTCTGCTCAAGGGAAAGTATCTGGTCACCTCTAGAGGTATTATTTTGGTACTTGTCTTACCTCAATTCGTATTCGCATGACATTGTGGGAACAATTTGATGGTATTATCCTCAGGTATTTTACCTCTTAATCTGAGCTCTTAAATACCAAGGCCAGTTGGATCAAGTTATCAGATTCTTCATCTGAGCTCTTTAATATCAAGGCCAGTTATCAAGATCAAAATTAGGTATTCATATGCTGTTGTCTCCTGCTCGGGTTGTCAAATGCGTCCAAAAGAAACTGAGCATGTGTAGATAGAATAGTTCTGATATGTTCAGGATTTTCTTACATACGGCTCTATTGATCTTTTTTTTCGCCGGTCACTGTACCTATCCATAGGTATTGTTGGACGTTTCTGAGCTATCTGCTGTTGTCGAGGATGTGTTTTGGATCATCAACTCAACTTACCGGCATTCTCGCTTCATATGAACTAAAGTTTAAATTTATTATCACTTCACGTTTATGCGACTCCAAAACACCGACAACCGCCATGTAACTAAAATTCAAATGTGATCCGAGCTGTCAAAATCATAGGATATTGTCATCTACAGGGTGCGTGACGAATTTTTGCAGTAAATTTCAAATTTTCATTTCTCATGCTTGCGGAACATGATTCAGATATATTTGGCAGCACTGGATACTGTATACTCTTAGGTGTCAGGTAAACGTAAACGGTGTTAAGTAATGTCAAAACAAAAGAGCAAACGGTCATATAATATATAATAAAGGCTTCGGAAAATCATATCCTGCCATACACACCTACTAAAAAGAAATACAAGTGCCTTCAATACAGTTGAACGGAGCAGGGTAAAACAAGTAGAAAAAAACTACTAAGTACAGCCCCATTGGGTTGTTCGAAATTATGACGTAGGACTACGATACTAACTGTAAGCCAGTTAGATGGTACAATGCAATTTTCTTTGAATTAACTCTTTCAGGCCTATTTTTAGCAAGCAATTGGGTGAATTCTGATGGATTTGGTGCTCAATAACATAGAAATGATTGAAAAAAGTAGGAAATATGTTTTGGAAATGTGCTGGGTTGTCCAAACTGCCCAAGAGTTCAGAACTTAAGATTTACAGTTATAACAGTACCTTTATCCGCTATACAATGTTATGATATGTATTCAAACATATTCAATGAATGTCCTGGAAGACCAACTGACATTATGAGATAATCTTGGGATATTTTATGCCAAACAAACTAACTTAACTTTGTATAGCCCATAAAGCTATTGTTACAATTGTAGACCTTAAGTTTTGAAGGACAGTTTTAATGACCTGAAACTAACAAGGTTAGCCTATGATGACTGTGGACGATACAGAATTTCATTGAATATGTTCGAATATTTATCGTAGCTTTGTGGCCTACGGTTACTGCCGTACATCTTAAGTTCTGAACTAAAGGTCAGTTTTTATGAACCTGAACAACATAATATGATAATGACTGGTGAGAATACAGAAGCTTCACTGAATGTGTTTGAATGCATATCGTCACCTTTCATAGATTATAAAGCTAACTTTACGACTATAGATCTTAAATTCTGAACTCAATGGCAGTTTTGATGACCTAGAACATCCCAAGATATCTCATTATATCGGTTGATCTTTCAAAAGACTCATTTAATTTGATCAAATACATATTGTTACTTTGTTTAGTCTAAAAAGCTGTAGATTTTAAGATACAATTCAAAACTTAAAATCTACAGCTGTAGATGTTATGTTTTGAATTCCAGGAAAGTTTGGATAAACTAAAACATCCGAAGATTATCTCTTAATGTCTGTTGTTTTTTCAAAATATTCAATGTATATGTTTCAATACACATCGTAGCTTTGCATAGCCCAGAAATCTTTTGTTACAACTGTAGGTCCTATGTTCTGATATCATGGATAGTTTGGATGACCTTGAACTTCTCATATAGCATTATAATGTTTTTTGACTTTAAGAATGTTAATTGAATATTTTTTAATATTTATTGTAACTTTGTTTTGACTAAAATGTACTGTTACAACTGTAAATCTTAAGTTTTGAACGCCAAGACAGTTTGAATGATCTAGACCATCCCAATATTATCTTCTTGTGTATTTTTAGGTTCGAAAATAGTCACTGAATATTCTTGAATACCTGACGTAACTTTGTATAGCCCAAAAAAACTACTGTTACTACCGTAGATTCCAAGTTCTGAACTCCAGGACGGTTTGGATTACCTAGAGGATCTCAAAGTTATAAAATAATGACTGTTGACCTTCCAAAAGATTCATTGAATATATTTGAATACATAAGGGCACCACATTTAGCCCAAAAAACTACTGTTACAGCTGTAGATCTTATGTTTTAAACTCAAGGACAGTTTGAAGTACCTAGATTATCCCAAGATTGTCGCATTATGTATGTTGGCCTTCCGCACTATTCAATCAATATTTTTATATACATATTGTCCCTTTGCACACTCCAAACACCTACTGTTACAACTGTAGATCTTATGTTCTTAACTCAAGGACAGTTTGGATGACCTAGATCATCCCCGTTTATGTCATTATGTGTTTTTTACGTTTGAAAATATTCACTGAATATGGTTGAATACGTAGCGTAACTTTTTATAGCCCGTAGAGTTATAGCTACTACTGTAGATCTTAAGTTCTAAACTCAAGGACAGTTTGGATAACCTAGAACATCATAAAATTATCAAATAATGACTGTTGACCTTCCAAAAGGTTCATCCTATATGTTAAAATACATATCGTAACCTTAAATAGCCCTAAAAGCAACTGATACAACTGTAGATCAGAAGTTTTGAGGTCAAGTACATTTTAGATTACCTAGAACCCTCCAGAACTACAAAAATCCTAAGTAGTTAGACATAGTGGGTGCTTAACAAGCACAATAGCCCCCTCTCCGAAATAATACCGAAAGGTGGTCCCGGGGAGGGTGTATGGGTTAAGGCACGGGTTGGTTTTTTAGTGGGTCGAGGAGTTGGCACCCTCATCCCCACATCCTGAGTTCTTCTGGTATGCTAAAATAACGCTGTACACTATTCATAAGGCATTTATTTTTTTTTCCTGAACTTCTTCATATTCAGGATGTTCTAGTTCGTCAATTTGGCCTTAAGCTCATATGTTTTTTTTTTCATATTGTTCAGATAGAAAAAGTGATGGAAAACAAGTTTGCCGAAGACAGTTTACACTTTTATTCAGTCGGTGTGATTTTATACAGCCATTATCCTTTTGGGGTCATATATGACCCCTTAGGCCTGTAGGAGTTAATATACTTTTTTAAGGCAAGGATTAACATTTATGAATGTTTCAATAGTTTGTGGCCTGAAATCAAAAATGTTCTCTATTGAAATTGATGCGTAGAAATACTTCCGATCGATAGATGTAATAATTTTGAAAATATTTTGATAAATGGGTGAAATATTAATGCTCAAAACCTGACCACTTTTCGTGACGGTCGTAATGCGATTTTTTTTTTGAACTGTACCCCATCGTAGAAAACAAAGACGTATTCCTACGTCAAAAAAAAAATAAATGGAACGAACTCACCAAACATCAATTCTTAGCTTGACAGGGTCGAAAATTAAGTTCAGAATTTGGGCTGGTGTCCGATGAAGATTTCGCTTTGCTCGGAAACGATCTTTCGGCAACAAATAGCAACAACACTTTTTATTTCTCTTTTGAAATGCTGAAGGTCTATGAAGTGCTTGCAATTCTTGAAGTTTCCATCACATGTTAAAAAAACAGCTGGGGCACTTAGAATTGTATCTTGACTGAATCCAGGAATTAATATAGTTGAAGGATGAATAGGTACGCTCATTTAACTCAGTTGATATCTTAATAGAATTCCACGGAGATGCTTGAGAAGAGTCTTCTTATATATGATGAAGCATTTTCTTCCAGAAATTAAAAAAATAGCTGGTTAATCCTGATCTTGTTTACGGCTTGAATCATACTGATTCATCGTTTATTTAATTGACTTTTGTTCAAGTACAATATGAGTAGGAGGGATTAGACTACTAATCAACTGTAATATTCACCAAGATTAAAATAATTACAGCAGCAGGGATAATATGTCTGTCAAAAATTATTAACATTCTATGGAGTTTTTGCAAACAATACATAGAAGTTTTTACGTAAGCTATCATCACTAAGTTTTTCATACAACTTCACATCACAAAATGCACATCTGTCTGAGTCTCTAGAGGATTCGAAAGATGAATATAATTATAACCAACCAACCTTGAAGTTATTACCTTTTTCCTAAATATATCTAAAATTGTTTCTTGACAATCATATACTTTGCAGGGCCACTCCGTAATCAAAAACCTGCTCGCAAAAGCTTCGACAGCCACAGCATGCAAATGCTCCATAAATCAATAATCTTAAACCATAACTTTCCAACTATTCACTTATTAATCCCATCCTTCCACTCGGAATTCCTACCCTTTCTCCATCATCCCCCAGAAAAACCTGTTGGCTTAAGGTTGGAATTCCGATTCCACAGACACAAGGACCACACTTCTTCACTCGTTCCACCGTCTCATCCACTGTCCAGGAGATAAAGATGCTATCTACAAAATTTATATCAACAGCCCATTCCCCCAGAGCACAAAGCCTCACAAAGATACTTAGAGCATTCAAAACCACAATTGTTTTGAGATTCATAACCCTGTTTGAAGAGTCCTTCTCGATCTCCACCATTCCCCCTTCCCGCTCATCGCTCATCATCATGCGGGAATAAAGACGGTTGTTATCCTGTTACCATCCTGTTTTCTTCTTGACTCCCACCGTCCGACGTTGGACATGAAACAAGTTGTCACTCCCACCTAACCCGGACTTTCCGGACGATGTCCGGTCGATGCCGAATCCTGTGATAGCCATCATCCCCTACCGGAGTTGAAAACTGACAATCTCTCGGTAACTAACCTATATAGGAAAGAGGTTTTATTGTTAGTACGTCGCAAACGTCGTCTTCGAGAAACTAGATAAACAAAGCATTTCGGTTAAGCACCCCAACGAACAGGAAAGGTATTTGAGGCAAAGATAAATACTGGAAAAAGGTAGTCATTTCTTGGAAGAAAGGAGCTCAGGATTTCTCCAGATCCGCCGGTTGGTTGCGTCGAACGAGCGGCTTGTATCGTTTTCAATTTTATTACACTGTTGTGATTGTAAACAAAGGACGACTCGGGAAGGTTCCCATTTCCTTCTGGACGATAATGAACCAGAAATCCCGGGATCGAGATGTGGGCTGCAAGATAAATAGAATATGGTGAGGTAAGGCTGAACTCTCAGCGCTTAGAATATGAGGGTGAGAGGTAAACAAGAATGCACCCCCATACGTTCTTTTTTTTTCTCGTCCTCAAGGGCCTTCTTTCTTCATGCTCAATAATCGAAAAAAGAACGGGAAACGATGAAATGCATTTTCTGATGGTCATCAAACGAGCAGGCACAGGCACGCTCGATGGAGGGATCAAATTTAATTGAAAAATAACTTTGGCTAGGGGGGTCGTCTAGATTCAGAATGTCAGAAATTGTGATGCGTTACGGACTGCTACGGAGGAAATTTGACACCGCAAAAGGGTATTGAAAAAAGAAAACGCGACTCCACGACTGAAATTTCCACAAACTCAGAATTTCAACAAGATCAGCACGTCATGACATTGACATGGAGGCAAGTAAGGAAATGCTGAATGTTGCAAAACTTGCATTTTTTTTTGCCGGGAGTGGCATAAATGTAGAACAAAAGAGTCAACGGGATGAAAAACTCAGCTATTTATTACAAATTCCTTAGAATTCGCTCGTGTGGAAAAATGAATTCGAATCTGCCAAGCAGCAGAAATAAAAGACAAAGCCAAGACCCGGCACTTTATGACGATAATAACAACAACAACAACAACAGCATAGGTTAGGTATTGACATTGACCAGTAAGCAGAAAAAAAGCACCTTGGCAACACAACATATACACACACACACACACACACTGGACCAGAACGAGATTGCTAACGCTCGTTTTTCCGCCAGCTTGGTTCGGTTGACCCATTTCCAAACGGGTTTCACTACTCTAAGCCGGAGACCTACCTTCTGTCTACCAGCGCGAAGCCCACCCGCCCGCTGCTCCCCCTTCCGCATCGTTATAACCTCTTCAACTCCGAGTCAGCCAAGTCTTCCATACACTCACACACGTCGAGTCTTATCTCCATCTTCCACCGTCGCCGTCCACCAGGACTTCTCTGTTGAATTTAGCCTTTTTATGCCCACACTTCAGCGTTCTTCCGAGCGTGCTTTTCTCGCGCGGTCGCCGCTCGTTCGCAAATATTCTACTCCTTCTCCTCGTCCTCTTCCTCATCCTCCGTTCTGCAGCAAAGAATGGTTTCGACTTTTATTATTATTTATTTTGAATTTGTAATCTTTGCTTCTTCTTCTGCTTGAGGATCGCCTAAAAAAAAACCTTAACTGCCACAAAAGAAATCAGTAAAATATTATACAATCAGTTAACACAGAGGATCTAATTTCTAACTTGTGCTTTTTTCTTCTCTCCTTTCAGTGACAGAATCGTTGTTTGCGGCAGGCGGGTATAATACACCCCCGGCTAGCTCGCCCTTTCTGTCCTGTGCCCCGCTGGAACTGGTCGCGAAGAACTTTCACAGCACCGGAGCAGCCGTCACCTTCAGTCAAGTAAGTATCACGCATGCATTTTCTAGGCTATAAGCGGCTTTCGAACTTGAAAAGTGCCTTTTTTGACAACTTAAGCCACAACGCTGGCAGGAGCCTTTGCTGTCTGCGGTTGACAGTTGTTTGTTTGGTTGTTTTGTTTTTATTTTTCGTGTGAAAGAACGAATCTATCGTCAAATGAGAATGGAAAATCAATTCAAGAGTTAAGTAGTGTAAAATTAAATTGCAATAGAAGGATGAGCAATATGGAACGATGAAAGCAATAGAAATTATATATTTATTTATTTATTCGTCGTCAATCAAGCGTTGACTGTTTCAGTTACAGTTATTACTTTTTTTTTTTTTTAAATCATTTATTTGTACAGGCTCAATCGAATCAACTTTACAGAGCCAAGTTTTCATATTTATATACATCAGTTATCTTAAAACTAAAGTTAGAAGGATAGAACCGATTACTCGCGGCCGTCTCGAGGTTAATAGGAATAACAATTTTAAGGATGGGAAGATGGGCGGGAATTTTAAGTATGGTTTTCATAACACATTTATTTTAAATTCTACACTGTCAAAAAACTTATAACTATACAATATTTGGTTTTCTTTTTACTTGAACATTTTTGAGAAAGAAAAAAACACTCACAAACACAGATAAAAAAAAAAAAAGCAGTTATTACTTAGCACTTTTTTTTTTCTCAGTACACAACCTAGCTGTTCTACAAATGAATTGTTTTTTTACGCATACCTTTAGTAGTTGCCACATCGATTGTTTCGCAGTATGCGTTGTAACAAGACATCGTCTTATTTATAGGTCCATTTTTGGTTTATGCTATTGGAGCCACTCACAAAGTGTGATGGTGGTTTTTCGTTAGGAAAACAAGGTAAATTTTATTAACGCTTGAGAGCCAATTTGTATCGATTTATACCAACAGTAAGATGCTGTTCGAGCCACTTACAAAATGGTATAGTGTTTTACTCGTTCCAAGATATGGTGGCACGGCGAGCAGGGTGAACCAATATTATGGATCATAATCAATGTTGATCCCCACCAGAAACCGTTGTCTGGCGATGACAAGAAGCTGCTAGCAAAAGAAGCGGTTCAAATTGAAAACGGCAATGAAAATATAAATGTTTAATAACACTTGAAATAAAAATCGGTTTAATTATGGTAACATATAATGAATAAAAATATTGACAAAAAAGATGTAAAATTCAGCTGAAAAAAATGAGTTTGAAGGTGTGGTTACCATGACAACGCAAATTTTTGCACTGTTTGAATCATGAAACATAGTAAAACCATCGATACTTGTTTTGAGCATAACTCCCTAACAGACGGTCGTGGATGGACTAACTAACCATCACTTTAAAGCTCTAATAATGTACTATTAGATGCTCCTAAGTGTGGTACAGCCGTCGAAAATACGACGAAAAAAATGGAAAAAAGTTCAATAACTCATTCCGCTGAAATAATGCAGGTATAGTATATTCTAGAAAGTTTTGTATTTTAATATTAAAAATAACTTTGTAGAACATAATATTGTCCTTAAAATTTAAAACAAAATGTTTCGGTGATAAATGTGTTTTTTAAGGTTAGTTCTTATAAAACGCTCTCTTTCTCCAATTAGGTGAAACATACGATTTATATGTCTTCAGCAAAGTTGTTTGTATTGATTCTACAATTCTACAATTTTTCTACAATTTTGCTGAAGACATCAACTCTCTATCTTAAAATTCTAAAAAAGTTCAATTTTTATCTCACTTTTAGGGGGATTGATCACAAAAATCATGCCGTCAAAATATGTAGCTTGTCATATCCATCAACTTTGCCAAAGACGCCATCGCTCTAGCTCCACTATTTAGGGAGCTATCAGTTGAGAGCGTTTAAATCGACTTTTTGACCACCACCAACAAATCACCACCAACACATCTCACCAGGAAGCAGCTATGTTGTTTTTTTCTGTGCTCACTCGATCACTCGCGCCACCGAACAATAGTAACCAAAACAATACGAAACGTGCCATGCCTGATAGCAAAATAGTGCGCCCGATAGCCAAATAAAGCATCGACGCAACCGTCCACAGCCGATGCTCGAAACAAACTTTTTTGACGTAGGACTACGTCTTTGTTTTCAATATAGGGGTACACGTTGCGAGTACGAAAATTTGGAGCGTCACGAAATATGCTTAGGTTTTGAAAGTTAATAACTAAGTCATTTCATGACCGATTTTCAAATTTTTTGCACCGATCGATTGCAAATCTTTTTACTCATCAATTCCATTTTTGAAAACTAATAATTTTAAATGAAAAACCATTGAAATTCTTATAAATATAAAAATGAATTTCTATCGAACTGTCTCTTATAGACATAGAAACTACTTAACCGACTGGCGTGAAAATTTGTATGCAGGGGCTGTTGGGACCGGGCAAGGTTCTTATGATGGTTTAAGCCCCCTCCCCCTCCCCTCCATGTAATGGGGGGCTCTCATACAAATTAAACACAAGTTTCGGCATAATTCAAGAACTAATCAAGCAAATGGAACCAAATTCGGCATGTGCAAGTTTTTGAAGGCAAGAAAGGTTTCTATGGTAGATTGAGACCCCTCCCACCTCTAGAAGGGGGAGTGGGATACAAATGATACAGGAACTTCTGATAACTCGAGAGCTAATCAAGTAAATGGAATAAAATTTGACATGTGGAAGTTTTTGAAGACAAGAAATGATTATTTAATAGTTCGAGACCCCTCCCACTTCTAGAATGGGGGGCCCCCATACAAATGAAACTGGATTTTTTGCATAACTCGAGAACTAACTAAGCAAATGGAACCAAATTTGGCATGTGGAAGTTTTTGAAGGCAAAAAATGTTTCTACTGTGGTTCGAGACCCCCCCCCCCCCTCTGGAAGGGGGGATGCTTTCACACAAACGAAACTCAAAACTCAACCAAACATGAGAGTATATCATATTTATCATTCGATACATTATAAACGTTACATAATATGATTCAGTATTGCAAATCACTAAGGGTCGTTTGATGTGTGCTTATTTGCAATCACAGTCCACTGTTTGATGGCATGTGATAATTTCTGTTTGATGGCATGTAAAGTGTGATGTTCATTGGTAATATTATCTTCGAATTCAAATCAGTGTTTAAAAGTGTTTCTTGCGTTCTAGTGCGATGGATAGAGTCCATACCATTCGATAAGAAACAAATTATTTTGAGGAAGTGTAAGTAAATGTCGCAGCATATGGCTGCAAACTATATACGTGAGTTGCTCAAGCTTTAAGCTTCAGCTTCATGACGAAGTGAGGTGGCAGCACTAGCTGTTCCCCTGACCCCAAAACGGCCCCTTTCAAGGCCTCCAAAATAACTGGAAAAGAGAGTAGTTCGAAATGGGCGGTTGCGAAAATTATCGTATGTCGAAGCCATAGTGTTTTCGACATTTGCACATTTTGCAGTGTTGTACACACATAGGCCTAGAAGAAATCGTATGCAATTGGTGGTGGATGAAGCCAGTCTCTTGGGTAAAAATGTCCTAAATGTCTACCCGCATAAACAATTACCATAAGAAGCACCTAACCACCAATTCGGGTTATCATCCCAACTGTAACCGGTACGGTTAAACCATAGACTAACTCTAAGATCAGTAGGTCCCGAACAAATACGATTATTTTCTTGGCTCAGTCAGTACTAGCCCATCGGTCCCAAGCTTAATAATACGCCCCTAATAATGAACTCACACGAACACACGCTCAAATATCCTGTCAAAATAACACAGCAAATCGAAAAAAAGACGCAAATATGTATAGCAAGGTGCTGGCTTCAAGGTGTACTTCGGACCAAGGGGTTCTTTAACAGTATCAATTTCAGATCGCTAATTGCATATTGATTGTTGGTTAAACCATCTGTCATATCGTTCTTGTATATTGCATGTTTATTAGGGTAACCTGTTTAGTGTATTGCAGTTAATTTTTTAGCGAAGCCCATTTCGAAAACCCTTTAAACAATTAGGCGACTGGAGGCGAATTCGATTACACATTGCTACATAGTCCTACGTTACCTTTGCGTACAACCCCATTAGGCTGAACCTTGTAGTTTTTTTCGTAAACTTTCAATTTTTACAACTGCATCCTACAAACTCGTTAA
This sequence comes from Aedes koreicus, assembly GCA_024533555.2. Lineage (NCBI taxonomy): Eukaryota > Metazoa > Arthropoda > Insecta > Diptera > Culicidae > Aedes > Aedes koreicus. The sequence continues at coordinate 11,620 of JAHHFK020005639.1, read as the reverse complement.
CTATTTTTACTAATATCTGCATCAATCAAGTAGAAGCTTCTAGAAATCAATATAACCTAATCTCTTTGAAATTAGGATAGAGCGATTTGGTATAAATAAGTGCAAGCTAAACAAAATTTGTTAAAAATAATGAGCAAGCCTATTTTAGCACCAGTCGGGGGAGACTTGGTCCTATGTGTACCCAATTATTGCATTATCTCTAATCCCCTCAACCAATCGCAATGTTTTGTGATATAACGGACCGATTATTATATTTTGAAATAACTCAATGCAAACATCTTCCAAATTTGGCAGATCGACAGGCAATCGGTGGAGACCCAACAGGTACCTCATTGCGAGATACTTAGAGGCAGACCGGAAGATTCGATGAGCTATATCTCCTGTCCAGTGCCTTGGATTTTCATAAAATATCCTTGAGAAGTGAAAATGATTTTATCCCAGTGAAATGATGATGTTTACTTTCCCGGTTTTCATGATTACCGCTGTCACTTCTATGCCAGCTAAATTCAGTTTGCTGCAATGAATGAAGTCGGCTCTAAGTGCGGGTCAAAAATCTGCTGTCACTGTTGTTTTGATTATCATGAGCATGAATTTCATTAGACGAAATCTTAATATCATCTCTTGTGATGATTTCGTTTATTATTAAGTGATTTTGAATCCAAATACGAACATGGAACAACCAGGGCCGTCATCATCGTCCCACAAGAATAGATGCTAGCAATGTTGAGCAAGAACACCCTGGACTGGGCTGCCCTTGCATATTTTCCGACCATATTTCACATTCACTACTTATGACAAGCTTCCTTCAAATATCTTTTTTTGTGTCCTACCAGTCAGATATGACTGAGCCCAATTTAATGGACCATGATTGAACCCAAGCTTAGATACCTTAAAAATCAATAAAAGGATGTCAACTGTATCGAATGCTGAAGTCATTATATAATGTCTGAACATAATTTCCTGTATCCATTGCGTTCATAGGAAATGTAATCAAATTTAACAAATTAATAGTTGTCGAACGACCCTTGCCAAAACCATGTTGTATATCAGTGATTAATTTTTTATCCTATGCGAAAATATTTTGATTAATTATAGATTCACGGTGTCACGAAAGAGGTTTAGAACAAAAGGCTCTGGCTTAAGACCGAAGCCGATTTTCAAATTTTTGCTACCCTATGCTTAAACGAAAGTTGAGCACTTTTGATAAGAAATTAACATTGCACGCGCCGTTTATATTTCATATGGAAACTGGTTTGGAGAAAGTCAACTTTTCGTTCACTGTCTACTAGCCTTTACCTTAATTCTTCTTACAAAATGATCTACAGATATTCTTGGAGGAAATTTTATTAGCTACAATTCTGCCAAAGAGCCAAACGCAATTCAACTTAGATCGCCGGCATGTTTTTCCTGTACGCATCAGAGTTGTGGTTTATTCACCACCAGATGACAGGGTTTATTTTCAAATCCTACCTCAAACAAAAAATTTTAATTTTTTATATAAATAAAAAATCGGCCTTTTTTATTTTTTATAACAAACGTTATGCCTACCTTATTCTAGTTCCATTCCTTATTTTGATTTGAATGTCAAAGAATGCCCCCAATTAAGAACTGTGGAACTGTGCTGTGGAAGAACCTCCAGGCTCAGACTCATAGGAACATATAAAATTAAGTAGAGAAATTAGGTTTTAAAGGAGCCCCTCGAGAAACTGATCGATTCTATCCAGTAATTGGTCTAAATTATTCACTTTTATTTTGTTATGCTCATTAGCCCAATCTGTTCTTTGCATGTTTGAGGAAAAATCATGATGGGCTATGAATTTTTTACTGAAAAAGTATTTTTTTTATATGAAAAAGGTCTACAAAAACGCTCTATGCGAAACATACGGACAAAACGAGCCACTACACGGTATTTTATCCCGTTACGATGCTACGATTTGACTCTAGGCAATGTTGTTCACATAACTGTAGGCGGTCTGTGTATTATTATTGCAGGAAGTATAATTAAGGGTCGTATTAAGATTAAATAGGCCATTAATAAAATATTGCAAAAATGAGGAACTTTCCTGTTTTCGATCGAAATTGATATTGAAAGAGTACCAAAGTACTTCTGAACGGGTTTTTCTCGCTAGTGAGGTAAAATCTGTGCATTATTTGTCGATTTTCAAAGGAATTTGTATCAGAAAATAAAAGTTCCAGCAGTTGAACTGCTACAAAACATTTAGAGCTATTACAATGTTGCACATGAAATTACATTGAACTACCCCTTGTCGCTTTGTTTACCCTGAATATTTGCTGTGAGCTGCCGTGCAAGTTGTTTTCGTAAATTTATTTGAACCTGAAAAATTTAATACCTAGAAGAAAAATTTTGTGCAATTATAGCAAAACAGGAAAAAGGGCGAAGAATATTGTTCGGGAGCTAGCCAGTCCGGCTCTACTAAAAAAAGGTATGGTGGAGGACGTCAAGCCATAGCATCTACACCTGCCTTGGTAAAAAAGGCGAAGAAGTGTTTGCAAAGCGCCGTTCAACTGGCGAAAGATCTTCATGTATCAGATCGCTGTATCCGACGAATCCTACTAAAGAGGCTTAAGACCAAGCCCTCAATATATAAATCCCATCAACAACCAAATTCTCCCCTCAACATTCAAATTTTTTTTTTAAATTTCTTTTTTCCCGCTATCCAAAAAGTACATGATATTACAATCAAGTAGAAGAAGGAGCGAGCGATAAGAGCTTAGGCAAAGTTGGAAAATATCGTATCTACGGATGTTTAGCTCTTCACTTGTTTGTTTACGCAATTCGTAAACAAGCAACACGATAGGGTTTGGTGGAATTACCCATAACGTTCGAACTCTGTTGGTTTCTGTTCCGGACAGGGTGAAATTCAATTAATATTGGTTTTACAGAATGTAAAGATAATAATGTAGTTTTTGTACCAAAAGACGTCAACCCTCCAAACACTCCGGAACTTCGCCCAATTGAAAAATTTTGGGCAATCGTGAAGGCAAAGCTCGCTAAAACTCCAAAACTGATAGAACATGAACTTGAACTAAAGAAAGTGTGGTTAAAAGTAAGTAAGCAAGTCGGTCCTATCATTGCCCAAAATTTGATGAAAGGGATCAAGGCAAAGGTGCGGGCATTTGGGTTGGGAGAAGAGGTTCAATAAACCAATGATGTCAAAACTTAACCATTTAGTAGTACTTTATTTCCAGAAAGTTTGAAAAGAATCGGGCTCAAGGAAATTTTTTGGTGACCTATTTTGTGTGTCCAAATTTCATCGAATACAGTCTTTAATATTGGTTTTACAGAATGTTGTTCGCGCCCACACATCTTGTTTCTCACCGCGGTTTTTCCCCCACAAAACCCCACCCCTCACAAAACACACCACACACACCACTGGATTGCTCAAAAAAAAACCCGGTATACATTTTGCACAAACAGTTGCCATCGAATTCACCTGACTTCCCCCCCCACCACCACATCACTTTTAAAAAAAATCCACTCAACATCCCCCTCGAGCAGAACACAAAAGCATATGAATACCTAATTTTGATCATGATAACTGGCCTTGGTATTAAAGAGCTCAGATTAAGAGGTAAAATACCTAAGCAAAATACCTAAGAATTGCAAGCAAAATGTCTCTAGAATAACTAAACTTGATATTCCGGATACCTAGGTAAGTATCTGGTCACCTTAGAGGTATTATTTTTTGGTATTGTCTTACCTCAATTCGGTATTCGCATGACATTGTGGGAACAATTTGATGGTATTATCCTCAGGTATTTTACCTCTTAATCTGAGCTCATAAATACCAAGGCCAGTTATCAAGTTATTCGCTTCTGCTCGGGCCAACGCGCGTACACGCGTCCGAGCCTTGCACATAATTTCAGGTGCCCACTAACCAGGTGGGGAGCTCCTTCTTCGTAATGCTTGTTGCATGTCCAAGTAACATTGCTAACCCCTTTTCATCCCAAGTAACATTGCTAACACCATCCTGCTTTATTAAGTTTTATTAAAGTTTTATCAAAGCCACTTGAAATCAATTTGGTTTTATTATGGCACCAAGAGGTGTCAATAGGTTTCATATTTTAGTCAGGTTTATGAGAACCTACACAGCTTGTTTACAACGATTTTAAAACCTTGTTTCTTAAATTCCTTTTTCTCCTATCAAAGGTTTTATTTCGACTTTATGAACTCGTAAAATGCTGTATTGAAATGCCGTTTTAGGACTCATTGTTATGATCTTATTATGGACAGTTGAAAAAGCATTTTAAAACCATTTTGCCACCAGTAAATGCATTAAACGGCAAATTGGCATTGAAGGAAGTCGCCATAAGACCAAATAGTTTTATAATAGTCATTGCGAAGAAAAATCGGTTTTATGGTAAAACTGTGATTTTTTCCAATCGCCATATTGAAATATAAGAAATAATTGAAATGTGGAAAAATGAATGCATCAAATTTTCATTGGTATGCAAACAAACTGTAGATCGGAGACTAATTTCGGCATTTTTTTAGATAATCTCATCCAATTCCAAGCACTTTTCAGGAAATTCATGATTAATTTATCGAAAATATTTGTTTTAAATTGATTTGTGTTGTTATAAATTCGCAAAATTTCCGAGGCGCATTAATTTTCGGCTCTTATCGTGCCAATATTCACCATAAAAATAAATTCGCTTATAATTTGGAGCATAATACGCTGTAGAAAACACAATTTGTTTTGGATATTTTGCTATCAAATAAAATTTCCCGCAACTCAAGACCTTCTTTTTTACTGCTAAATGAATCAGAAGAGCAGAGAATCGAACAAAGCAGAACAACAAAAAACAACCTCGATTTCACAGTGAAGTTTGACAGCTGTGGCTATTTGGCCACACTCTGGTTTTCATGGTAGCCAATAGGTTTTATGAAGGTTCTCAAGTGGCCATAACATCTCTCACCAGAACATTTTCAAAATCTTTATGTTCTTATAAAGGTTTTATAAACTTGTTTTCACAACCGTATATAGAGTGGGCCATTTTGTACAAATTTCGGCTTTAAAGAAGTATAGAGGAGATGTTGGTAGATAAAACAGTTTTGAATGTAGTTTTATCAACATGGCCGGGAGGAGTGCTATACGGCTGGAATAAAACTAAAATTGTTACTTGGTTTGGGTGGTTTAGCAATGATAATGTAACGTTTAGATCGCATTTATTTCGCCAGTTTTCATTGTTACAAAAATTCTCATTTCTGCGACTGAACAAGCTGGTTTTATTTTGAAGCTTTTCCTACCTTTGGTGAGATCTATCTGATTTTGAAGATATAACTAAAACCAATTTTCAACCAATACTAAATTCGCGCCTAGATCAGAAATTCAAATTTTCTTAAGGGGCTATTCATCAACCACGAAGACTTTTCTGGGGCGTCAACAATCCATACAAAATTTCAAAAAAAAATTATGGAGAAAAGTCTACGAGGGGGAGGGGGGGTCTGAGATTTTCGAAAATGAGTATATAAAAAAATGAGTGGTTTATGAACAGGCCCAAAGCTGGAAGTGTGTTTCAATACCCTTACTCATATGATATCGGTAATGTGTACATGTGCGGCTTCGTGTGTGTGAAATTAACGTAGGAATGAGCGTAAATCTCCAGACATTCTGAAATGCTGTATCTGCAATAGAGCTAACCATTTCTAGCTATCAATTCCAGTTGGCGCAGTTTGGATTTTGTGAGACGAAAAATCTCTGATCACACCTTCTTTTGGTTTTCCAAAAGTTGAATAAATTTGTTTAAAAAGACTTTATAAAGATAACTGCACTCGAAAATGTTGATATTATTGCTTGAATTAGTTGAAAATGGGATTTGAAAGAAATAGAACAAATTTTCGCATTATTTTCTGCCGCACCCTGTAGGGGTAATTTCAGGTAAACCAGCCAACGGATGGTTATAATGCAGAATATATAGGAATGCTTGAGTATGGATGATATCGATATCTTTGAGAGCCGCCCGATGACGCGCGCATCACACTGCCACATATTTGTGGATGCAGAGTAGCGATATTAGAAGGACCGCTTACACAGCCTTTTCTATTAATATTTCATAGTTCTTGTGAATAGCTTCTTGCTGGGACAGATGCTACAAGGTGACAATTGCCTGTTCCTGCTCTTCGAGTGGCAAACGCCCTGCCTTTCAGGACTGTCGATCGCAATTTTGGGCGTGTGTCTGAACCGAAGAAGTTGTGTCTCGAGTCGTAGCCTACGACTCTGATCATGGAGTTGATCATTCTTCGAAAATGTCACTTGACAGAACTGCTAGAGCAAGTAAAGCCGGTGGCCGTCGCACTTCTGGCATTTCAAGATCCTACTCATCCCTTGGAACATAATCGTGTGCCAAAACGGTTGATACTGGGCCACAGCCACAGCGGACCCTCGAACTAAACTGTTCGCTACTGGAGTTGTGCGAGAGATTCCACGGGAGATGAGAACTGGGTTTTCTATGCCCGGCACGAGATCCAAGGCTCCATGGGGAGGTGCTAAATCTCAGACAAAAACTAGACTTGCATGAAATTCTATAAAAACTGATGCGTTTCACGAATATTTTAGAAGATAAATTTAATTTTAAAGATTTTAAGGATACACTTTACAGACCAGAAAAAAATATGAAAACATTGTTGTTCGGTTATCGTTCTCTAAGCGGATTGTAATACAGCAATTCCATAAAAGATATACGATCTCTCAGAATTTCATAATAATTGGTAGTTTTGTTCCTTGTCGAAAAATATTAGACTCGTATTTCGTCATTAATACATGTCAATTACTACGAAATTATGAGAGATCGTATATCTTTTATTTGTGAAATTGATGATTGATAAATTGTTATGTAGTAGTTACCAAACAAAAAGACCCATTTCACCTTTTCGAAATGCTCTGAAAAAAACTTTTATTTTTAGTCTGGTGATTGTTTTGATTCGAAAAGACTCGCAAATGAAAATACTATCTGTTAACACAATGAAAAATTGAGCCATTTTTTCTTCGATATGCTTATTTGTAACTGTGAATAATTTGTATCGTGTTAAATCAAATAGCAAACGTCGGCATCCAATGAACCCATGCAAGAACTACTTCCATTTAACACGCTCGCAACTTTAAACATCGGAGAACCCAATTTCTTCGCTCGGTTCCATCAAAGTCTGAAGCTGGGTTGCAACGAATCGCTTCCTTCCTTCGACGCCTGGCACCGCTACCAACGGAGAACGGAAGCATAAAACCCATCATTAATCACCTGTTTGCGAAAAGGTAGCGCAAGAAACGACGCACAAAAGCCAACTCCTGGCGATTATTGATGAGCTGAAAAGTTCGCATCACCCCTGCCGTTCGTTCGTTCGTTCGTTCGGTCGTTGGTCTGCTCCTGAAGGGCATGGTGATTGGTTTGGATGGTCGTTAGCATCGATCAATCGATTCCGAGATAGAGAGAGAGTTGATGATGATGATGATGATGATGATGGTGCAGGGGACGTGCTCCACTGCAGGATTCACTCACCGCCCGAAAACCAACCAACCGCATCCACATGCACGCATACCAACTAAATGGAAAAGTACATTACTGGAGTGCTTATGCAGTCAAAGACGAAACGTCACTCTCTGTTTATTTAGGAACCGAACCCAGCATGGGGCCCCCTGCTCCGCATCGGCAAAAGTCATCTTTGCCTTAACGCATCGAAGAGAGAAAGAGATTCCTCGCAGGTGATTAAAAATAGATTATCCCTCCTCGGAGCCCGAGATACAGAGAGTGAACATTAATCTTCCTTTTTGCGCGCTTCGTTCACCAGAAATTTCTAACCTGCGGGAAAAGTTTAAGGTCTTGCCAAAAAAAAACAACAACAGAACAGCATTACATCCAAGAACCCGAACAGAAATGGAAGAAAACTAATAAATTACAGTAACATAAATAATGCACACCAATTTTCTAGCTGGCTTAACTTGAATACATTAACACCGAATTCCTGTTTCGTCTCCACGAGAGACGGATAGATATCTCCGTCCGAATGTATGTCCATCAATCTAGGTAGGCGATCTCTTCTGGATTTTAGGTTAGGTTAAGGATGACTCATGACTTTAATATTTTTTGCACAAAGCTTCAGATCGTCAGATAGTTTTGTTTTTGTTTCATCCTTGGCTGCAACGATGGCAATTTCTATGCGTCAGTAAAGAGCTCGTAAATTGCTCATCATGCTAATGGCGATGACTGTCCGAAGACGCTGTTAATTGAACCCACTTTTCCGTTCTCCAATTTATTTCCAGGCCAATAGCAGCATTTTCGTACAGTCGCAAACGGACTTTATCAATGGAACCACGGCGGTTGCCAAAAAGACGGAGACCTGCATTGGCAGGTGGGAGCACGGCACTTTAGAGCCGCTGCAGATACAAGTGAGTATTGGTCTTTTTGGCTTTCTTTCTCTATCTTTCTCTCTCTTTTTGTTTGAGTTTGTTGTTTCCGTTTGAAATTTAGCATCTTCCCGATAGTTCGCACCTAGATCAACACAAGCTGTGTCCAGGTCCAGGGAAAAATATGATGCAATAGGCAAAATCATGCTAAACGAAGGTTCAGAACTGACATAAGTCGGTTCAAGCTGTCAAAATTCTTTATTTTAATCAAAATTATTCACTTGAGTTCGTTGTTTTGTTCGCTTTGAAAAAAGAAAAGATTGGTCTAATCCGTTATGATGCAGTAACTTTAATGACGATGATGAGGTATAGTTATTCGATTACATGTTGACAGGCGCATCACAATTTTACCTTGGAACACAAAGATTCATTCACATTCACATTCACCCAAGAGGTAGAAGAAAAGCACCATGAAGAAATCGAATGACGAGTGCGCTCCGTTGAGCGCAATGAGATTTTCCATTCCCCATTCTCTTTCATATGGCACGTTTCTTCCTCTTATTACACATTCCCTCCTTCAATCTTCCAAGTAGGCTTTTTCATTCAGTGTGTACACTGTGCTTTTCTCGCTCTTCGCCTCGTGTAATAACTTGTGGACGATAATTTTCTTATCATTATTGTGTTATTTCCACTCAGGTACCTCCCGTACCATCCGTAACTAATTTAACCATAAAGACCGAAAATATTAGTTCCGGCAGTCAGATTACTTACAATAGCAATAATCTTAACAATAATAACAATACTAGCAATAAATCAGACGGATTAGATCAGCGTCGTCATTATTATCAACAACTTCAACAACAACACCACCACGTTCAGCGACAACAACCACAGCAACTACCAGTACAAAATAACCAACATCCAAGACAACAATCACTTATAACTAGTAATTCTGCTCGTACCACACTTCTGCGACTGTCGGAACATCGAACGGCCTCAGACAACGACGGATCGAGCACGCTTGACCTGGTGGTAACGCCGACGACAACAACGAAGACGGTCACCACAGCAACGGTAGCACCGTCCTGTCTGTCATCGCCATCGTTCGCACTGTGCACCATCAATCAACAACAGCAACCACAACAACAACAACAACAACAACAACAACGCACCGCGCAGCGTTCATCCGATTGCAGTGTCATTGTAACGGCACGTAACAACCGACAGCATCAACACTACTTGCAACCACCGCCGCCGCCGCCGCCGCCACCACCACAGCAGAGCACAGGTGGAACCTGGAGCTCATCGACGATCGAGCCGACCAGAAACTCCTCGACACGGCATGCTCGGTTATTCACGTAAGTGATCACAACTCAAGCTCACCGTTGCTCATCCTAAGTTCCGGAGCGAAGTCCATGATACGTTCTACAGTACGTCCTAACATGCGACTTCACTCTATACCTGCTCTTCAATTATCGTTTCGTTTCAACTGTATCATACACTCCCACCCATAACAAAACCAAACATTATCAATAACAACATAACGTTTATGTCACCGCAATCGGAAGTTACGCAGGCCGCCTTCTGTTGCCCTCCGCCACCCCCGTACGCCCCCTACCGGATGGGTTTGAGTTCAATGCAAATGTCAATCGACTTTATCATATTTTATCGCTGCCTGCGTCGCGCAGCAACGGCAGCAGCGATGGCGCCACCACCACCGCCGCATAACAAGAACGAATGTGACACTTGAATTGAACTCAGCGCTCCGTCGTCGTCGTCAAAGCAATCGCCGCCGGCCGGTCCGTGGGACCGAAATTGGATTTAGTTGTTGTTCGGTTTTAGTTTTAGTTTTAGTTTTGCTTTCTTATATTGGTTATTCTCGCGGTTGTTGTTCGCATGTCTTCCACGGTTCACCGGTGGTGACATTTGCTGACGCTTTCATCGGTCGGATTTAAAGGGTGATACGGTCAAAATTTGGTCAAGGGAAAACGCGTGTAAATCGGTGAAATCGTTTATTTAAAAAATCAAATTAAATTTCTTTTTCAAGTTCAATTAGTATAAAATTCAGAAAAAATATTCAGTTAGGCTTCCGCTTTTCCAAATCCGAATTGCCGGGCCTTACGCTTGACCCCTGCCATCAGATTTTGTACAGCCACCTTGTCCACCTTCTTCGCCGCAGAAAGCCAGTTTGCCTTGAACTGCTGCTCGTCCTTAGCAGTTTTTTTGGTCTTCTTTAGGTTCCGCTTGACAATAGCCCAGTATTTCTCAATTGGGCGGAGCTCTGGCGTGTTGGGAGGGTTCTTGTCCTTGGGAACCACCTGCACGTTGTTGGCGGCGTACCACTCCATGGCCTTTTTACCGTAATGGCAAGATGCCAAATCCGGCCAAAACAGTACGGAACAACCGTGTTTCTTCAGGAAAGGCAGCAGACGTTTATTCAAACACTCTTTCACGTAAATTTCTTGGTTGACAGTCCCGGAAGCTATGAAAATGCTGCTTTTCAAGCCACAGGTACAGATGGCTTGCCAAACCAGATATTTCTTTGCGAACTTTGACAGTTTCGTGTGCTTGAAAATATCTGCTACCTTTCCCCTTCCTTTTGCCGTATAAAACTCCTGTCCCGGAAGCTGCTTGTAGTCGGCTTTGACGTAGGTTTCGTCGTCCATTACCACGCAGTCAAACTTCGTCAGCATCGTCGTGTACAGCCTCCGGGATCGCGCTTTGGCCGTCGTATTTTGTTTATCATCGCGATTTGGAGTCACTACCTTCTTGTAAGTCGATAGTCCGGCTCGTTTTTTGGCTCGATGCACGGTTGTAGACGATACACCCAGCTTATTTGCGGCATCTCGGAGAGATAGGTTAGGGTTTCGCTTGAAACTACCGGCAACTCTCTTTGTCGTCTCAGCGGCTTCCGGTTTTCGATTTCCCCCCGATCCAGACTTCCTGGCTGTCGACAAACGTTCCCCAAACACTTTAATTACATTTGTAACGGTTGATTTGGCAACTTTTTAGCGATTTTGCCAACTTTGCGTGCGAGTAGCTCGGATTTTCGCGATGCGCGAGCAAAATTTTGATACGCTGCTCTTCTTGCTTGGACGGCATTTTGACAACTGAAGAGTGAATTCCAAAATCAAAATAGGAGCAACATTCTACACACACACACCTTCAAAATGAGGGGTGTTCAGGTTTTTTAAATGCAAAATTGAAAGAAATACGTCAAGTTGATATTGACCAAATTTTGACCGTATCGCCCTTTA